>OZ005660.1:215590083-216010083 GCA_963930645.1 Salticus scenicus | reverse complement strand
TAATTTAATTTATTTTTCCCCGATTTCACAATGTAATGCTTCCCACTCTTAAATAGAATCGTTTTTTTTTTTTTTTTTTTTTTTTTTTTTAAATAATAAAGTAATACGGAATCACAAATGCGATAGACAGGTATAAAATATAATTAGTATAAAATAATGATAATAATAAAAAATTAAATTAAAAAATAAATACATAAGTGAATAGTTAAATTTTGACTTAAAAAAATGACCGCCTAGCATTAGTGGAGGTTTGAAACAAACTGCGCACTGTGCTTTTTCTTTACTTTCTTCTCATATTGCGCGCCAAATGATAGCCTATAGAATCCAGTCTACCTAAAATGAAGTGAACACATCCGTTTCTATAGCGACCATCCGTTCCCTCAGAGACTTTCACCTGACGGTAGGTCAGTACGTTTGTTTGTCAAATGAAACGGTTGTTATGGGGAAACGTGTAATTAAAAAAGTGACGCGAGCAAACTCAAGTCGTCCGCAGTTTGGAACAGGGAAAGATATATTCGCTTTTGATGCTGTTTATCTTCCAACTTATGAGGACATAATAAGATGTTATCAGAGTAACAGATTGCAAATAAAAGGATACAAAAGTCTCACCTTCTTCAAGAACTGTGGCCTCAGCGGTAGCAAAAGAAAAAAAAAATATATATATATATATATATATATACAGACACGACATTATTTCATTATTTAAAACATGAAAATCTGACATTGACAGATTTTAATTTAGTGCCAGAGGCCTACTGCTAAACTTGTTAATATCGACAAATTCTTCTTTAGTTAATTCGTGACGATCTAAATTCCATGATAAAGTTTTCATTAAATCAAACCAATGCGTTTCAGCTGCAGATACTGTAACAAATGACGTTGGAAGTCCAAACTGTCTTATAGCCGCAAAACAACGTTTTTTCTCTTTTTCCCAATGAGGGGGAGGTGTGCCTTGGGGAGGACTCATGTCAAAGGTGTGCCTTGGGGGGGACTCATGTCAAAGTTGTACCTCAGGGGGGACTCATGTCAAAGTTGGGCCTTGGGGGGACTCATGTCAAAGTTGGGCCTGGGGGGGGACTCATGTCAAAGTTGTACCTTGGGGGGACTCATGTCAAAGTTGGGCCTGGTGGGGGACTCATGTCAAATTTGTGCCTTGGGGGGACTTCATTCAATAAATCCCCATTCAATAAACCGACTGAAATAGGCCCTTAGCACTATTAAGAGTGACGCATAAAAATTCGAAAACGCTGTACCGACTGAAATAGGCCTCTAGTACTAAAAATATTGATATATGAAAACGTGCTTCGATATCTGTTGTATCATTAAAGCGAGTTACTACCATGGTTTTATCTTACAACTGTAAATATAAGAAAGTTATAAAACCTGCTAAATCTAGGAATACGCCGTTTTTACAATCGAAATTGAAGAAATTTAAAGCAGATGCCGCAAACTTGTTCGACATTTGTGCTTGTAAATGCCAAGATTTATATTCGTGCAATTGCGAAAAAAAACTAAAAGTTCCTGAGAGAGAAAAAGAATTTTTAATTGATCAAAGGACAGTTAGAAAAATGGCTATTGGAAATCTGGATACAGTAACAACCCACCAACTACAAAAACGAGTACGTCGAAAAATGGAAATATCCGATTGTCCAAACAAGAATAAAATGTCAATGCCCAGTACAAGTGGATTTCAAAATAAAGAATCTCATAACATTTTGAAAGATAATGAATTACAGATTGAGTCAGAAATGGATACAAAAAATGCAGATCAAGATTTCAAGTGGTCTTATCCTCTTTTAAGAAAACATAAACAAACGGAAACGCCATCAAGATCGTCAGATCAAATGAGAATTTCTATGCCTCATACAGCATTGACTGCAGAGATTTAACTGGTGCCTCAGGTAGAGCACCCAGCAAAACTTATATTGCTGGGCTCGTTATGGCCTACTGCTGGCATCCTGCACTTGCCATCAGTTACCGGTTGCCCCATATAACTCCAGGAGCGGGCCGTTTGTGGCTGCCAGCAGTGATGGAAGCCTAAAGAAAAATGGTCGGTGGCCCAGAAGTGGCATAAACACAGTTGGCCTTATGCAGGCTATCACGACACGGCCAACATCATGTTTTTCATGTTGTGGCCACAAATTATTAGGCCATAACCAATTTGTATGCATAGAGGGCGCTGTGATTCTTTTTCTGTTGATTTGAAATTCCCTCGCTGTCCGCCATTTCATAGGAAGTTCTTGTTCGTTGTTGTAGTCTGCGGGTGCGGGTGCGAGATTGAAAATCTCGTAAAAAGAATATATGAGTAAGTAATTCAATTATTAATTTGTTTTTGTATTATTTTTTAAATACTATTTTTTAAAAATGTTTGACTCTAAAGCCATTGTTATAACAAAATGATTTCTAGAACTATATAACAAATATCCAGTTGATCCATTTTAGTAAATTATGATAGTCGCTAACTTTTTAGTATTTTATTATTGTTATTATTATTTTAATTGATTTAATAAAATAAAAATTATGGATCTTGAATGATCCACAAATGTAATCGGGAACGATTTTAATCAAGTTTGGTTAAATAACAAATTTGGTTAAATTTCGTCCATTGGTTCGTGAGATACAGCGTCCACAATTTTTTTATACACACTTACAGAGTGAAATTTTCTAAAAATGGTCAAATCGTGTTCAGGAATCTCAAAACATGCAAATACTTCGAAAACCGAATGTCGAAAAATTTCTTCATATATACATATATTACTATACATATATTACCATAAAATGGATTTTCTTTCGAAATTTAGTATATTGTACTTCTTTTAAATGAAAATCGCCTATCTCCATCATAGAAAATAATTTTCATAGATAATAATTTTAATATGTAATTTCTATAAACTATTATAGGAAAAGAAAAAAAGTGGTAGCCATAACAAACTGTTTTATTTTATTTATTTATTTATTATTATTTTTTAAATGCAAGTTTGAAAAATAATTTCACTTTTACGAAACTGAAATAGTTTCCACCTCAATTTCCCGCAACGTATAAGAATATTTTTGTGCATCACTGTTAAATGAACCACAATTACTTATTTTATCATTTTTGATCGGAACCATTTCTTATTGCATCTATAAAATTTATGTTGATCTGTATTTTAGCGTTGTATAAAGATTTTTTCATGCGCTGATAAGAAGTTTCTTTTAAACTGTAATGTATCCAAATTATTTTATGAATTTTTATACTGAAACCATTTGTGTTACCTGTACAACTTTTTATGACAAGCGTCCTGTAGTAAATCTCGAAAACCTGTATAACATATATGAGTTTTATGGAATTCTAAAAATATTATTTAAATAGGTAATTGGCGGATAAAACTCTCAAATATTTATAACTACAACGACAAATGCACTTTTCTTTTTCTTCCTAATTCCGTTATCTCTTTACTCAACCGAACGATATATATATTTTTTTTCTTTCAGCTGAAACTGTATTCCCTTCTTCTTTTACCCTTTTCAGAATCTGCTTTCCAAACCTAATGAAAATATATTGGCACAGGTCAATTAAGTTCAAATAACGTCATCTGTATAAAACTGCAAAATCATCTTTCGGTATCGCACGTCGAAAAATTATTCACTCAAGGACATTGAAGAGAGTTGGGGAGGGGTAAAGATCCCATTGGACTATCAACAACACGAAAAAGTTCTTTGTGGCGGCCTGGTTAAGAGTGACAGCTGTGATAATTAATTCTAAATGAAGATAAACACAGAGAGAAAAAAAAGGAGCTGATTCATCTGCCCTGCTGTTTTAAAAAGAAGGGAAAAAAATTATCAACTGGGTACCATTTGATGTAGGAGAAAATAAAAATATTCAAGATTTTCTGGATACTTGAGAGTTATAATAAAAAAGCACCACAGAATTGGTGTTTAAAAGTAATAAGAGTAACCACAATAAAATGTAAGAGCTCGCAACAATCGTTTCGGATGGAAAGAAAACATGATCCTTCATCAGGCAAACGAAGTAGGCACGAGTGCGGCAAACAAAGCGCAAGCGTTACTGCCTCCGTTTTGTTTGCAAAATTTTATGGTGTTTATTCAAAGTATTGTACATGTTACTTGAGAGTATACTCCAATTTCTTAAGAAATCGCACCCTCGGGCGGCGTAACCTAGTTATTAACTAAAAGGACGTTCGGAATGGAGATGTCCGTTTTCTTATTGCCGTAAATCAGAAAGTGACCTAAAATCCGGAAAAGTCCGAAATCCGGAAAGGCCACGGTCCGGACGATTCCGGATTTGAGATTTTGTACTGTAGTAATAAATAGAAAAATTTGTAAATAAACATAATCATTGCCCCCCCCCCTCCCCCCGAAAAAAAAAAAAAAAGATGCATCAGATCTTTTAGGTTGAAATAATAACACATCCCTTCGTGAGTTTAACAAAAAGCACGATTGCAGCAAATTACTTTTGCTGCACTCGTGCCCACTTTTTTTCGCCTGATGAAGGGTCTTCGTGCTATTTCAACCGGAAACAATTGCTGCAATTTTTTATTTTTATTTATTTATTTATTTATTAGTTTATGGTGTTTTTTGCAATGCTCTCTTTATAACAATTTTTGTCTCAATATTTTATAATTTTCACATGTAAAGTTACATTTATTTGCATAAGATATTGAAATTTGAACACTTAAAAAAAAAAAAGAACATAATCTCCTTTATACCAAAAAATGTAATATAGAGAAATGTTTGCAATGAAAACAAAAAATTAAACTTTTATGATAAGGGAAATGGATCAACTGAATATTTCCTATATGCTGCACTAGAAATCCTGAATTTACAACCATAGTGTATGAATCAAATACTTGTAAATAGTATTTAAAAATGAATATGTACAAAATCAAATTAAATATTGGATGCATAGAAAAAACTGGCTGCTACTTCATCAGAAAAAAGAGAGATGAAAAAAAAAAAAAAAAAAAAGAAAAAAAAAAGAAAAAAGCATTAATAAAATTAAAGGTATCACCAATAAAATAAATATACTAGCTATAACTAAATCACTTCTGGCCTATTAACGGCCCTCTTCACTTACCGTCTCCGGAAGTCCGAGGCAATGTTATTCTATGGGAAATTTTCTTTACAAATAACTTATTAACTAACACATATTTTTAAATTCTGTTTTCACATTCAGAAAATTCCCAACTGTTAAATTGATGGATTTTTTTTAAAATGTATTTTTTTAATTTTTAATATTTTATTTTGAATTTGCAAAATGAAAAATTTCACATATTGAAAATTCATATTTTGCAGCTTCAAAATAAAATATAAAAAAAAAATAAAAAAATATTTTTTTTAAAAAGGTCCGTCAATTTAACAGTTAGGAATTTTCAGAATATGAAAACAGAATTTAAAAATATGTATTAGTTAATAAGTTATTTGCAAAGAAAATTTCCCATAGAATAACATTGGCTTCGGCTTCCGGCGACGGTGAGTGAAGCGGGCCTTTAATGGGAAAATATAAAGGACCAATGAAGACTGCCGGCAGTAATATAATTTTTTATGTTTGCCACAGCTGGCCCACTGCAGGCTGCCAGCAATAACATAGAAAAATTATGTTTGCCACCAGGTAGTCCAACACTGGCCCACTAACAATTTCCAACCTAATGTCGGTTACCAACAGTGGCCCATTACCTATTTTCGTCATACTGCTAGCTGCCAGCAGCGATCCATTCACTGGCCCACTAACTTATTTTTAACTTACTGCAGGCTGCCAACAGTGGATCGATTGAATACGGCCTACTGACGGCCGGCGTAACATATTCCCTGCGGCACCGTAACTTTTGCCACCGACGGGCCAGCTGCAGCTACTGTTGGCAACCAGCACTTGGCCTCGTGTTGGCCGTCATCTGTGGTTTTGCTGGGCAGTGGCCAAAATTACTATTGCAGTTTTGGCTGATTTCAATTTAGTTTCGCCTGAGCAAAAAACATATATAGTTGATAAAAACAAAGTGAGGAGAGAAATAGAGAAGAAAAGAAAAAAAGGAAGGAAAAAAGAATTTGAAGAAAAACATATTAAGATTTTGTATTTTGATGGGCGCAAAGATGAAACTATTCAACAAATACATGGTCATCAAAAATTAACATCAGAAGCGCATGTAGCATTAATAGAGGAACCAGATAGCAAATATATGGGTCATATATCGTTAACTGCTGGTGAAAATGCAAAAGGAATAGCCGAAGGTATTATAGAATTTACAAGAAAGAATAACATAAGTTTGCAGAACCTATCGGTTATCGGATGGGACGGAACAAATCTAAATACGGGATGGAAAAGTGGAGTAATACGTTTGCTTGAGACAAACATTGGAAGACCACTACAATGGAATGTTTGTTTACTTCATACCAATGAGTTGCCACTAAGACACCTTATTCAAGAAATAGACGGTTGCACAAGGAGACCATATTCATATCCTGTATCTATTGGATTGTTTTTAAAAGACTGTGAGAAACATCCAGTGGTCAAATTTAATAAAGTGGACTCTACACTTCAGCATTTGGATCCGCAATATATTAGAAAGGTAAGTACAGATCGAAAATATTTGTATCGCATCTGTCAAGCCATAAAAGATGGTACTAGTTCTCCTATGTTGACTGACAGTAATCCAGGTAAACTTAGTCATGCACGATGGCTGACTACCGCAAACCGTTTGTAACGGTTATACATTAGCACACCAAGCCCATCAGTGAATCTTATAATACTTATGAAATATGTAATGCTGGTTTATGCTCCAATGTGGTTTGAAATAAAAATGAAATCGCATTGCTAGTATGGTTCCCAACATTTTTGGAAAATGATATCCCTTTCAAAGCAGCTTCCAGACAAAGCTAAGAAAATTATTTTTAAAGTTTTGTCAAACAATGCATATTATGCGCATCCCAAAAATCTATTGGTAGCAATGTTGCATGATTCCAGGAAACACATCCGGGAACTAGCAGTTAGGCGCATTCTAGGCGCTCGACAAATAAAAACGAAGAACTTGAATGGTTTACGAGTTTTCAAGCCTCCTAAAGTTAATTTCGAAGCAGATGACTACATTGATTTAATTGATTGGTCAAACTATGTTGTAACAATGCATTTAAAGGATAAAGACTTGAAAGAAATGTGCAAAAAAGAAGAGAATCAATTAATGACATTCGAAAAATTACCATATCATACGCAATCTGCTTAACGATGTGTTAAATTAGTATCTGAAGCTGCAATGAAAGTTTCTGGTGAGATTGCAAGGGATGGCTATATTCGTAGCAAACTTCAAGCAAGAAAAGAACTCCCAACGTTTGACAATAAAGGACAATATTATTTGAGTTCCTAATATTCAGTAAGCAACAGGTATTATTAAATCCAGCATAAATTTGTATATTTTTGCTTTAATCTTTACTAGCTAGAACCCGTCGGATTTGACGATACCTTTATTGACAGTACTGTTTTAAAAATCGTCGCATCATTATTTAAATGTATTTCTTGTTAAAACATCTAATATAATGTACGACATTTCACTTAAAAAAAGAAAGTCGGAAAAATGCTTATAAATAAAAATACTATATATGGCATAACTTTCTACAAAGTACTGTCAATGTGACGTCAAACTGACTCCAAATAAACAGATGCTATCTTTTATTTTCTATTTTGTTTAATACTAAGACTATATGTTAGTTGACCCGTCCGGCGTTGCTCGGGCCCATCGTACCTTAAATGAACCTTAAATTTGTATTATGTTATACATTTAACTCGATTTTGTTTGAATTTCTGTTTTTAAATGAAAGCATCACGAAAAAAATTATCATCTGTAACAAAACAATTACCTCGAACCGAACGAAACTCTGCCTTGTGACCCCGGTGCTTGCGGCAGCGCATACACGGGCCGCTAACAACATAAAAAAATCCCCAAAAATTTACCTGGAACCGAACGAATCCGACCGACAATGCCCGGGCCCATGATAATAACCTTAAATGAACCGTAAATTTCTATGATTTTATATCTTTAACTCGATTTTGTTTGAATTTCTATTTTTAAATAAAAGCATTGCGAAAAAAAATAATCAGTTGTAACAAAAAAAATTACCTCCAACCGAACGAAACTTCCTTGTGACCCCAGTGCCTGCGGCAGCGCATACGCGGGCCGCTAATACCATGAAAAAATTCCAAAAAATTAACCTGGAACGGAGCGAACCTGCCCAGTATTGCCCGGGCCCATGATAATAACTTTAAATGCATCTTAAATTTGTATGATTTTATATCTTTAACTCGATTTTATTTCAATTTCTATTTTTAAATGAAAACATCACAAAAACAAATAATCATCTGTAACAAAAATAATTACCTCAAACAAAACGGAACTCGGGTTCGTGACACAGTGCCTGCGGCACGTATATGCAGGCCGCTAATAAAATGAAAAAATTCTCAAAAATTACCTTGAACAGAACAAACCTCTGACTCGTGTTACCGCTGCCTATGGCTGCTGCACCGTATAGCAGGCATGCTACGCACTCGCTGCAAAATTCACTTTCCTCCACCAGGGAGCGCAGTATAATGTATACGAACATCACCAATCACCTTGAATTTCCAAGACTTTTCAAATAAGTCGTCACATGGTGGTGTCAAATACAAAATCCTTTAGTTACACTTTCCACCGCCAGGGGGCACAGCGTGCTCAATACGAAGAGCTCCAACGGTCAGGAAATATCAAGACCTTTAAAATAAGTTGTAACATGATAGGGTGTATTGCAAAATCATCTAGTTCCATTTTTAACCATCAGGGGCGCACTATATTGTATACAAACATCCCCAATCAACATGAAATTTTAAGGCCTTTATCACCAATCGTCTTGAATTTCCAAGACTTTTCAAAAAAGGTGTCACATGGTGGTGTCAACTGCAAAATCCTTTAGTTGCACTTTCCACCACCAGGGGGCACAGTGCGTTTTGTACGAACATCACAAACGGTCAGGAAATACCAAGACCTTTAAAATAAAGTGCAACATGATAGGGCCTACTACAAAATCACCTAGTTCCCTTTTTCACCACCAGTGGGCGCCCTATATTGTATAAAAATATCCCCAATCAACATGAAATTTCAAGACCTTTAAAATGAGGTGCTAAATGTGTGGGTCTAGAACGGATTTCTCTCTCAAACTAATTTCTCCCCGTTCCCCCCCTTCAAATCTACTTCCCCCCCCTTTAAATTGAAAATTCCAAAATCGGAGATATTGATTTTTTAGTATTCGAGTGTATGCCCCCATGTACAATTTCTTCACCGTGCAGTAATTTGGAGCTGAGTTAATCTCTCAAACGTGTTTTTAAACCCTGCCCCCTCGGGGGGGAGGAACCGTTTGACATTTTTTATTTTTCCCTTTTCATAAAACGTCTACAGACCAAGACCTTTTTTTAGACACCTCAACCAAATTTTTACACTTAGCCGTTCTCTCAATTTAGTGGAGACAGACAGAACACGTTTCAAATTAACATATAGAATAGCGAGCTTTGCCCGCTAGCGGGTCAGTATTTTCAAATGAATTACTAAAATTAATGAATCACTAACATTAACTTTTAGTGTTAAGAAAAGAAATAAAAAAAATCATTTCTGATTGGGTAAAAAGTCGGCCCGGGTCCCCACTACTTTCGGCAGCGTAGTCCCGTGCGCGCTGCGCGAGCACAACTTGAGGAATACACGCGCTGCGACCGCGTATTCCTTCCCTGACCCTCCCTGCCCCCTTAAAAGAAAATCATTTCTGGTCGAGTAAAAACTCACAACGGGTCCCCACTGCCTTCGGCAGCGCAGACCCATGCGCGCTGCGCGCGCACGTGTAAAGGTATGCGTGCGCTGCGCGCACATATTCCTTCTCAAGTCAAATTTTTATTCTTAAGAAAAGAAAATTTAAAAAATCATTTCTCATCGGGTACAAAGTCGGACCGGGTCCCCATTGCATTCGGCAGCGCAGTCACGTGCGCACTGCGCGCGCACAAGTTAAGGGGTACACGCGCTACGCGTGCGTATTCTTTCCCTGACCCTTCGTGCCCCCTAACAAAAAATCATTTCTGATCGGGTAAAAACTCACACCGGGTCCCCACTGCTTTTGGCAGGGCAAACCTATGCGCGCGCACGTGTGAAGGTATACGCGCGCTGCGCGCACATATTCCTTCTCAAACCAAATTTTTATTCTTAAGAAAAGAAAATAAAAAAAAATCATTTCTCATTAGTTAAAACGTTGGACCGGGTCCCCACTGCCTACGGCCGCGCAGTCCCGTGCGCGCTGCGCGCGGTGCACGCGTGTTTCTTCCCCCACCCTTTCAGCCCCTCCTAATTAACCTACGTATACCAATTTTGAATGGTCTAACTCAATTAGCTGAGATGCAAAAGATAACCTAATCAGGAAACCTCAAAACGTGTAAATCTGGTGAAAACTTTCGATAATATAAAAGAACTTTAAAATATCTTTCGAATGATGCATTAAAAGTAATGTAATCATAATTAGAAATTGAAATATTGAAATTTGAAAATGTTACAGCGCCATCTGGCGGTACAAATTTCTGTATTTCTTATGAAATTATTTTAATTAGTAGCTTAGATACAAAAGAAAACTGATTCAGGTGACCTCAAAACGAGTAAATCTGGTGAAAACTTAAGATGATATAAAAGAACTTTGAAATATCTTTCGAATGATGCATTAAAAATAATTTAATCATAATTAGAATTTGAAATATTGAAATTTTAAAATATCACAGCGCCATCTGGCGGCAGAAATTTCTATAATCTACTGTTCGATTCCAAATCACCAAAGTTTTCTAATGATGCATTACTTATGAAATTATTTTAATTAGTTGCTGAGATACATAAGAAAACCCATTCAGGAGACCTCAAAACGGGTAAATCAGGTACAATCTCGAATTCCACTTTCGATAATATAAAAGAACTTTAAAATAACTTTCAAATGATGCATTAAAAATAATTTAATCATAATTAGAAATTGAAATATTGAAATTTTAAAATATTACAGCGCCATCTGGCAGTAGAAATTTTTGTAAGTTACTGTTCGATTCCAACTCAACAAAGCTTTCAAATGATGTATTACTTATGAAATTATTTTAATTAGTAGTGGAGCTACAAAAGAAAACCCATTCAGGAGACCTCAATTCAGGAGACCCTGTATTGAAAATAATTTAATCATAAGTAGAATTTAAAATACGCGTATCAGTATAAAATTTAATTTCCAATTAAAATGTAATTTTTTTGCAAAATCGATGAAATTTAAACTGCAAGGCTGTCTTGTGATGTTAGGTCTATATACCAAGTTTAGTGTCTGAAGCCTTTTCAAAATTGCAATTTTTAATCACAGTACCAAAACACGTGACCTCATTAAATACCAGATGCTTCTCTTTCCGTTCAAGACTGTAGACGATCGTCTGCGATATTAAAATTGTTTTGATTTGTTGCCACCATTTTTTTAGTTTAGTTAATTAAAAAAAATCTAATTGTCCGATCGATAAGCCGTTTAAACCATCGGATTGAGAAAAATCGGCCCTTTCATTTGATACCATATTTGTAACGATACGACTGATATTTCTAATTTATTTTCCACTTTTTCCGTAAGAATGTCTCTTTTTAAGCAAATATCCGTGAATTCTCAGTCATTTTTTTGATCGACATAGCTCAACGTTTATTAATATCTCCGCTAATTAGGGTCGCATCGCTTAGCGAATTATCGCGATGTTGAGATGATGAAATTCTGCGTCTGTCGACACCAGTTTCGAGGCGCTGCGACCATTAGCGCCGGAGCTTTAGAGGGCACAAGGCATTTCTCACAGACAGACAGACATATGCGCACAGATTTTAATAATATAAGGAGATTTCGTTACTACGTAAGAGAAAATATGCTTATATAAAAAGAAAAAAATAATTATAATAATTAACCAAGTAAAAAAATAATAAAGTAAAGTAACAGTTACAGAATGTTTATTTATAATACTAATTAATTAATCAGTTATGTCAATACTAATTTAGAAGAATAATGAATAGTAGTACAGGTTTTCAGAAAATCCGATATTTCTTTCACTTTTCTCGAAATTTTGTGTCAAGGGGCACGGTTAAATAATGAAAAAAAACTATACAAATTTTTATGGGTTCTAATTGACATATTATGTAACGTTTTTAATGAATGTCTTTAAAAGTTTTGGATATTTTTTCAAAATATATTTTTTTCCAAAAAAAGCTTTTTCCCGTTCTTTTTTTCCGTTTTTCAATGTCATAGGGGCGCGGCTAAAAATTGATTAATTTTGATAAAAATTCTTCTGAGTTCTAATTGGTCCATTACACTACTTTTTCATTCTATACGAAAATCAATTTCGAAAAAAAAAAAAAAAAAAAAAATCGGCCTTTTTCGGCCCACCCTAAGTTTATCATTGACTGTTTAAAATGTTTTAACTAAACATCCTCATGTTTCTTATGGAAAATTAGTGTCACGTCCACCTTCTACAAATCATCATTAGAGAGGAAGAGTTGACTTTGCCAAAAAATAAATTTCTCTTGGTCAAACCTGAGAACCTGATGGTTTTTGTTGTTTTTGGTATGATCTGCGAAAGACCAAAGAAGTTTTTTCCAAACGTCAGTGTGGTGGTGGCACAGGGTTTGGGACAATTTTGCGGCAAATGGAACCACTCCTAGTCTTTATCAACGTTAAAATGAATCAGAACAAATATGTTGATATGTTAGGAGTAAGTTTGTTACCTGAAGCGCCACTGATTACTTCAGGAAACTATATTTTTCAACAAGGTAATGCTTGGATACACGTTTCTACGAGCGTAAAACTCTTGTTTGAAGCTAATTCTATAAATTCACTTGACTGACTGGCGAGGACTCCCGATCTTAATCCAATCGAAAACTTATGGGGGCCCGATTGTAGCCCGAGAAGTATATAAAAATGGCACACAATATCAATGCACACAGGAACTTGTTTTCGCTCTCAAAGATGCTAGGGGAAAATGTCCGTGTACATTTTAAAAGATCTTTCAGAATCCATGACCTCTCGGCTTATTCAAGTGATTGAAAAAAAAGGTAGCTTTCTTGATTATTGAAGACAATTTTAAGTATTTTAGAACATGTCCTTTTACATTTTTCCATATTTTCTCTAGTGTTAATTTTTGTAAAATTAATAGTTTGAAGTCAAATTTTGTTTTTTATGCGTTGTAAGTGTTATTACAAAATTATGTAATAGAAGTCAAACATATAAAAATTTCATTTAGATGAAATGAAAATAAAGCATATTT
Source organism: Salticus scenicus (assembly GCA_963930645.1). NCBI lineage: Eukaryota > Metazoa > Arthropoda > Arachnida > Araneae > Salticidae > Salticus > Salticus scenicus. The sequence continues at coordinate 215,996,780 of OZ005660.1, read as the reverse complement.
TCATTCAATTTAATGTTGCCCTTATAATTTTCACGTGCATTGTATTAATTGGAAATTTTATCAATTAGAAAATTTAATATTTTACCATTCTTTAATACATCCTGAATTCGTATACCTTTAATGCTTTCTTTTCTTTTTGCCCTGAAAATTACTTTTGGTCTTTAGTTTGTTACAGGCAGTATGATAGCCTTCTCTCTGTGACATATAACAATCTTCCGCCATCATATTAATGTTCCATCTATCTTGTAATCAAAGCCGCCCGACTGCACGATTTTTTATTCAGCAGTCACCAATAATTTTGAGAAGTGATATTTGATCTATATAATAGTAAAATCGAATCAAAGAAACATTTTTTTCTTATATATTAAATATCTCTATTCAATATTATTGGTGACTATTGAATAAAAAAGTCCCAAAATCTGACATCACTGCTTGTAATATATTTACGCTCCACCTCTTTTTAATTTTTAGTTTTTTGAAAAACTGGTACATATAGAGTTTTCTGATTATTTTTCTTGAAATCTATGTCCAAAAATCTATTAGTAATCAGATATTGGTTTCTAAACACTATTTTGGTTGCAGGCCTGTGATATTTATCTATATTAAATTGTATAAATATTTTGAACTTATGAAATAAAGAGCTTTAAAAAGTAATAGCAATATTTAACTTGCAGTATTAAGCCATTCCTTGAAATTTCTTTCAATTATTGTAACAGTTATGAATATTATATGATTGGATCGCAAGTAAAAATCGATTACAGTGCGAAATTAAAAAGGCTGTGTTGTGAACTACAAAATGTTCATACAAGTAACATAACAAAGAAATAGAATCCTATAAAAATAATGAAAACCAGAGTAGTTTATCTATATATTTATGATTTGATTTTCATTTAAATTTAACACAGGTGGATGAAAATGGGAGAAATGAGTATAAAATACAAAATGCTCTTTTTTAAACTTTTGAGTAACTAACGTTGAATTATTTAAGCGTAGAGATTACATTAAATGTTATTATTTTCCTCAACCTTCTTGCGAGAGAATTAAAAAATAATATTTTTACACAATATCGTAATTTTAAATTAATGCTATTGAACTGAGACCATAATTTTTTTATGTTCTGTGTTTCTTTTTCCTTTCTTTCTTTCTTTCCTTTTTTTTTTTTACCCAATATATTCTGTGCGTTAATCAATGTTCATGTATATCTCTTCAGTATATAGCATAGTTGCATGCCTGCCAACATCCTAATTAATATTCCGTAGTGCTGTTAGTACCGCCCTTTTCCTTACATCAGTAAAATTTTAGAATCATATTCTTCAAGTACAGTTGAAATTAAATAAAAAGAAAAATACTCTATAAAGATACTGATGAGAGAAAAAAAGCGGAGCTAACAATACTACGGAATATTAATTAGGATATTGGCAAGTATGTAGTTGGCAGATTTTAGACTTTATGACTATTAGCAGAGATGCCAACTGCCAAGTTATTACGGATTGTCCGTAATCTTAATACCGAAAATTTTTTAATGTATTCTTTTGTAATAATTATCTGCAGTTTAATAGAACAAGTTTTACTTTTTCTTTATTGTGGTATGAAATTGAATTTTCGTTAGTAATAACTTGGCACCTCTGTATTAGCAGTTTTTAGCAGAAACCTTTTAAAAATTTCTACAACAATTTAACTGTCCAAATAAGGTAAAAACATTTGCTTAGTTAAAATATTAATAAGAAAGCGTATAAGTTGGCAAATTATTAAAGTGACAAAAATTATACTCCGCCCTTTTTTCAGGACACCCTAAAAGATAAGATATTTCCTCCTTTTTTGCCACCACTAATTTTATGCAGAACTACTTTTGGATATATTTACAGTAATGTGCCTTGATTATATACGATAGAAATTATTGCATAAAAATAGTGGAAGCAATAAATATAAAAATTTTTCATTCCTGAGAGTGTCTTGAAAAAAGAATGGAGAGTACGACCCCTGCTTATGTAAATTGAAATGCGTAAACTTACAGAATCATAGATATGTATATAATAAATGTAAATATACGCACGATAATTATTTAAATATATATACAGTGAAACCCCGATCTATCATTCCGCATCCATCGTTTTCCCGCATTGATTGTTTTATTTCTATGGTCCCAGCACAAACTGTATTTAAATAATGTTAACGAAACCTGCATGTATTGTGCTTCAAAAAATCATTTTCCTGCATTCATCGTTGTAAAACTTCTCTCCAGAGCTTGTAAAAATTTTCTTAAAGGTCAAGCGGTATATGGAATTACTTCTTTCAGCTTCATCCTAAAATAGCTCTTTTCCCCAAATCCCTTTAAGATCATAATTGTAATGACATGTCTTCGGACCATCTATTCCTTTTCTAATTTCAGCATGCCAGGAAATAACTTCTTCACTAATCTAGAAAAATTGCTTTATAAAATGCAGTTTCGAGCAAAAAAAATGATGAAGAATACCATACAGAAGGGCAAGAAAATGATGATAATGATAATAATGCAGATGAAGAGTGGTTGCTTGTAGCAAAGAACTTCTACTACGTGAAGAAGGAAAGGCTCCGTAGACGTAATGTAAAATCGCGGAACCAGTTTCTACATAGTTTGATATTGCGCGAAAGACAACTTTACAGGGAAGCGGCGCAGAGAGGAGGGCACTTTTGATTTTTTTTTTTTCTCTCCCACCGAAGTTACTTTCGATCGGACAACACGAAAGTTATTGATAGAAAAATTATTTTTTTATTGTTTCTTTTTTAATCGGATTCTTTAGCGAATTGAATCTAATATATTGTGATAAATATATAACTAGTGGATCTGCAGATCAGGAGCCTCAACGTCCTATTTACATCAGACATTATTCAATAGGTCATTTTTATTTATTCCTTATTATATAATCGTATATATTGATTCGATCGACTTGTTACCATAATCAGATACATTCCTGAGGGGGGCTGCCGCCCCCCTCAACCCCCCGCTATGTCTCTATTTGCATATCTTATAAAGTGTTACGAAATTGTAAATAATTGCATTTATTTTTGCATCAATTCTTTCAAAGAAGTTTAGTAAAGTTAATAAAATGCTAACTTTGTGCATTTTTAGTCGTTTTAGCGTTAAAATAGCCTAATTTTCCCTTAAAAACATTTAAAAAAGCTCCAATAAGGGAAGAAATGGATTTGGCGCCAAATTTGGCGACTGTTTCCTTCCTTGGCGATTTTTTTGGCGACCTTTGCAAGAAAATCCTTATTAGGGATATACCAAATATGGAAGCTCTAATCTCATTATGAGATACGAGAATTGTCCAGAACAGTCTGTGTTCGATAGAAAAGTATAAAAGGAGCATTTTTTCGCCAAGGCAGTCAGTCTCAGATCTGTGTCAGTTTCGTCAAATGCTTGATTTGCTTTGAGCCTCTTTAGATGAGACTTTCTTTATGTGTTATTGCTAAATAGTTTGTACCGTTGTTTTGCTGTTAACGGCTGTTGTTTAAGCTGTGTTTACTGGTTGAATTGAAGCTGATACTTGGTTTATAGACCTGTATTTTTCTGGAACTTCCTGTGAATACATCACTGAATTTTTGCAAGTTTTGCCTTTCATTCTCGGACAAATTACGGACCCCCAAGTACGCAACAATATGTATTCTTAATAAACGACGGTCTTCTATTATTTCCCTGAAATTCATAAATACCAAATTTCATAACTACCAAATTTCATACAAAAAAAATTACATAGCATATCGGAAATATTTTGCGTAACCTTTAAACTAATTTACAATTCTATGCCCACAATTATCAACAAGAAAACATGCTTTTAAAATTCTAACATAAATTCATTATATTTGATGGGGTGTAACCATGATAAAATAAACTTTTAAGAAATATCGACTATAGACCGTAATAGTACGAAATTATTTTATATATCCCGGAAAAGTAGCCACAGTCATTATAAACGCCAATAATAAGAATAAACTTAATTAATTATAACTCATTAATTTTTCAAACTAATTTGACATCATTTGGATGATTACAGTCCATACTCGGAATTATTTTGTGTGGTCCCATAAATTATTTAGTCTATACATAACCTTTTTAAAGAGTAAACATAATTTAAAGCATCTTTATAATGTATGTTAATTTTATTAAGTTCAATGCAGCATAAACGCATTAAAGTGCGCTTTTAAATAAAAGTTTGTCCATAGGCTCTAATGCTACGAAATTCTTTTGCGTGTCTCTGTAAACAAACCATAAACATTCTATGCACCTGTAAAAACTATTCAGCTTACTTTGCGTTTAAAATTAATAATTGTTCCAAATTTAACATCGTTTGGATGACTACGTGACATTGTCAGAACAATTTTGTAAGGTCCTGTACATTAATTAGAAAGCTTAAGAGCACATATTTTCTTCAAACAACATAAGTTAAACATCTTACTCATGTACGCTAGTTTAATTTTCTTGATTGCAAAGCAAAGATGTTAAAATGCATTTAAACGCAATTCACCTCATACGCCGTAATGTGAAGTATTTTGGCGTGTCCCTGTATACAATCCATAAAAAGTATAGGCCTAAAAAAATAAATAGCTATTTCTATACCGAGCCTGAATATATGTGTCAACTTGCAAATCAATCGGAGAATTTTTGCGGCCGCTATTGCAGTACATTCAAATTCTTCCCATAGGCCGTAATGATAAAAAAAAATTGGCGTGTCCCTGTCCACGAACTACAAATGGAATGCACACCCAAAACTATACAGCTAATTTCGTGGAGGTCATGAACATGTGTACCAAACTTCAAGTCGCAAGACAGACAGACAGACAGACGGACAGACGGAACACAAAATCCTTTTGAGTCTCAACAGAGGGCCTCCACTGACGTTTCGGTAAAAATTCGAAGTCAATAGCTTGATTTTTGCGGTGGCTATCGCGGTACATACAGATTCTTCCCATAGGCCGTAATAATAGAATGACTTTGGCGTGTCCCTGTACACAAACTACAAATGGAATACACACCTAAAACTATACAGCTAATTCCATTGGGCTCATGAATATGTGTACCAAATTGCAACTCAATAGCGTGATTTTTGTGGCCGCTATCGCGATACATACAAATTCCTCCCATAAGCCGTAATGATAAGAAAAACTTTGGCGTGCCCCTGTACACGAACTACAAATGGAATATACACCTAAAACTATACAGCTAATTCCGTTGGGCTCATGAATATGTGTACCAAATTGCAAGTCAATAGCGTGATTTTTGTGGCCGCTATCGCGATACATACAAATTCCTCCCTTAGGCCGTAATGATAAGAAAAACTTTGGCGTGTCCCTGTATACGAACTACAAATGGAATACATACCAAAAACTATGCAGCTAATTTTGTGGGGATCATGAACATGTGTACCAAATTTCAAGTCAATAGCGTGATATTTGCGGCCTCTATCACACGACAGACAGACAGACAGACGGACAGACGGAACACAAAATCCTTTTGATTATCAACAGAGGCCTTCCACTGACGTTTCGGCAAAAATTGGAAGTCAATAGCTTGATTCTTGCGGTGGCTATCGCGGTACATACAGATTCTTCCCATAGGCCGTAATGATAGAATGACTTTGGCATGTCCCTGTACACGAACTAAAAATGGAATACACACCTAAAACTATACAGCTAATTCCGTTGGGCTCATGAATATGTGTACCAAATTGCAAGTCAATAGCGTGATTTTTGTGGCCGCTATCGCAATACATACAAATTCCTCCCTTAGGCCGTAATGATAAGAAAAACTTTGGCGTGTCCCTGTATACGAACTACAAATGGAATACATACCAAAAACTATACAGCTGATTTCGTGGAGCTCATGAACATGTGTATCAAATTTCAAGTCAATAGCGCTATTTTTGCGGCCACTACCGCGATACATACAAATTCCTCCCATAGGCCGTAATGATAAGAATAACTTTGGCGTGTCCCTGTATACGAACTACAAATGGAATACATACCAAAAACTATACAGCTAATTTCGTGGGGCTCATGAACATGTGTACTAAATTTCAAGTCAATAGCGCTAATTTTGCGGCCGCTATCGTGCGACAGACAGACAGACAGACACAGCCCAAAACCGTTTTGAGTCTCAACAGAGGGCCTCCACTGACGTTTCAGCAATAATATGAAAAACTAAAATAATTTTTCATATTAAAAATTAAATAAATATTTAGTTGTGAGAGCCTATATATATATTTTATTTTTTGCCAAAACAATTTTTAGTTTCAGTGAAATAAAAAAAAACTGCTGATATAGAAAGCTGATGTTATTTTTTAATCTGATTCTTAATTTCTAACCATTTAAAATATAAAAAAAAATATGATAAAAATAAAATTCTTGATAATTAACGAAAATCGAAAATAATTTTTCAAAGGAAAAAAAAAAAAAAAAGAAATATAAATATAAATATAAATATAAATATATCATTAAAACACTTAAATATGTATTTAAATATGCATTTATATCCCCTCCTTCCCACACATGCATTTATTTTTATTTTTATTTTTTTTATTTATTTATTTATTTATTTTTTTTTTTTTTTTTGCTTCATTTAAATACAATACTTACTGATATAAAAATCTGTTATTTATTTAATCTTATTTTTATATCGGATTTCCTAAATTTTAAAGAATCAAATTATAAAAATTCTGATAAAATTATAAATGATGTATATAATTGACTAAAATCAAAAATCATTTTCAAAAAGAAAAAGAAAGAAAGAGAAAAAAATTAATACAAAATAAACGTCTTCAAACTTAAAATACATGTATGGATTTGCGTTAAAAGAAGGAATTATCAATTCTTCACAGAAAAAAAAAAAAAAAAAAAAAAAAAAAAAAAAACTTCCATAAAAATCAGTATATATTTGATATTGCTCACTATATTATATTTGAAATTTTGATTAAAGGTTAATAAATAATAATAATAATATAAAGCTTTAGTAGATATTTTATTTATTCAGATTCTTCAATTCATCAATATGCTTTATAGTTTAATTCATAACAAGCTTTTTGTATTATTATTATTATTTTAAACTTTAATCATTAAATAATGAACTCAGTTCTTTGAAATAAAATCAATTGTTTCATACTTTATTATTATTAAGTAGCGTAAAAACGCTCACATTGTGTTGTTGTAATGCATTTTAAAAAATAAGTAAAATACAATAATAATAATAAAAATAAAGAACTAGGGTATTTTTCAAATCTTATTCAGCGAAACCTATAAATCAGTATCTATTTGTGAAACAATATATTTTTTTCAGGAATAATAAAATTGTCTTGCTTTTTGTTATAAAAGCAGAATATATTTTTTATAAAGATGTGGAATAAAAGTGAATTAATCTTTGTTTTGTTATGCAGTTAAACAAGTTCATATATATTTTTTAATAAATAACAGTAAAGATATTTTAATATATTTAAAATTATAAGTCGGTGAAACTTAGGATATTATTTTAAAAATACGCAATTTGCATAACCTAGATTATATATATAATCATATAAACATTAAATAAATACTTCAGAATTAAAAAAAAAAAAGAAAAAAAGAAATTACAAACCTTCTTAAGAACCTTCTTCTTAATTTTCTTTGTAAGAATTTTCAAGAAAACGCCCTTGCAACTAGCATTTTAAAATAAATAATGACCAGTCTGCAAGGGCATTCACTTAAAATTAGCTCCTATCTTTTAAACTCTATGTTACTTCTTTGTTCAGAAACATAATAATCAAAAATAGTTATTTTAACTATTTCCATCTCAGAAGACAAAATTAATAAAATGAATCCATAGTTTCTAAGCGGTTTTCTGTAACAGACGCAGTTTTTTCAGGGATGCAACTGTGTTTACAAGTATCAAAAGTTAGGCTTAATAACTTAGGCAGATACGAAAATGAATGTTTAATTGATGTTAAAATAAGACTTTAATAAATAGAACATGTAGAATGTTATAAGTTAAAAATATCACATTCTTACCTTTTCTAAAGCTTATCCAAGTCTTTATAACGCTAAAACTGAGCAAAATAGATGACATGTTTTAAAATTGCCGCCTCAGATACTGACACGACTTTCCCTTCCCTTCCTACCCTAAGAAAAACCAGAAAAACAACATGTCCGCCAGACGGGTCTTCAACGCATGCGCATTCAGGTCATGAAAGGAGGGAGAAATCGCGCAGATAGTCATCCTGTAATGTTGGCTTCCCATGTAAGCTGAACTATGCTATCGTTAGAGGGCGATAGTTACGCTTTAGCTGAAGCTGTTCTTCTTTCTCTCTTCTATATTCTTTGGCTTGTAGTACTGTATACGTCTGGTAAGAAAATTGAGTAATATTATTTGCATTAATCAAGACATTGCGACATGTGGTATCCTAAAGCATAGAAGAAATGTGTGATTTCAAAAAAGGATAATAGCGAAGAAACAGGGGATAATTTTCACGCGGATGACTCAACTATGGCGTTTAAAAATGCAGGAACTTTTATATAATCACAGAGAAGGACCATAAAAATATTGTAAATCTGGAAAAGTTCCTGTTTAATTTTTAAAAGGAATAAAAACTCAACATATTTTTTTTTTATTTTTAAAAATAAATTTTACTTAATGTTCTACAGCATTGATTTTTTTCATTGACTGTTTGGAAAGTAACAAATTAGTATTTATTAGTAGTACACTGTATACATTGTGTGTATTAATCTAAAAGCACAGTTTTCTTCGTGTTTTGACTTTAACCCGCATTCGTCGTTTTCCAGTTTTCATCGTTTTTTTTTTTTTTTTTTTTTTTTTTTTTCCCCACGCACCCCGTGAAAAACGATGGATCCAGAGCCTGATTAAGGGGGAAGCACACATTATCTCCGCTCTCACCGGAATATTTTTAAAATTATTTTTTACTTCAAGTCATAGAAATTCCACGCTTTGACGAGGAAATATTTTTTATAAAACATGAACGGTGTGAAACAATCCAATTTACTCACCGTTATTAGACACCAGAATTCTTTTAAAATAATTTTTAATGAGAATTTTGTGTTTATTATAGGAGGAAAGTATTTGTTAAAAAATAACGGTGTAAATATAAATAATGTGTGCTTCCCCCTTAATCAGGCTCTGGATGGATCGTGTTCTACTGTATATGCAATAATTATAGTACAGTTGTCTAATTTATGCTTTTTGGCCAACCGAAAAATTTATTAATTTATATATATATATATTTCTGTCATCGTTTTCGCTTATCAAATAAATTAAAAATTTCTATTTAAATTTTCCAGTGGCCCAAAAGCGTAAATTTGACAACTATGGATTTTAGCTTAGACTGAAGTCTCCACGTTTTTTAAAGGACAAATTCAAAAATGCTCTTTTTTCGTCATTTTTGATACCACTATTTTTATACAATAATCTGCATCCCTTTTATTCTTGATAAATTACTATAAAAATACTGTAAATATTTCTGTATAATGAAACCATCTAAAATAAATTATTCCTACATAAAATAGGTTTTGTATAATTAAGATATTTAATGCAATAATATTACAAAATATAATTCTATGTAAAAATATGTTTAGTGAAATTTATTAACTAAATTCTTTGCATACAAAATAATAATAATAATAATTACATACTTTCAGTAATAGTTTTTATATAAATTTGAAAAATAAATGAATAATTTTTTAATAAAAATCTTTAAAAACTATTCTAATACTTAATTTTTTTTATTTTAAATAATAATAAGAAGAAAAAAACTTTTTAAAATTTAAAATACTTTCACTGATTAATAAGAAAGCACCACAGAACTGGCATTTTAAAATGTTAGGTACAAAACTTTGAATAAGTGAACTTTGACACCGTGAAATGCAATAATCTCGCAGCAACTGCTTCGGATCGAAAAAGCACACGAGTCTTCGTCAGCCGAACAAAGTAGGCACTAGTGCTGCAGTCAAAGCACGAAGGGTCGTGTGCTTTTTCAAACCGAAACAATTGTTGCGAGATTATTGCATTTTATGGCGTTTATTCAAAGTTTTGGATGTAATACTTTCACTAATTACTTCCTTTCGAATAATAATTTAAAGTTTGAAATAAAAGATACAGTTACAGTTTCCCAAGATACAATTTATACAATTATCTCTATCTTGTTCAATCACAACATATCACTAAAAATACGGCATAAATTTCTGAATGATTTTATTAAAAACTTTATAAACATCTTTAAAATATGTTTGAACAACCCACTAACAAATTAATTTTTTTTTTTCTTCTTTTAACAATATTCTATGCGAGGAAGACTTTGCGGTTCAAATAAACACAACAAAAAATATATGCATTTATTTCATTTAAAATTATATAAAAGAAAAAAGAATTACTTAAAAAAAAATAATAATAATAATGATAATGTTGTAGATATACTTTTCTTATGACGAAATTACTAAAATGCTTGAAATTAAAATTTTCATTTTTAATATGAATGATCCCGAGTTATATCTGCTTATGTAATATACCTTTAAATTGATCAAAGGCGAATTTAAACGGTTAATAATCTTATTTAATTAATTGAAGCTGTTTAAAGGAGGGAAAAAATATATACAAAAGAATGAAGAAATAGTATAAAATGCTGGAGAAAAAGTGAAATCCAAGAATAAAATATTAATAATACGCACAACAACCACAGAAATTAAAAAAAGTAAGATAACTGTAAAGAAGAAAAAATAAAGCAAAAAAGGCATTTACTCAACTTTAGTTTTTATTGCACACTTTTAAAAATGTTCTTTTATAACCATACATACTTGCCAACTAACTCATTAATAACCGTACAATTGTTAACGCCCCCTGAAAAACGCCCCTTTTCTCACAAAACTATATTTTGAGAGTTATTCTCTCCAAATGTTGTTAGGATTAAATAAGACTAAAATTACTCTAAAAAAATATTGCTGTGAAAAAAAAGGCGGGTACTAAAAATTGTACGGGTCATAATGAGATGGTTGGCAAGTATGACCATATGTTTTACACTGTCTGAAAAAGCTTTTTAAAATTAGAAATATAAAAGATTTACAGCAGAAATAATAATTAAATCTTTTTATATATATTATTTTAAATTAGTTTATCATATTGGCATTTCGAATTCATTGCGTCAAATACTTAAATCAAGCTTGCGTAATCGCAGGCTGCTTTGAAACAGAGCTTGAGTAAGGCAGAAGCATACGGGGCGGTTTACCCGGGTCCTCACATCAGAGGGGACCACCGAATCGAATACAAAGTTTATTTTACGTTTCTTCTTTAATGAACATTTTTTAAACAAAATATCAGTATAGTGCAAAATCCGGTTTAATTGAGCCATCGTAATTGCGAAAATTTAGCTGAATTCCGCCCTAATGTCAGCAAGGATATGAACTATTCGCAGCTAGATGACAAAGTTAACAATCAGAAATAAAATGGATCTATAATGAGGTGAAAAACTTAAATACCTCCATAAAGTTCAGTTCTTCATCACTGAAGTAGGAAAGCAGAGGGGTGAGGGGGGGGGGGGTGCAAAGACGTTTTTGCCCAAGTAGTGAAGCAGAAGGGGGGGGGGGGCAAAGAAGTTTTTGTTCCGGTCCCCAATTAGGTTATGTCGGGCCCTGTTTTGAAAGCAATTATTAGAGAGTAGAGTTGCCCTAAATAGTGTTTTTTTGCGTATACTGAATATTCGGTATTCAGCCGAATACTTAAATTTAAATTTAAGTATTTTTTCACTCCCAGAATAGTGTAATTATTTTTATTGAATATACAAGAGAATACAATGTGCATTAAAAATTATAAACATTAAAAAAAAATTTTAATGTCAAATTAGAAATAAAATATCACATATTGTATTGTATTTTCTTTTTTTTTTTTTTTTTTTTTTTTTTTTTAAGCAATAATAATAATAATAATAAATAAATAAATAAAATCCATTACTTTCCCTTTCCCCCTGTAAAATTTTGAATTCTAGTAAATAAATTAAAAAGTCCAAATACATTAAAAAAGAATAAATCAAAATTTTTCCCCTTTTGAACTTTTACAAATTATTCTAATTTATATCCAGGCATATATATATATATATATATATGCATAATAAAGATGATCTATTATGCATAGTAGAAACCAAGCAACAGATACAAGATCACTGAAAAGCCAAGGACATCAAAATCTATGAAAAAATAATTTAAGAAGCTTAAGATAGGAAGGAAGGAGGCAGGCGGCAAGACTTGTGACTTGCCAGTGGGGTTAAACTAGTTTCACGCCTGCAACACTCACCCAGCCTGCCACGACCAGAATAGGAGTCATATGGATGAAAAAAGCAAAATTTTAAAGCAGATGAATAACAATGAAACCACGAAGCAACAATGAAATTCACTGATTGATTGATACGTTGTGTTTAATAGTATAATTAGAATTTTAAAAAATAGTTGACAACTCAAAAAGGAAGAAACTGAAATTTTATTGGAAAAAGAAAGTTTGCATAGTAATGCAAAGTAAATGCAACAAGCCTTCTACTTTTTTTTATATTTAATTTCACACATACACCCAACCATCCAGCCTTACAACACCATCCCACCTCCGTAATCAAACATCTGCCCGTCCAACCGCCACCTTTTTTATTGTCTTTTATTATTTTATAATTTTTTTTTGTTAATATACACAAAAGTGTACACAGATTTTTTTTTTATTGTACTGACAGACAAATGGTTAAGGATATAGAATAGAAAATACAAAGTTTTTAGGAAAACCCATTTTAACAGTGGCTGTGATCAGTTTATTAATATTCTTGTTTTTAAACTTCGCAGAGCATAAATTATTAATTCGAAATAAATGGTTAATGATAATGTTTCTAAATACCGAAAGATGCAGACATGAATTAAAATGTGTAAATAAGTTCACTTTAAAACTAAAATCTTGCCGTTTGTCATAGATATCTGTGTAAATTTTATTACCATCAATGATTGTTTTGAGATCTAAAAAGTTAATTGATTGATTAGTTAGAGTATTTTAAGTTAGCTTTAAATTAGGTGGATAATTGAAGGAAAAGTCATTTTGTGAGTGCTTGTTGAGATAAAATACAATAATATCATCGATGCACCGATAAAATCGAACATCATCATTACAAATTTGCTTTTAATAATAATAAAGATATACATCTGCCAAAATACTGGAGCTACAACCTTCTTGTGGGATGCCTAATTGTTGCAAATAGATATCGTTGTTGTGGAAGATATAATTATTACGGATAACAAAGTTAAGAAGTGTTTTAAATTTTTCTGCTTTAAAATTGTGAGGAAGATTAATTTGAGTTTTATATTCTTGAAAAAGACTGTAAATGATATTACTAAGATCTGATAACTCAATATTATTGAAAAGATCTTGAAAGTCAAAAGTCATAATATTGTCTATTGAATCGAGCGATTTGATGTATTAAATTAATTGAAAGCTATTTTTAAGACAATGTAAATTATCAACTTTGCAAGTACAATTGTAAATTTGTTTTAGAATATCCATTAGAGCTTTATTAGCATTGTTGTTGTAAGTGTTACACCCAACAGTGACAGTGCGAAATTTAATTGGAGATTTGTGAAACTTAGGTATGAGAATTATATAAGGATAATTAAAGTTATTGAAGGGAAGTTGAAGAGTTTATAGTAATTTTGTATTTTTCGGTTATTAATAATAAGGTTATTATTAGTTAAACTGAAGATTTTACTATTAGTGACTGAAGAGTTTAAAATAGAGAAATAGTAGGATTTACAAATAATGGCATAATTATTAGGTGATTTGTCAACGTAAGTGATCACAAAGTCATCCTGTAGTGATTTGATTGAGTTAAGAAGTACAGATTTTTTTAAAACACCAGATTTGAAGAATTGAGAAATAATGCATTTTTAATTTTTTGTAACACTAAAACATTCCATTGAGTGAAGTAGGCAGTCGGTTTATTATGAGTAATAGATATTTTATAAATAAATAAATCTAGGTCATAAGAAAACTGTTGAAAGATTTGTGGAATGCTAGTTTTAACTGGAAGTCTAAATTTGGTGCCAAATTCCATGAATTTTTTTAATTGATAATTATCAATAATATTGAGATTACCAGTGCTAATGTGTCCATGGTCTCTGTCAATATATTTTGAGGAAGAAGGATCATTGCATTTACATGTTAAAGTGTTGGTAAAAGAGGTAGACTTAGATACAGAATTATAGTTGAATATCTTTCTGACAAGAGGAAGAGGATATTTGAAGGCACGAGAATGATTTAAATCTTTAATCGGAAACAAACATTCTTTGTCATTAATGATAGCTGTAATGTTAATACTATTCAATATTTGATTTGTAACGGTCACAATTAATTGAGTATTAGTTTTAATTTTGTTGGACTTTTTATTAATTTTTAAATTAAATTGTTTGATTTTGTACATTAGAATATCATAAAAAATGTCTGAAAAATGTTTATTATAGGTTGGCTTCGAAAGACATTCTGAAAATTTACTAAGTATTTCTTTTTAATTGCAAAAATAAATTTTCGAATAATGAACCAGTTACAGTTTATAAGTAATTAGTCTGTAGATCTGAAATTAGTTTAATAATGGCACTTTTAGAAAAGATTAAATCTGTTTTTTTACTACCTCGTTTAGTTCTAGAAGTTTTATTGTTAATTTTGTGATTGAGTTGTGCATAAATAGTCGAATAATCATGTAGAGGGTTGATGTTAGAATATGCTTTAATAGTTTTATTAAAGTATTCGGAACTTAGGCCATATGGATAAATTGTATTGTAATATTGCATAAATTTTGATTCAAGAAATAGACGCTCACTTTTATTTTTCTGAATTTTGACAATCTCTATGGTACATAAATTAAAATTATGTGGTTTAATGTGTTGTAATTCTATAGTTGATTTAGAAGGTGCAGCTGAAGATGAACGGTTTTTTGAATCAGAGCGATGCTGATTAATACGTAGATGTAGAGGAGTGGAAGTTTCACCAATATAACAGAGTTTACAAAGACCACAACTGATTTTATAAATAACATTGTATGCCTGACAAAATTTAACCAAAGAGTGATTATTATTCAATTGTATGCGAGAGGCCATAGGGCAAGTTTTACATCGATTAGAAACGCATGTTCTAAATTGAAGTAAAGGAGGAGGAGATGATAGGTAACAGGTTGTCGATCCAAGGATATCCCTATAAATATCCTTGTACCGGGCACAATACTGCTGTGAAGCTAAGTATTTTTTGCCAGGACCTAAAAATTTGCTATATTTAGCAAATTTTTAGGTCCGTATTTTGTAGCAGTCATTTATTTTGTAGCAGTCATTTTAGAGGAAAAAAGTTTTTGAATATTCATAAATTAAATTCAATCAACTAATATTGATAGGAATTTAGAAATCACAAGGCAAGTAAGTATTTACATAGTTTTATCGAAAGTTGGCTATACCAAATTCAATTACTTAATTAAATTGATTCTTGATTAATAAGTATCTGGATTAATGAAAAGTGAAGAGAGAATAATAACAATAATAATAAAATAATATTTACATGTTTACACTAAACCTCCTTTAACTGAATCTATTAATTTGGTTCCATTTAAAAATTAAATTCCGCCCATTTTTTAAGTAAAGTAAGAAAAACAAACCAACACAATTCACAAAATGTCAGGCACAAAATGTTAAAGAAAAATAATATTCGGCTACACATACACAACATTTTTTTTTTTTTTTATCGTGATTTAAGATGGAACAGTGAATGATATTCTAAAGAGATTTATCTAATTAAAGAATAAATTCTTAAAGTAAGTTGCCAACTATACAGTTATTTTTTAAAGGATCCAGGGCCAGTGACAAAATACACTGTCGCAAAACATCACAACACTACAAGAAACATAATATAAATTTTAAATTAGTAAATAACCTATTGAAAAAATTAGAGACATTACAGATTATAATACAAATTGTAAGAGCGCAAATGCAGTTTTAAACAAAGTATATATATATATATGCATACAGGGTTCGTGAAATGCGGTCACCTGGTCTCATTGGCGATCAATATATTTTAACTGGCTGCTATGTTTTCAACTTTAAGGAAACTCAACATTTTTTTAAATAGTTAATACTTTGGTAAAAAAAATTAATCCCAGAATTGGGCTCCTATTCCACTCTCGATGAAGTCTAACTTGCCATTTTGATTCTCATTTCTCTCACTATGTTTGTAGACACTGCGCCCAATAGTAGAATAATTTCAAATTTTCTGAAACAAATTTTCAGATGATCAAAATGTTCTGCAAAGAACATATGCGTTTAACAAATTTACTCTAAATATTTTTCACACATTCATAAAAAATACATATCTTACTATTTGATATACTGCAATATAAGAGTATAATAGCAAAAACTTTAATAAATAAATAATAAAATGGCATTTAAAAATATTTTTATTAACTAGTTATTCAAAAAAGGAAGAAAAAGAAAGAAAAAAGAAATTAAACCGAAGCAATCAACTAATTTAGAAGTAATTTGATAAATTGTTTCAATGATTAAAACAGAATTTTAAAAAATGTCTATTCTTGTGGCCATAACTCACAATTCCCCCTCACCGCAAACTTCTTAATATCTGTAATTGCTCTGCTGTAAAGCTCTTTGTTCTGCAACGTACGTTCTAAATTCAGATATATTCTGCTTTCAGGACACTGTGTACTATGCTGAATTGTATCTTGTGCTGGTTGTAGGTAAATAAAGTTTTATATGTGCTGTCACATTTTCCCCTTCATTAAACTGCTACAATGAGTGATATTTTAAAATGTATCATACTTTTATTTTAATACAGAACAGCTTCTATTTTAATTATATTAGAAATGAATGCGATAGGAACTTTATTAGATTGGTATTTATTTTTTATTTATTTAATACTCTTTGACATCATAAGATTAATGATTCAAAAAAAAATTTTTTTTTTCAATATTTCAACTTAATTTAAAACTTAACTCCACTATTCGGTCACCGAATATTCGGTGTTGCCTGCCGAATTGTCCGAATACCGAATAGTAACCAAATATTCGGTGAAACTCTAGTAGAGGGTTCGTCTTATTTTCATGTATACCATATTTTCGAACAATAAGTATGAAATAAAAAGCGATCTTGTATATTTATGTTTTGAATTAAGAAAAATGATTGAACATTTAGATATTTTCTGCAAAGGAATGTACAGTCGGAGGAAAACGTAACACCCGAATCTACTTCGTTATTAATTGCTGCAGAAAATTCTAATAGACATCCAACACGAATTTAAGTACCTGCAAACTTACTAATTAATATCCGTAATATTGTCAGTATTGTCCTTTTTTTTTTTTTGTTACACCAGCCATTTTTTAACTTATTTTTCTTCTTATTTAATCGTAAATACATTAAAAAAAAACTTATCCAAAAAAAAAAAAAAAAAAAAAAAGTCTTACTGAAATAGGGGTGGGTTCTAAAAACCTTCCAGAATATTAATTAGTAATTTGGCAGGTGCGATTACTTGTCATCTACATATTATTAAGTGCACCAAACTTGACTTTTCAATAGTGACAACCTAATTTGACTTTAAATTAGAATGGAGTATATTCTTTGTATATTTCTCTTTTAGGTTTATTTATTTAGAAATTGACCTATTGCAATCACTTCGTTTATCTATCTATCTATCTATCTAAAGAAAATTTTGTCATCACAATAACTCCCGAAATGATGCTTCAAATTGAATCAAATTTGGACTGCGAACTATAAATTCATTAACTAAGTTGCTCCGCTATTTTCTTTTCAAATGGCAGCCACTTGCAATTTTGAAATTCATATTGTAAAAATCGTATTTAAGGCCGGATTTGCTTGAATTTTGATGTAAATATAAATTACTAAGGGTCTCAACCAAGTTTATTAATGAAGTTTATCCGCCATTTTTAACAATGTGGCGGATATCTTAAACTGAGCGAGGCCACTTGAAATCAGGTTATCCCAGGAAAATTTAACATCACGATAACTTCCGAAATAATACTCCAAATCGAACCAAATATGAACAGTGAATTAGCTTGAACATATGAATATCCTGGATGAGTTTGTTGACCAAGTTGCTCCGCTATTTTGCTTTCAAGTGGAGACCACTTGGAAATTTGAAGTTCACATTGTAAGCAGCGAATTCCGAATTTCCTTGATTTTTGATATATACATAGACCATATAAATGTTTCAACCAAGTTTATTAATGAATTCTATTCGCCATTTACATCAAAGTGGCGAATATCTTAAACAAAGTGGTACCACTGACTTGAAATCAGGCTACCACTTTAAATTTATAATCACGATTAATTCCGAAATAATCCTCCAATTCGAGCCAAATTTGGATATCGATTTTACCTTATCAATATCTTGAATAAATTTGTTAACCAAGTTTTTCCGTCATTTTGTTTTCAAGTGGAGACCACTTGAAAATTTGAAATTCACATTGTAAGTAGCGTATTTCGAATTTGTTTGAATTTTGATATATACACTTTTTTGTTTTGAATTGTTGAAGTTGGGCGATTTTCTAATTTTAAAGTTCAGTTTAGTTAGTTCAGATTTGATGTAATCGAGTTTGGATTGTTCAGGGATATTATTTAAAAAGATTGTACGGAATCTCGAAATTTTAATATTCATCCGGTGGAACTGTTTTCTTTTTAAAGGAAAATTTTATTCTGTTGATGATCAATATCTGTAGCATACTTTTGATGAGAATTTGTTTTAAGTGTGTTCTATAACAGTGTGAAGTTGCTTTTCGAGCAGATTGTTTTGACCTAATCAGGACTGATTGACCTAATTGATTTGACCTAATCAATCTGTTATAAAGAAGGAAGTTGGCTGAATAGTAGTCTTACAGAGTTTCCAACTTTTATAATTTATTCCTGAAATTCTTAGCCCCACCATTTTTTCTCATCGGAAATTTTAAAGAATGATTTTCCTATTATTTAACCGTTGTCCTTATTGAAGAGAAATATTCTATAAAATTTCTGGTACAAAAAGAAGGCGGGGCTGAAATTGCTGCGGAATAAATTTTAAAAATTGGCAACTCTGGTCTTAGCAGGAAACCATCCCAATAGTGTAATGATAGAAATCAATTAAATTATGTTTTATTCGAGAGGGCATAATCTAAGATGATTTTTGATGCATAAATTGTTAGCCCTCGTAAACCCATTCTCGAGAAATTTATATTTAAGTTTGAGTAAAAATGTAGTAACGAGAAAGGAGTGGGAGGAGTGCCGCTAAAACCTGCCAGAACTATGACTTTTATCAATTTTTAGATTTTATTTTAGCGAATTTTTAAGCATTACACCTCGATTAAATATATCTGAAAGTTGAAATGGGCAACTGGTTATTGCATCAAAGAATACGTTTGCGTAGGCGCCAAGTCTACTGTTTTTGGCGGGACACTTCAAACCGAAAAATTTTATAGCTGTTTCCGATAATATTAATCGTCGAAAAAATATAAAATATTTCCTTTAAAAATACTGGTGTTTAGTGCTGGGCGATGTTGACATTTCTTAAATCGATATATCGTTCATCTTAAATACCGATATAAGGATATATCGATTTAATGTAGCGTTACGAACTGTAGGGATTAGTCCCTACACTTAAGGACTAAAAAAAAAAAAAAAAAAAAAAAATCGACCGTGAAAGGGATTTAACTGAAAACCTTCTTGTCTCAAACCAAACAATCTGGCACTGTACCACACTTTTTTGCTCACTAATTAAGTTTCGATCATTTTGATAAAAGGGATTAAATTTTCTAATGATTTATCTTGGCCTATTGGTGAATTGTTGCACAAAATTTGCGCTTTATCCTATGTTTTCGACCACACTCTTTCATTTAATCTTTGTTTAATTTCAATAACAATTACTGATTAATACTTCCCTTGTAAGTGGATGTATGGCAGATCCAAGATTTGGCTCAACTTAAATTCAATCGCATGAAGCAGAAAACTTAAAAAAAGAGGTTGAATTATTTTATGATATTGCTTATAATTTTACTTCATATACAGTCGGCAGCAAAAGTATTCGAGCGCTACCAATAATGCCTATAAAAAAAGTACCCTTTATACTACTTTGTTAAATAAATCCTTCTCGAGTTATGTTCTCACACATTCAAGAATTTCATCCTAGTTGACTATTACTATTATAGAAAATTTTCTTTTAGTTTCACAATATTTCTTACTGTTATTTCGTACATTTATAGAAAAATTTATCATATACTGGAAAGTATTTATTATATCCTTACAGTGCCATTTGTATACTAATGTGTACAAAATTCGAATAAGCGCTAATTTATATCAAGGTGCAAGTATGTAAAACTTTTTAGGAAATTTTGTGCATTATTTTCCCCCCTAAAGCCGTTGTAAATTTTTTTTAACATTCAAGCAGATGGATAATTTCTAAAAATTTTCAAAACGTTCTTTAGCCTTCTCGAAACGTGGAAATTCATTGAAAACCAGAAGATAAAATTTTTTACAAGTACTTTCTTGTAATGAATACCTACAGAAGAACGCAAAAACGCGAAATCAACAATGGACCATAAAAAAATTATATTAGTTTGAGAAAATTAATTTTTTTTCTCTAAATTATTATCTTTATCACAGAAATATTTCCCATTAACTCGTGACGTGACATTTCGTGAGTAACCTTTAGAACATATGAAACACCCCAATTTAATTTTTAACTAATTGATAAATTCAGAATTTTATTATTCCTTATTATTTTTTAATGCATTAAAATATTTACATTCCCTACTTACATGCAAACGAATTACAAAATGATTTCACTCAAGATATTAAATTTCTATAGCGCTTTGAATCTCGTAATAAATGTAAATCTTAATTAAAATTTTCTAAAATACAATTTCTTTCAAAATTCCCTAGATTTTCTTTTTTAAATGAAGTTTAATATTTTTACTTATGTTATATTAAATTACATCAAATATTACCACATACAAAAAGACTAATAACTGGCTTAGTGTAAGAAATAAAATTAGTAATAGAAAGAAAAACAGTTTGGTGCACTTGAAGACACACAAACACACACACACACAAAAAAAAAAAAAAAAAAAAAGTCAACTATTACCGTATTCAAATTATTTTTAAATGCCCATACTATATACTGTTAAGTAATTGATTTCGAAATAAATAAAAATGAGATAATTAAATGTTAGAGATCTGCACGGGCCGGAATTTTGAGGCCTGGGCCCGGCCCGGTAGGAAATTGAAAAATTCGGACTGGGCCCAGCCCGTTTATTTTTTACCAGTGTACGGCCCGGCCCGGACAAAAAACGATAAAATCAGGCCTGACCCGGCCCGGCCCGATTCAAAAATACGAAAAAGAAAAATGCATGCCTTTCTATGAAAAAGATTTTTACACTGTAAATAGAAGCGTCTTAAATTCAGACAAAAATATCTCTGAAATACCAATTCGGACACATAAATGTCTGAAACACTTACGCAAGCAAAATTTCAGACACATGTGTCGTCTTAAATTAAGAGACATAAGTGTCTTTTTATAAATGAGCTGAGATAAATGTCTGAATAAGGTTGATATGTCTGAAATTAAGACATATTACAGTTTAGACACATGGAAATTCAGACATTTTACAATTTAGTCACTTAGAAAATCAGGCATTTTAAATTTAGGCACTTAGAAATTCAGACATTTCAAATTTCAGACACTTAGAAATTCAGACATTTATACTGTTTAACGAGATTTCCATATGGAATCTACTTTAAGCAGCACGCTGTTTTAACATTTTTTTTTTTTATTTTTTAAACAAATAAATTTAATATTATTTTATGTAATATAAGTAGTTAACTTTCTTAAAATACTTAGGCGTGAAACTTATTCGGTTAAAAATTAAAAAACAAAGTTAAATTCTTTTTAAGGTTCTCACATGTAATAAAACAAGAAATATTAAGATAAACGAAGCATGTAACTTGTAGCTAAGAAACCGAATTTATAACTAAACAATCTTAAACCATTTGTGCATAATTGTTTTGCTTTTTTTTTTTTTTTTTCCCGTTTTAAAAATTCTTTGCTTTAGCAATGTTTCCCTACACTTCAAAATGTAAAAGAACAAATTTTTTTGGTTTTCATGTACATAGTTTGCTTTCTTGTAAATACCAGTTTTAAAAAAATCGTTTAAAATCCATAGCCTTCTGCTTTTACATATTTATTACGCATTTTGCAAAAAACTTTAAACCTCTACAACTCCCCATATAAAATTTAAGATTATAATATGTATTAAGCTTTAGTTATTACGAATAGTTTTATTGTAAAGGCATAAAACTTCAATTTGTTTTACGGATACTAAAATATATTTCATTATACAATCAAGATTTAGTATCTCTTCCGGTGGCTTGATAGGGAAGACGCTCGCCTTTGAATCTGTTGGTTGTCGGTTCGATCACAGGCTATGATTTTTTTTTTTTTTTTTTTTTTTTTTTTCCGTAAAAAATATTAATGCTTTTTTTTTATGCTCTAGGAAATACTACAATCTGTTTTTCACAGATAAACAGTATAACACGTAACTTTTTATTTATTTATTTATGAAAAATATTCACTGTAGACAGGATCAAAGATGGCGGAATTTCAGACACTTCGAGTGTGTGAAACGGTGTGCCTTTTAAGATACTTCGTGTCTGAAATAAAGAAGATACATTTTAGCATCTTAAAACTAAACACCCTATTTTAGACACATTTGTGTCTGAGTTTCAGACACTTGTATTTACAGTGTAGTATGTGTTTTGCAGAGGTTTTATACAGCGAAGCAATAGAATCGATTTGTAGGTATCGAAAACCTCTATGTACCAATTGTGAATGATCTAACTCTATTTTATTTTGTTTTGCCCCTCCGCGCCCCCCCCCCCTTCCCGGCCCTCCTAATAATTTTACACTTTCGAAAATATCCCCATTCGACTTGCAGTCTAAACCTATCTCTAAAACCTATCTGTACCAATTTTGAACGGCCTAACTGTATTTCTATTTGATTTTGCCCATAGTCCCCCCTTACCGCCCCACCCCTCTTACTGCCTCTCCTAATAATTTTACAAATTCCAAAATATCCGCAATCGATTTGTAAGTAACGAAAACCTCTATATACCAATTTTGAACGATCTAATTCTATTTTTATTTTTTGCCCCCCCCCCTCCCTCTCCCCTACCTCCTTCTCGCCCTTCCTAATAACTTTATACTTTCGAAAATATCCCCATTCGACTTGAATGCCTTTAAAACCTATCTGTATCAATTTTGAACGGCTTAACTGTATTTCTATTTGTTTTTTAATAGAATTTGAACCACCCCCCTTGCTGCCCCACCTGGGGGCTGAATTTCTAAAATTCCAGAAATTGGTTTTTAGATATTTCCATTAGCTATATTTTAGAGCAAAAATTTCACGTATATATGTTTTTTTCTTTGAGATATATAGGATTATGGGAAATCACGGTTAACGCATGTGAAATCACGTTTCGCCCCCCCCCCCCCCTTCGTTGGGCACCGAATTTCTAAAATTCCAGAAATTTTTTTTAGACATTTATATTAGCTATATTTTAAAGCAAAAAATTTACGGATATCTGTTTTTTTGTTTGAGATATGAAGGATTTTGTGTTTATAAAATCGCTTCTTAGTGGATGCCTACGTCATAGAAAGAACATTGTCACAAAATTTCATGCTTCTAGGTCCAGGGGTTTCGTCTGGGCAATGATGAATGAATCACCCCCTCACTCAGTCAGTCAGGAAGAACGATTTTATATATATAGATTACAGGAAATATTAATAAATAATAGTTAATTATTCACTTATCTAATAAACAGAAACTGAGTGTCTTATTTTTTAATTATTGGAACAGGAACTATAATAAAAATAGCCGAAAAAAATACTAATATTGATAAAGTATAACTCCTGTAATCAAACGAATTTTGAATGAATGAATGAATAGATCTCATTTCTCGGTTTTCATTTCGTTACTACGCATGCGTTCCTAAAACCATAATCCATTCGAAAGAATATGCTTCCGCGGGTCGGGTCTTAAACCGATATTCTCTTCCCAGTACGCTTGTGCAACACTAAATCAAAACGGCTAAATATTACTCTCTTGATTCTTTGCGGTTTGATTGAGTAAAGATTTTCATGATTTAGCTGTTTATGACTGCGCATGCTTTACACTAAACCGATATCCGACTGAATGAATGACCATCTGGCATTATTCCAGCCTTACTGAATCGGTTTAGCGTGCCAACAGAGGTTCGCGTTTTTTTTATGTTTCTGCATCGATATTTCACGGAAGATGAAATATTTAAATCGAATAAACGATATTAGCGTTAAATCGATATTTGATTTTACATCGATATAAAGCCCAGTCCTACTGGTGTTAATTCTGTTTTAAAAGTTTAAAAACTTGGCAGCTCAGCGCGGTGTTGTCAGATCAGGCGGATTTTTTATTCAATAATCACCAGTAATTTTCAGATGTGATTTTTGATACATATAATACACTATCGTCCTTACAGGTGATTAGGCAAACGTTACAAATAAAATTTATTGGTGATTTTTTTTTATAAAAAATCCGCCAGATCAGGCAAAACTGGCTCAGCGTTGGCCGCTCGGCTTGTCTCTGCTCTTTCGATTTCTGCTTGTTTTGACTTTTATTCAGTAGTTTAATAAGGCGTGGTGTTATCGATTCAGGTATGGTTGCATCGACTATTAGCTAACTTTCAGAAATTATAACTCGAAAACGAGTTGACGATGGCTATTGTTTTATGCGTCAAAAAATATATTTGCATATGTTTTTTTGATTAATGCTTGTTTGGATTTTTTTTTTATGATTACAGGATGGGATAGTTTCCTGGTTAGGAGTTAGTACTGACTAGTTAATGCACCGTTTTCAGAATCACTGTTCTGAAATGGATAAAATTTAACTTTGGCGTGAGTAGAGTTTGATTTTGTAGAGTGGGGTTTTACAGGTAAACAGAGAGCCTTAAACACAATTTACAAGTGGTCTTAGGAGTTTCCTGAGTGGTTGAAGCACCACCTTCAGAGTCACTGTTCTGAAATGGAATAAGTTTGATTTTGGTGCGAATTGAGTGAGATTACTTGTCTATTGTTGGCATCCATTGATATACATTTAAAACAATTTTTGTACAAAATTCTGATATCCAAATTTTCCTTCGTGAGAAATCTGGTTTGGTGCTTACTAGTAAAAGTTATTTTTCTCGATAACAGGACTGATATATTTACTAAGTTTTCTCATAAAATATTTTTGTCATTGATAGTTGATTCAGTATAAAAGAAAAATCTAACTTTAAGCTGTATCGTGGCAATAATGGGCTGGGTGGGAACTATCAGAAACGAAGATATAGAATATAGTCTACGTAACATTAAGATCGTTTACAACCGCTTGATGAAGACAGCAGTAGAAAAAAACCATTGTCTGCAAAATATGGGGATGCTAATGTTAAATGAATAAAACAAACATTAATTTATATCTTCTCGAATATTTTTATATTCAAATTTTCTTTTTTTTTTTTTATGTTAGAATAAAGTGACCTATGTAAACATATTCCATGCAATTATTTGATTGAAAAACATTTTTTGAATTTTGAAAATTATTAATAAATTCATATTCGAAATAATTATGAATTATGACCTATATAAATTTTTGCACGAATAGAACAGGCACCATCAACCACATGGGTTTCCAAATTTACAACTCGTTTCTAACATTAGTTTTCGAGAACAGTGAAGTTTCATTTTTTAATGCTGTTAGGGGGCATAATCAGTATCATCTGTATACAATCTGACGGAACACTATTTTAATTTATCTTTATGTTATTCTTTTTGTTTTCTTTATATTTTCGATTTCGATAAATGTCCAACTGTCGTAAAACAGGTATTGTAAAAATTCGTAGGTTGAGACTAATAGTCCTCCGTACTAAAAAAAAAACGATTATTAGAGTTATGTTTATTTTAAACGATTTGTGAAATCTTCCGACTTTTACATTTGAACCAATTAACACGTTTTGAGATGTCCTAAATACGGTTCAACCACTTTTAGAAAATGGCCGCCTGCGTATGTGTGTGTGTGAGTTGGCAAAACTCTTTGGATGATGTATCGGAAGAAACAAATAAAGCATTGATGGAATTTAACCAAACTTGATATGTGATTGAACCTTGACTTAAATTTATGTTAATTAGCTAATATATATCAACCAAAAGGTTGCGCTGCTATGCTGCAACTATCCGCATTTAAGGGAAACCTGTATCTCTCATTGTGCAACTTGGAATGTGAGATGGATATTATGTATTTAATTCAGATGCATATTGGCCAACAGGAGGTGGTGCTACAATTTAATCTCATTTATGGGAAAGCAATTTCTAAGCTGCTACGATGTATAAATATACAGCTCAGTATTATATATCAAACTTTGTACGTTAGATAAACATTATGGAAAACTGTGCTGATTCAGTTAGAGTGTATACTGGAAGACAGGTGGCATGTTATGTTGCAATATTTCTCGTTAACGGAAAAACTGTATCTTAGCTGTTAATAAATAATATAATAGAGTAAATCCACTCATCGACTGAATGACTGAAGACGGTCGTCACATTTCTATGGGAGATGGGATTAGAAGTTTTGATGTGAACCTTAACTTAAATTTTGAATAATTACAAAGATTTTTTTGTTTTTTAAGAATTTTTGTATTACTTATTTATATTAAATTATAAGAATTCATTTAACTATAGTGACGAGTGGAGCGGGAAAACCTTGCTAGTCCCTAGTGTTATATAAAAGCACCAAGCTCGGTACAGGTATGTAATCGTTTATTGATTTAGTTTTTAGTTTATGCTAAAGATGATTGATGAAATATGGATTTGACCCTGGAAGTATAAAGTTCACTGACTAATCACATTTTTCTGTGAATGGGAACGTGAATTACAAACAGCGCCCCCTGTTGACAATACTTGTAAGTAATTTCGATACAACATGTAAAGAGATTTTTACAGCTTTCAAAATAAACATGCCGTTCGTTTCATTCTTCTGTCTATCTTTGTTTTGGAATAATTTTGGGATAATTTTAATAAGAAATATAGTTCTTTCTTTCTTTTTTCTTTTTAAACTTGTTGTTTTATGTCAAAATGTTTTTTCGCACAAATATGCTGTTAGAAACAGAATCAGAATTTTTGGAATATTTAGTAATTTGATATTCTTTTGTAAATCAAATTACGAATTTAATTAAAGTTTTTATGATTTAATTAATGTTTTTATCAAATATGCTGTTCTGAAACAAAATAAATATCATCGATTTTTTAAGAATGATTTTATTAATGAAAGCTGTATCTCATTCACTAGCGGTACAAAAAGTTCTTGAGTTAAAAATGACATTTAAAAATTTACTGTAATTCCTTTTTGAACATATTTACATAGTTGCCAATATTTCAATTTATTTAGGAGCATTTCTAATCCAGCTCCTATTTCACACCACTTTATTTGTAGAATAATTTTCTCGAATATATAACTACGATAAATTAAAAAAGCATTATTCATAAAAGAAAAAAAAAATGATTTACAATAAAGACGGAGCTAAAAATTCCCCGTAATAAATTAAAATTTTGATAAATCTGTCCCTTATATGCAATAATTTACAGATTATTTATTACACAGACAATAATTTATGTTTATATATGTTCATCATATTATGATATACATTCATTAGCATTTTAATTAAAAAAATAAGTTAATACAGAAATTATAGTAGTTGAACATAGAAGTTCTTCCCTCAAATTACGTAAAACACCCATATGAAATGTGTTAATTTTACAAGGCAATGGAAAAAAAAAAAAAAAAAGCAGAGTTACCTGCCATATATATACATACTTTAATGCTAGGTATGAAGTATATATCTGTCTGCTCTTTTATAATATATATATATATATATATATATATATATATATATATATATATATTATGGTTCTTCCAAAATAAACAAAATTATATACCCGAGTTTTGCTTATTTTGAAGAATAAACTTCTCCTATATTTATCTTTCTTAACTTTATATATATATACGTATAAATAAATAAATATATATATATATATATATATGTGTGTGTGTGTGTGTGTGTGTGTGTATGTGTGTAAAACAGCTACTTTTTGTTGATGTAGCCCATGTGTATAGGAGAATGGGGTTGAATGGGACGCAGGATGAATGGGACAATTGCAAAATTTTTATGTTTTGGAAGCACTGGAAACTTGAAAATTTTTCTGATATATGGCAGCACTGAGTCCATTCATCAAGTGTAGTTTCAGAATTGTACAGTCAGCCAAAAAAAAAAAAAAAAATAATAATAATAATAATAATAATAATAACGCCACCCAATAACTTCCACCCAACATGAGAATCTATCAATACATGTAAGGCAGTAAGTTTTTCCATTGGACGGTGGCAAAGGGCCAATTAAATCCACATGTACAGTCACCCAAATAAAAACGCCCCCCCCCCCACCTAATTTTGCCGTAAATTATCGTAGAAACATGCGACTGGTACCGATCAGTTTGTAATAACGTCTAGTTTACAATGTTATAGTTCGATTTTACCTAGGGAGTCGTCTACATATTAAAACTGACATCAACTTCATTTTTTTTCAATGGTAACCCCCTTTTTTTATAATTTATTTGAATTTTTTGGATCAAATCATCACGGAAAATGGTATAGCTTATATATTTCGCTCAATTTTTCATAAAGTTATAACCTGTCAAAGTTTGGGGATGCTAATGTTAAATGAACGTGACAAACATTAAATCATATCTTCCGAAATAATTATATTTAAAGTCTGTTTTTTTATTCGTTAGAATGAAGTGACCCAAACATATTCCATGCAAATTTTTGCTAAAAAAACATTTTTTGAATTATGAAAATTATTAATAAATTCATATTTGAAAAAATTATGAATTATGACCTATGTTAATTTTTGCACGAATAGAACGGGCATCATCAAAAACATGGGTTTCCAAATTTACAGCTCGTTCCTAACATTATTTTTTGAGTTACAGTGATATTTCACTTTTTATTCCTGTTAGGGGGCCGTCACTTGTTATAATCTGTATCCTCTATAAGTAAATGTTTGTATATAATTTGACGGAAAACTATTTTAATTTACCTTTATGTTATTTTTATTGTTTCCTAAGCAATATTTCGATGTTTATTATACAAATTGGCATATTTTTGTAAAGTTATCACAATGTAGGCGAGGGATTGTGAAAGAATTTCAAAAGAAAAGAAGTCCCGCCTCTGATTCGCTGAAACACTATTTAAAAAAAAAAAAAAAAAAGACTTATTTGCATATTCCTATTTGACTCTACATGTGACGCTGGTATGCATAAATCAAGATGGAATTTACTACATCGATTATTGAAGACAAAACTTAAATGATTTAATTACAAATATGCAAAATATTTTGTTTTATATTATAAAGTTTTAGAAAATTTGTAAAATGGCGTGGCTTACGGTACAAGAGAGGAATATATCCGATCCTAATATGTTAAGTCTTTCTTCATAAGTATTAAATATCTTTTTCTAGTTTTTCGCTGCTAAAATTCTATTTTAACCCTGTTACACTTTTTTCGCATTTCAGTATTCAAGAGTACGTACACCTCTAGTTAAATATCATGTTTTAGAAAACACGATACAGCGAAACTGATTGCATGAAACAGCAATTATGCATTCGACAATCGTTTTATTATTATTATTATGAATATTTAATAATTTTAAAAAGATTTTTTACCATGAATTTTCTTTTTAAATTTTGTTGTGACGTATTTGCATTTGGTTACTGTACCGTTTGTAAGCTTTGTGTTATTTAAAATTTATCCCATAATGTAACATAATAAAATATCAGATTTCTATTAAAAGTTTTTTAATACAAAATCAATTAGTGAAATATTGCTTTTTTTTTTTTTTTTTTTTTTTTTTTTTTAAGTTTATAGGATATCTGTTATTGGAACATAGCTCAATAGTATTTATTTTCAATTTCCTAATCACGAAATCAAAGTCACAGTTATTATGGAATAAAAATTTAAAACAAAGGAATAGTCTTATTACTTTCAAATGTATAGATATTGATCTTACAGAATCCTGAAATTTCATTTAAAAGACTTTAATCGTCTAAATTTAAAAATTCAAAATAAAATAAATTAATCTCAATGCTTTTAAAGTTGAAACGGGAAGATTTCAAAATATATGAAAATTGGCATTTGTGTTTTGAACATTTTGGTGCGGCAGATATTAAAAACAATATTTGAATGATGAGCTGAACCTGAGCTTAAGAGAGGGCATATCCAGCTATTCAGCACAAGTGATATCACCTGACTAAAACCAGAATAAAGAACATTTTAATTTATTCCGCGGTATTTTTAGCCCACTGTTATACCTTTTTTTTTTTTTTTTTTTAAGAGAAATTTATCTTACTTTAACATAGATTTTTACTTTTTACCGCTATTCACATGTGACCTTCAGCATTAGCATTTAAATGAGGAGTCATCATCTTCTTCCAAAGCAAATTTTAAATAAACTTAAAATCATATATATTTGTGAAAATCCAAACAGATTTTTCCTACTAAGAAAGCCATTCAACACTGAAATACATGCGTATTCGGTCACTTATACGCCAGTTCACACCACAATATATTGGTAGGTAGGTAGGTTGGGTTTAATGTCGCACTAGTACTGCGCTATGGGTAATTGTCGACGGTCTGGGACGTACCCCTACGATGGTCCGGAGACACACCATCGTAATTTTTATCGTTCACGAAGACGATGGCTTCCCTGCTTCTGCTCCCATAGTTTATTGTTCAGATTATTTATTTATTTATTTTTCATTCTTTCTTCCCCCCCCCCTTTTTTTTTTTTTTTTTTTTAAATAGAGTAATGTAACATTTTGACCTTTTCAACTGAAGATTTAGATTAAGGGTAGTCAGCCTTTTTACACCCACCGTCCATAAAAGCAAAAGAATTTCGTGGAGATTTATGTAAAAGTTTTTAATAATGTCATGAAAAAAAAAATTAATTAATTAAAAAAAAATAAATAAATAAAAAAAAATCTGTTTTAATATTTTTAAAAAGTCAATTAAATTAAAGAAAATTAAAGTACTGCAGTATCAGAACAAACTCCCATTGTCACTGTGAAACGGCCGTGGGAACCAGGTTGAGTGCCACCGTTTCAGGCAATTATACGGCAGCTTGAGTTAAAATAATTTTGAATTTTCAAACAAATTTAAAACCTTTTACCTTTTTTTTTTTTTTTTTCTTTTGATAGATATTTTAATATCTATTCAAGCTATTTAATTTTCTTCGTATGAAGTGAACTATTTGATGTTTAATCAATAGAGAGCAATAAAAATCTTTAAATTCATAAACTAATTTAGAGAGTTCTGTGAATTTGTGTGAGTTCTGTCATTTTTTATTTTATAATTAACATTTCTGAAATTTTTTTACGGTGTGAAACTTAATAATTAATGTATACTGGGTGGTAGGTCATGATTTATATTTTCTAAATGTACAGACAGACCCCTAATACACTTTCACGTGTAACTCTATTTAGAATTGATTTAAAATATATAAATAGGTATGTTTTCCGAACCGCCTTGATCTCCGAAATCTGAATATGAAGTCAGAAATAGGGGTTGTTTTTGAAGAAAATGAAGTTAATGCTAGTTTTAATATGCAGACGACCCCTAGGCAAAATGTAACTATACCGTTATAAACTAGACGTTATTACAAATCGATCGGTACCAGTCAAATGTTTCTACGATAATTTACGGCGAAATTAGTTCGGGGGGGGGGCGTTTTTTTTTTTTTTTTTTTTTTGGCTGACTGTACAACACTATATGTGGTGTACATATATTTTCTTTCACGTTATTTTCTATATTTATTTAATTTATTCGTTCAACCATAAAATATTTTTTTCTGTTTATTTCTTTTTTTTTTTTTTGCTTTTTTCTTTCACTTTCTTTCTTTTATGTTTTTGTTTTTCAATATTTTTTATATATTTTTATATTTTTGATGCGCTACTTGGCTTAAAGTGGCTTTCCTTAGAGTCCTTGGCGAAATATGTCCGATCTATTTCAGCATCAAAATTTTAAAAATTACCCAGGATTATCAATAAGAAAAGCTCTTTAATATAATGCCGAATTAGCTTTCCTTCCAAGCGCGATTCATCCGTACCAAAAACATACTGTTAAAAAAAAAAAAAAAAAAAAATGTAAAATTTAGGTATATTAAAAAAGGTTATGGTTGATTTTTTACTTCGTTTTCATATTTTCATATTTTCATATTCATGAGCAAATTTCATATTTTATAACTTTTTACATTTCGCGTGAAAGCATATTTCATTTTATGCTGAAAATAAGAATAATTATAATAACTCGCAAATTTCTTTTTTTTTTTTTTTTTTTTGGCAACTATGAAAAATTATATGTCCAGATTTAAAGCAATTACAAGCTTATTATTTTCATATTTTAATTAATTTTAAAAAATCTAATCAAAACTTTGTTAAAAATAAGGCACCAAATGAAAGGTCCGATTTTTCTGAATCATTCAGCTGAGACAGACTATCGATCGGACAATTAGATTTTTTAAAATTAACTAAAGTATGAAAGTTTGTTGGCAACTACGTCAGCACACAGACAAACAGAGTCCAAGGAAATCTCTAAGCCATTTATATAGAGAGCAGGGATGGAACACGGGCGCAGAATTCATACCACTATCAATGTAAGAAAATTATCTTCTTCTTAAATCAACGATATTATAGGTAGAGAAATTTCTTAAGCAGATTCCGGTATGAATTCTGCGCCCGTGTTCCATCCCTGAGAGAGAGATTTCTTATATACTATCATGCCATAATACGAGTAATTCTTGGCAAGTGAGCTCGTCATTGTTAATATACTCAATAAATTTCATGGCGAGCTGGACACACTTTTTCTTTGAACAGTTTATTTGCAAATTTCCGTAAATTAAAAAACGTAACTTTTTTTGTTCGAAATTAACAGTGAGAAAAAATAGATGAATTATGCTTAAAACTAGTTTTTTTTAGCATAAACAAATTCTATATATGAACCAAACGCATGAAATTTTCCAATTTTCAGGAAGACATTACACCAGAATTTTAAGATAGTGTTATGGAGATCTTAAATCTTTAGAAAAATGTTATGTGACTTTCTTTACATAGAACTGATTATCCTTATTTAAAAATTGTAAAATTTGGCAGTTATGAGAAAAGAAACAGTTTAAATTTGTAATCGTTGAAAAATTTAAAATAAATATTTTATACCAGAAAAATTTTCTAGGCCAGGTGATATATATTTTGATTGTTGTCTGACGCAGAAGCCTTCACCGCTGATATGTATTATAGTTCGAGATCCGTTGTTCGGCGTTGCCAGATAACGAGATTGCAAATACTGTAAAAGAATGATGAAATTATCATCTAAGATTCTTGGAAGCAATGACATAAGTAATGCGTGCGACCTTAATATGATTACAAAGTAAGGGAATATCACATGTATTTTGTAAGCAATAGAAAAATCTTAGTTTTTATGAGGGAAAAAACTAAATTTATCGAAATATTATTATTATTATTATTACCTGAACAACAAGACTCAGTTACTAAAACAGATAATGAAATTTTTATAGACATACATGGTCTGCCCAGACAGTAATGACATCGATACTTTAAAATTTCTTTTGATTGAAGATAATTTTTCAGACCACTAACATTCTTTAAAATAACCTTTTCTGTTTTAATAACGAATCTGCCAACGACTTATGCCCGCTTTTAAATCTTCATCTAGAATGCTATTCAGAACGCGAGTTTAGTTAACTCTGGAAGTTTTCTTCAAAATGTCAAAACGATTAAAAATAACCTGAAAACAGCTACTTAAGCTCGGTTTTAACTGAGGAAATAGGAAAAGTTCAGCAGTAGCAGATCGAGGTTGTACAGTGGTTGGAACAGTTTTACAATGTTGTGTTCTGCTATAAACTAAGTCAGGGGCTTGACAAAATTTTGAAGTTGCACCGTGACGATTTAATACTCAATCGATTTTGTAAAGTCCGAACGTCTCTCCAATCATTCGTAATCTAATCAACAACTATAGTCCAAACACGCTTTAATTGTAGCCACATTGTCTGAAATTCGAGAACTTGATGAACGCCCAGCGTGTTGTTCGTTATAGACGTTCTCAC
Source organism: Salticus scenicus (assembly GCA_963930645.1). Taxonomy (NCBI): domain Eukaryota; kingdom Metazoa; phylum Arthropoda; class Arachnida; order Araneae; family Salticidae; genus Salticus; species Salticus scenicus. The sequence goes on along the minus strand of OZ005660.1, from coordinate 215,962,488 downwards.
TTTCGTCTTTGAAGGCTTTATGCCATTTAATAGTTGAGCCATGGCAAAAAATGCTTAACATAGGCTTCGTGTAACATAACAAACGTTTCAGTATCGACTTGTTTAGTTTACACAAAACTTTATGGTATGTCGCTGCTCTGCTGGAATCTAAAAACCTAACGCTACTTTCAAACACGTGTTTACTTTATGAGCAATCTATGCTCTACAAAAGATGAAGGCAGACTGTGCAGCTGACAATCTCCACCAACTGAACCACCCGCTAAGTTCGCCCCTTTGAACTTCAGCTTGATGCAAAAATTCCATCCTCATTACTTTCTGGATAGGCCTTGTAGCATTACTCGTGTTTTAAATCCTTGATTTTCGATCCTGAAAAATATTTGTACCAAATACATTTCAGTATTAGAAACCGTTATTCAATTAAAAGGGACTTATGATTTTTTTTTTTTTTTTTTTTTTTTTTTTTTTGATATCGAAGGAAAATGTACATGTAACTTTAAAAAAGACACTGGTTTTCTCTAATTGTTGTTGGGCTAATTAATTACACAGTACATTGTTGTTAGCATTCTTATTTTAAACTGGGATGAAAGAGTTCAATTTTTTTTTCTGTTATTTTTATTTTTATTAGAGGTAGGTAAAAGAATGAATAAAGGTTCATCAGAACTGTTCTCGATGAAAAACCGAAAGAACTGTTCACTTTCGCCAAGGAAAACCGTTCACTTTTACCGTTTCCTGTTCACTTTCGCCAAAAAGAACTCTTCACTTTCGCCAATGCAACACTGAATATTTATCTCTCACTTGTGTATGATTGCTTCACATGATGCTGGTTTTAATCGGGGAAGAAAGGTTGCCAGGCAATCAGCCTTTATTAGTATTAACTATGGAGATCTAAGAAAAAAAAAAAAAATAATATCGCTTGATTGGCGAGACGGCGATAGAAAATCTGTTCATTTAAAAATGAAGCAGAAACCAGTCGTGTTTGCGGAACAAGTCTGAACAGGAGAACAGAATGAGCAGAATGAACAGAATGAGCAGATGAACAGCTCAGATGATCTGCGGAGAACTGTGGGAACCTCGGAACAGTGGAGTTCTTGGGAGTAGGTGAACAGTTCAGAAAAGGAGGATAGTATTTCCATCATGAAGGATAGAACGAAAACGCGCGAAGCGTCGCGTCGCGAATTAAAGGAAATTTTTTGCACTTATTCGCGCGATAATCAAAGCAGATGGCTTTCAATAAGTACTGATTTACTTCTGTATATTATGCGAGAGATTATTTATTTGTTTTAGAAAATTGTTCTGAAATTTCGTGTAAGAAAAACATAACGTGAGAAAAGGGATATATCAATGAAATAAGATTTAAAATATCGTTATCCCCTCTTATTAAAGAAATATCAATATTCTACGATATATTAATATTTAATCAAGCGCTAATATCCAGTCTTTTTCTGGAAAATAAATTTTTAACTGCATAGATGTGGAGGGGAATATTATTTTGTTATTTGTTTTCTTTTGCATAAAAATTGAAATACCATTTTGATTTGAAGCTCGAATTTTATTTTATGTCACGTTCTTGTGTCGGGCAGTGGACCGAAATAAATAATTTTTTTTTCTAAATTTAATTTTGAGGTTTTTAAATTTTCTATATTTAAAGAAGTTTAATTTATCAATTATTATACAAATTACATTAATATTATTATTGTCATAAACAGAAAGTTATTCGAACAAACATGTTTAATCTAGTGAAAATAGATTCAATTCATTGTTTACAATATAATTTGATTTAATGAAAATATTTCAAAACGTGTTGTTCGTTTAACTTTAAATGAAGAAGCTATGTTTAATGAACCGAAACACTCTTTATTTTATTTTAATCTGATGAAGACAGTTTGTCAGCAACGAAACGCGTTTCAACTTTGTTTTATCTGATGATGACAGATTTATTATATTGAGACGTATTTCAATTTCATTCGGTGATGATACATTGAATCTATAGTTTTAGTTTTATAAGATAAATAGAGGATGCATCGCTTTAATTTTATCTGGAGAGAAAGAGGAAAAAAATAAAATAATAATAATAATGAAAGTGCGTCTCAGCTCGATCAGATTATAATAGGTTAAGTCTATTGTAATAATTTTATCTATCGAAATATCGTTGTAATTTTATAATCTATTTTATGTATTGCTTATCTGATGAAGATAGATTTAATACTCTGAAACGCATTTCATTTCATGCTTAATTGATGAGTACATATCTTATTGCATCGGAACAAGTTTCAATTTTATTTGATGAAAAAGCTTAAACTATCGTTTTAGTTTTTATGTGTTGAAGATAAATTTAATGCACCGTTTTCGTTTGATGTGACGAAGGTCATTATAATTTTAAATTTCGGCAGTGTAAAAAATTCATGACGATTTTAAATTTTGGAATATAAATAAATAAAGAATTCTTTATAAATTAAAGCTTAATTTAGGGACACTTTTTCTTTTTCTTTAATGTCTATTGACTTATATAAAAGCATACCGTAACTGGGTTGCGTTCCCTAGCAACGGTTACTATATTTATTTCTTTAAATTTTGTTTGCAGTTTACTTTGAACCATAGTTTTAATATATTTTTTAACTTTTTGCCAATTATTTTGACAATATAATTAATTTTCATTGTTAAGAAATGGGAAAAATTCATTTTTCCATTTCTCTTGCACGTTTTCACTCAATTTTATTTTAATATTTATTTTTTATTTTTGTATATTTTTTCGTGTTACCAAGTTTAAAAAAAAAAAAAAAAAAAAAAAAAAAAAAACGTTTTTAAGTAGTCTCTTTTTTCTGACAGTAATAATAGACAGCTCACATATCAAATTTGTTGCTTATACGCTATAGATGCTGAGATATAACCTTTCCGTACACGGAGGAAATTACAGTTTAAATGATTCACCTGCCAGCCGATATATACCTATTTTGACATACATAGTTTTCATAAGAGCGCTTTCAAGTATTAAGTTTTGTGAAATTTTATACTATAGAAGCTGACAAAATTTTTCCGGAAATGGGGGCAATCGCATCATATCAACGTTGCTTGTTGGGTGATATAAAACAGAGTTTGATTGTCACCAATTTATGTCAAGATGCAACTAAATATAATTTTTTAAGTTATGTGTATTAGTTCTTGATCTAGATAACATAAACTAGAGATCATAAACATTTTGTCACTCACATAGATGAACGGAGATTTTATTTTATTTATTTATGTATTTATTTTTGTGGTCAAAACGTGTTTAAGACATTTTAAAACGTGTAAATACGTCGGAAGTCGGAATTTTTTACGAATCCAACACATTCATATATGAATATAACTGAAAGTAAACATTCCTGATACAATTAAGATTAAAAACTATTAAAAGTTTAAAATTAGAAAACATTTCACGTGTATATATAATATATAAAAGGTACCTGATGATGCTATTGTTATAATAGCGATAAGCTTTGTGTCGTTTTTAATAAAAATATTGTATCTACGCGTTTTAAAGTGGTTTGTTACTTTTTATATATTCCTGATACACTCTGTCGTATAAATATGAATATAGGTATTTAGCTTGCTAAAATAAAAAATAAATAAATAGAACAAAATAAATGTTTTAACGGTTTATTTAATTAAATTATAAAAAAGAGAGAGAGAGAGATTTTCGAACGGTCATTTTTGTTTATGCCCATATAGATAGACGACCGATTGAATTTAAGGGCATACACTACTGTCTTTTCATGATGGATCGTTTCTATACGCAAAAGTTATGCTATGTTTATATTATGTTTACAGTCAATTTTATAATATCTTATTGTTTATAAATCTTAATGCACATGCTTATTTATTTTTTAAAACAAAAGTTACATGTGTTTTTGTTTCCATTTTTCCTCAGAAATTAAAAATAGATTTTAGAAAATTTTAAATTAATAAAGAAATTTATAAATATAATTACCAATTTAAGTAACAATAGATCTGAAAAATCAATTTCCTTACTCTGTGCTTGAAATCTAGATATCAAATGTTTATAATGTGTTTTAGCCTTCTATAAAACGAAATAAAATAAAATCTACATATTCCCAGTTAAATTTGAACCACGTGTTTTACAAGTGCAATTAGAAAGAAAAAAATCTCAATGTTTCACATATCCTTTAAGAACATCTGTGTTTTTTCATAGCAGAAGTGCTGAATTAAGGAATACAAACAGCTCATTTCGAAAAGAACGATCTCGTCTAGTGAAAGACAAATGCAGCGCCCATTTTATCGGCAGAACGCAGCAAACAGTTCAGGGAAGGTACCGGAAACCGTTCATTCTGAATTTCCGGTTGGTTTTCTCCATTAGATCCGTTCAGAACAGTTCTGCAGAACCGTTCCGAGTTTTCAAAGAACTGTTCATTCTCGTTCTTGAAAAAGACCGCGAATGGCCATCTCCGTAAATTTATCATACTCGCACCACTTCTTTGAAAAAAATAAAATAAAATAAATAAATGTATATACGCCGAACACCATAAAAGAGTTTAAAAAAATTTTCTTTTTGGAAATTGTGGTGACAGTATAATAAAATAATCGTAAAAATATAGGAACGCTGCGACCTCTGTTATTAACCGAAAATATATTTGAAGAGAATTTCTCTAAAATTTAAGTGCGTACAAAATCAATCTTCCGGGTTAGGTTGGCAAGTATGCTAACCGTACTATGTAATATTAATGAGGATGTTGGCAGGTAAGTGTACAAATTGCATTAATAAAGTGAGTTGTCAGTGGAGTTTCATAACGTGATACGCGGAATCTCCCTTTTTGAAAATGTGGAAACAAATAGTGCATAACAAATAACCAGCTAATTTTCCCCTCCACTAATAAACCGATATGGTTCATTGTAAGCTTATTTGAAAGCTAATGAAATAGGCCAATTTTTACTAGTATGCTTTATCAATTGTAGCTTAAACGGTTTTTACGAAATTATTGAATAACTATTTTGCAGTATATTTTATTTTGTAGTTTTTCTTTGTTTCAGCGCTTGTAACTTGTCACTAAATCTAGATATTCTAATACTGTCCATATCATTTATTAGTGTTTTTTACTGTCCTTTACAAATATGTACTTAATATTTGCGTAACATGCTTAGAAGCTTGAGAAATGAATGATAAGTTTTTAAGATTTTTGTTTTTCGGTTTTTTTTTTTTTTTTTTTTTTTTTTTTGCTGTAACTTGAAAATGGTTTGGGATAGGAAAGGGTTAATGTACTGATTTATGCACCATGTATGCTCTTCTATTATTAAACTGAGTTTCTGGATGCATTATAGAGTCACCCTGTATGTATTAACCAAACAGGAAATATTTGTAATTTTGTTTAAAAAAAAAAAAAAGTTTTATACCAAAATAAAGCCTTAAGAGAGATGATATATAAATTAATATTTATACATGCATGCTTGTAATCCATCTTCCAAGATTTTTCGTTATGTCACGAAACGCTGTTTGGCTTTTTCAAGTAGAGAGTCAATTAAATCATTTGGTGGCGAAGGAATAATTTACTTTTTGAAGGCGTGTAGAAAAGTGCACAATTTTCTACATTTTAATTTAATTTAGAGCTTTATTGGTCCTTGCCATTTTTCAACCTACTTAATTTTTAGAGGAATTTTCTGCAATATAAAACTACTATCGAATAACAAAGAATTATTTTAAGCAAAATAATTTGAAATAAAGAAGGGGATAGAAATGCTGCGGAATAAGTTAAAATCAAACTTACAAAAATCCTAATTAATATTTCGTTGTGTTTTTCGTCCCGCCCTTTTTTTCACATCAGTATATTTTTAAAGTAATATTCTCCAAATGCTAATACGGTCAATTAATTAAAAAAATACTCTAAAATAATACTGGTATGAAAAAGAAAGCGTGGTTAACAATACTTAGAGTATTAATTAGTATGTTGACAAGTATGTAAAATGTCAAATCTACAAAGCAGCTAATGTATACCCAGTGTTCTCTACCTTGTGATAATACTTGCCAGAATTCTAATTTTTAAGTTCTTTTTCACATTAGTATTTTTCATAATTATTAGTTAATTCACGATTGAATAAGGTGAAATACATAGAAAATTTCCAATATGAAGTCTCTCGCCTAATTTGAAACTGGAAGAGACCGCGCGATAAGAGAGATGGCACCCATAGGGGAATGGCCGGAATGAGTAGATTTGGCGAGGTTCGATTTCAGGTGGTTGTACAATATCAATAGTGAAGTGTCGACACGTATGTGTTATGTTGATTGCTTCAAGAGTCAAAGATTAAACGCGGTTATTTTGTCTCGTGTTCAAAAATAAATTCTTAAATTTTTATAACCCTTCCTAGAAATTTCAACACAGTGTTATACTTTCCCGACAGCATGTTTTTGTCTTTTTGACAGTATGTTCCTCACCTGGTCGTTATTCTTTCAAGCTACATTATACCAGAAAAAGGTTTTCTGCTCACATATTTATATTGCATATGAATATACATAAGAATTATACTTTTTCTAATGAAAGTATTTGTATCCATAGTATTTTGATTGCACAAATATGAAGATAGGGCATATTTTTAACAAATATTGCAACATTGAAATTGAAAAAGAAACACCTACTGGCTGAGTTACAGATTTCCAAATGACGGGAATCTACGTCAGCGGTCGTTAAAGTGTTAATAGTACAAAATATTTTTAATTTAAACAATTTCTCATAAGCTACCAACTAGACTAACAGTACGAGCACCCCGATTTTCTCTAAAAGCGAATAATTATTTAATAAAAGACTTTGCAATCTCTACTACTAAAACGAAAGTGTTTGTTCTTTTACTATTTATGAGAGATTGCGCATTGATTTTTATAAAATTCTATACTAAAAAAGATTTTGCAGCTTAAGGGCCCTCTTCACTCACCGCCGCCAGAAGCCGAAACTAATGCTATTCTATGGGAAATTTTTCTTTACAAATAACTTATTAACTAATACATATTTTTAAATTCTGTTTTCACATTCAGAAAATTCCCAACTGTTAAATTGACGGACCTTTTTTAAAAATGTATTTTTTTAATTTTTAATATTTTATTTCGAAATTGCAAAATGAAAAAATTTCACATATTGAAAATTCGTATTTTGCAGCTTCAAAATAAAATATAAAAAAATAAAAAAATAATTTTTTAGAAAAGGTGCGTCAATTTTACAGCCGGGAAATTTCAGAATGTGAAAACAGAATTTAAAAATATGTATTAGTCAGGGATGGAACACGGGCGCAGAATTCATACCGGAATCCGTTTAAGAAATTTCTCTACCTATAATATCGTTGATTTAAGAAGCAGAAAATTTTCTTACATTGAGAGTGGTATGAATTCTGCGCCCGTGTTCCATCCCTGATTAGTTAATAAGTTATTTGTCAAGAAAAATTTCCCATAGAATAGCATTAGTTTCGGCTTCCGGCGGCGGTGAGTGAAGAGGGCCCTTAATGGTGATGACAGGACTATGAGGATAAGCTTTTTGAATGTCTGGAACTTCCAGGAAGTAACTTCGACAAGGGACTCGACAAATTCAACCCAATCAAAGCGTCGCATCTTCTTCGAGACTTTCCCCAGAATTTGAAATTGTACATTATTCAGGAGTGACTCGATTGACAAAAGTCATACCGCTGCTGAAATTTACCTATCCAATACTAAAGTTTGCCTATGTGAAATTTATCACAAAGTATTTAAATGTTATTGTACATCTGTTAAGTTTTTCAATATTAACAACGCTGAAGTACTAATAGTCAAGTTTTGTGTCACTGTCGGCTTCGTAAAAGAAGTGATAAAACTAATCGCAAACAAAAATTTCAGCTTACTCAAACATTTTTTAAGGACTACAATCGCCTAATTTTAAAGCTGAAATGAGAAGATTTCGAACCAAAGAAAATTTAGGCTTTGTGTTTTGATCATTTTTGTGTGGAAAACTTTGAAAAAAAATCTTTAATAAATAGTAAACGGTGGGCGGATTCTGGATTTAAAGGGTGGAGTGACTAGCTATATATCATTCTACACGCAGTGTGCTACCCGTTTTATGTTCTATTATTTATTTTATTATTTATTTTATTTTAATATAATTATTTTGCTCGAAAATAAATGCATTCCACACACGGTGTGTAATTCATCTCGAACTGTTTTATTTAGGGCAGGTGGTTGCACGATAACTTCACCATGTACACTAATAAGTGAAACAATTTTGACAACGAGAGCTTCGATCAACAAACAAGAAACCATTCAAACTGAAATGGAAATGTAGTAAGTTAAAAGTTTTATTTAATAACTTAATGTTGTTTTGCAAACTTTATCTAATCTTGTTTTTCCATCTGTTTCTTTAATAGTTTTCTTTAAATATATTTTTGTAATTGTTTTTAAATTTCTATTTTTTTTTTTTTTTTAACTTTAAGTATTGAAATGAAATAGCCATTACCAATACAAAAATATTTGTTTACAAATACCTTAGAATAATGTCACTTAAGTGCAATTAACATTATTAACAGTGTAATTCTAGTTATAATTCAGCGCAATATCTCCCACTCATGTGCTCAATCACTCCTATCCTGTATACATACATTACTCAAAATAGCTCACTTGGTTTTATTAAAGCTTTTGTTTTAAATTATAACAGAATAACAAAATGGTAATGCAAATGCATAGAAGAAAGGGCCATTCAGAATTATGCACAAATAGTTTTGCAAAGAATTATTATTTTGATTTTTTATACAGCTTTGCTGAATTCTGCGCAAACTTTTCAGCTTTATAATTATCGCGCCGTTGGAAATGCGGACTTTTCTCTACGTGGAAGATCAAAATTGTGTTTGCGTCTCCCAGAATGTCCCTAATAGGCCATTGCAGTGGAGTGAAAAAACATTTTCTTTTTTAATCTCAAACAATGTAATTGCAGACCAAAAGTTGAGTTGTATATTGAATAAAAATAAAAATAAAATAAGATGCTGTTAATGTTGTTAATGGTCACATTAAATGTCCAATAATTATAGTAACATGCTTCTGTATGAAAGAACCCTGTAATACCAAAACTAAATTCAAAAACAGGAGTACAATCAATAGGATATTAAAACTTCTTCACACACCATAAATTTTAAGTCAGCACAACCGGTTTCTGCAAAAGCAGTCTTGCTTTTGCCTCCAAGGCAGTAGCACGTGTTTGCACCTGATGAAGAAAGGCTACGTCCTTTCGAAACAGGTTGTGCTGACTTAAAATTTATGGTGTGTGAAGAAGTTTTAATATCTTTCTATTTCCAACCCTGTAATAATTTATTAAATAAATATTTATTATTATTTTGCATATTAGTAATCAAAAATATATTAAACTCGTTCCATTAAGATCTTTCTATGCAAGTGAAATTGCATAATTATCCTATAAACTAATAAAGGTGAGTTAGAAATTATTATTTTTAACATTTAATCGATATAAACCACCTAATCAAGAAGTGATAAATATAATTAAACCATAGTTACAACTTCAGCACAATTTGGGTGCCACATACTGTTAACAAAATTTTTATATTATTTAATCAGCGAAAACTGTTACAGATATACTTTAAAAAATATTCCGGTAAAAAATTTTCCGGTTTACCTCAAAATAAGATTTTCCGGTAGCCAAAAAGTGCTAAATTTCATAGCTGTAAATTAAACTACCAAAATGATTATATATTATGTGAAATAAAATAGTCAACGTACAAAAAAGTATAAAATGTGGAGCAAAGCGGGTACTTAGCAAAGTCTTTTTAAAGTATCGTTAAAAGGTATAACTAATTTGTTTGGGTGCTGAATAACAATCATGAGTAACATAATAAAGAATTAATTATTATTTTTTTAAATAACAAGTAATAGGCGTGAGAGAAAACATGGAAGATATACAAAACAATCTCTTAATTTATTTTTGGAAATGCAAAAAATTAAAAATATCAAGAAATGTCTCATTATAACGAATATTTTATTAAATAGTTATAAGAATTTTTTTATTAGTAAATTCCGTACCTAATGATACGTGTGACTATGATACAAATATTATAAAATAGTATTATTCATTATTTGAATTACAAATAATAAAATAAGTTTAATCATTCAGGAAGCATTATATATATATATTATATATGTATGTATATTTAAGTATTTATTGGAAATTCCTGAAAATGCAACGCAAACAAAAAGTGAAAATGAAAAGAACTCGGTAAACCAATAGAGGGCATTGTTGCTGATGATAAATTATCTTAATGTATTAAGAAAAACGTGGTAAGGATAATCTAACAATAGCAAACGAGGTATAGAGAATAAATCATATAGCAAAAAACAATGGATGTAATCAGTAAAATATTTGTAGATTATATTTTAAAGGAAAACATCAGAAATACTATTTCAAAGCATTTAAAGCGACAAATAAATCTTTCAAAAATAATTTTAAAATCGAATCTAATAAATCATATAATGTTTTCTTGTGTATGATCCATAGGTCTGAAACTGTCGTTTTATTCCAAAACTTTTACAATATAAAATTGAAATTTTTGTTTTACATCTGTTGTCAATCCCACGCATCTACCTCCATATAACATAAAAAGGAGTAAAAAAAAAATCGAGGGAACCATGTTTTAAACGGATTTCCAAAAGAACGTACGGATAGGTACAACTGTATATACAAATATTTTTGGCTTATTAGCAATAGAGTTACAATGGCTGAAAATTAGGAAAAGCTCAAAATAGTATTTCTTTACCTGTAGAAAATATAGGGATGAACAGATTTTTTTTTTTTTTTTTTTTTTAAGAAACGTCTTATTTGTATATTTATTAAAAATGAATAAAACGTTTAAGAAAACACAGTTTATAATCACGTGGGAGAAGTAAAAGAAAATGATAATAGAAAAAATAATTTAAAAGAACATGAATGGAACACGCGTGAAGAATTAATACCGTAATCTGTTTAAAAAAATTCTTTACTTATACTATCAGTGATTTCAAAAGTACAAAATGTTGTTACATTGATAGTCGAATGAGTGCAGCCTTCGTGTTTCGTACCTGTAAGAAGGATATACAGTAAAAACAGGGCTGTTTGAGTTCCGGGTTTTTTATTTTATTTACAACCAGTAATACATTACCAATAATATCATGACTAAAAATTTTTGGTAGCCGTTTCCGGCGACACAAACACCCCTAAGTAAAGAGTAAAGAAGTCCTATGAAGCGTATGACCACCTTGTTGTGCATAAAAACATTAATAATTTATATATATTATATGCTATTACATACATATACATTAATTTTTAAAATACATTGCAATTATTAATTCTTTAGCAAAAACAAAGAATACAAATAAATGAGTAAAATGTTCTTGCATTGTAAAAAATAAGTTATCATTTGTTATTATCTATATATATATCATGTTTTATTAAATGAAAAATGATTGTTTGCATGTTTTTTTTTTTTTTTTTTTTAATCGTTATGTGACATACGGGCAAAGAATAAATAAACTTAGTAAGTTATTAATCTACGAAGATAAATAAACCTTTTGTTTACTCTTGCAGAATACTTCGCCAAACGGAAGAATCACCAGAGTAATTTCAGAATAACGTATGCAAACATGCTAACACTTTAAAGCATTCTGACGCACTGTAAACACTCGTCTATTCCTTGCACCACTTTATTTGTAATGAAATTTTTTATAATATTACGATCAAAAGGGAAGAAAAACACTGCTCGTGAAAAACGTGATATGAAAAATAGAACGGGTAAGAACAATACTCCGGATCATATTAAAATGCTGGCATGTCTATATAGGTCCTGGAAATACGAAATTAGGAATGTATATTTTAACCAATTACGTACTTGATCTAAACATGAAAATAAACTATACAGGTAAAATAAATAAATAAAATAATTTCATACCAAAATAGTTTTATGGAGAACATTGTTTATAGTTTAATATATTTATTGGAATTTGAAGCTGTTAGATTGTTCAGACCTTCCACTATTTCATGAAACGCTTCTCCGCTTTACTGAGTAGCGAGCTAAAACAGTATAGTACGCGCTAATTTTTATCGTTAGGGGAATCTTGTGGCTAAGTAATTAGAGGGAAGCAGTGCCTTACATGGATGATTATGATGCAGTTTTCCACACTGTTCTTAAATGCTCTTTCCGATACACTGGAAAAGCCTTTTTTTCTTTCTTTTTTTTTTTTTTTTTTTTATCTCAAATAGTAATAACAGTCAAAAATTATTTTTTATATTGAATAAGAAAATTACCGATTTTTGGAATACATTTTGTGCTTCAAGTTTTGCTCCAAATTGTTAAAAAGCTTAAAAAAAATTATAATTTTTATATTTATTATAACATATAAATGTAAAGAGGTAGGTGTGACTTTATATTACAGGTGTCAACTCTCCCGATTTTCTACGGATTCCAAATTGCGGAAATTTTTTACAGTTGCTTTCTTCTTATTTAATCGTAAAAATATATAAGTTATTTTCCTTTAAAAAATACTGATGATAAATCAGTTAAAAATATTAGAAAGATTGGCAGCTATGGTATATATAACAACAAATAAAAGATTAGCATTACAAAGTTTGAATATTATCAAATAGTATCTTGAGGATACAAAAACTTTTAGATTAAAAATTTCAGAATTGAAGATTCATTTCTAAAAATTTTAAATCAGATCTCATACTAAAAAAAAAAAAAAAAAAATGCCTTGAATGAATTAAAATCTAATAAAATATCATCATCATTAAAGCTGATAAAAGTGGTCAGATAATTATTTTAGATTAGCAACAATATATCGATAGTATAACAAAATTAATTAATGATTATATGTTCCTTTGTCCCGTAAACTCTCCCCACAGGAATTAACTAAAATTAAATCTGCTAAAAAATTTTGCCCCTTCTTTCTCGATTCAACTACATACCATCTTATCCCTTCTTTAGCTAATTGTGTAAGATTTTACGCTCTACCAAAAGTCCACAAACCCAGTGTCTCATTTCGTCCAAAAGTCTCCAATATCGGCACTGCTTCCTATCGTTTAGCTAAATATCTCACTGTAGTTTTCGTTCCCTTTCTTTCTGCAGATATCTACACTATAATAGACTCTATCATCTTCCCGAAATGCATTCAAAACTGCCCGCATAGCTAATCTTACTATGGTTTCTTTTGATGTAAAGTCCCTTTTTACTAATGTTGCAATAAGTAGCACGCTCTGCGTTCCTTTTCCTTCTTGATTTTCTATTATAAACTGTGTTTTGTTTTGTTTTTTTCTTTTCATGGTTTTCGGGTGTAATTAGGTACTTATAATGCTCCTTGCTATTTTGTTTTCATCCGAAATCCTTTAAAAAAGTTATGTGAATGTTGAACAGGGAGCATCCCCCACTCATCACTCTTGGGGCGATTTTGAGCGTTTCTAGGAGGACTACTCGCAGTTTATTTAAAAACTCATAAAAAAAAATTACATTATTCGCCAGGCTTTAGCCTAAAGTCGACAGTGGGCGATGAATGAGCTGGTGAATCTTTCTGTTTACCAATGGCACTTGCAAACTGAGCATATGGGCAAAGAGAAAAGAGAAAAACAGAGACTTTTAGTCAGTAAGATTTGATCCATTAAAAGAGTGAAGATTTTATTAAGATTCTTACGCGTTACTATATTATCTAACCAATTTTGAAGTCTAGGAGAAGGATTTCTGTGGTGAAAAGAAGAGGTGAGCCTGCATGTGAAATAATAGTGGGCTGGAGCTCCCTCCTCTCCGCAAGGACACAGAGGTGAACGTCGGCAGTGAAATCTTTTGAGGTATGCCGGAAAGGGACCGTGTCCCGTTAGAAAAGCTGTGATGGGTGGAGTTAGGTTCCAGGAATTTGAGATTGCTTGAGGAATTAAATTGTAAGTGTACCTCACCTTCTCGGAGGTATCCATAAAGCCTGCCAGTTCTGGAGGAGGAGAGTTTTTAATTAAGATTTTACATGAGATGGAGGTGCAGGAAGATGGAAAGGAATATTGGTGTTCTCAGTTGCAGCTTTAGCTAAAGTGTCCGCTATTTCATTGCCGACTACACCCTTGTGGGCGGAAACGTGCGCCAGGGAGAGGAAATTTTTAAGTTTTGCAATTTTAATTTTTATTTCTAAAACTTGAGGGTGCTTGCTCCTGTGGCGAGCAATAGCGAGCATACCCGAGAGACTGTCACTAAAGATGTTAATTTTGGCGAGATGGGTGTTGCTTTCAGCCCATTCATAAGCTTTTTGAATAGCATAGAGCTCTGCTTGAAATATTGAATTATAGTCCTCGAGCCTACCCGACCACCGGGAATGTGAATGTTAGTCAGTGCATTTGTGTTACAAAACTGGACATTCGTTTTAAAATAAAGAAATCATTTTTTTTTTTTTATAGGAAATTTTAAATTCAATCGCATAACAAAAATTCAGGAAGATTCAAGTTTAACCCTCCCCCCCCCCCCCCACCCTTCGTTTTTTTTTTTTTTTTTTTTTTTTTTTTTTTGTAACTGATGCTGTAATTCAGATATAAAATAATCGAATGCATGTATTTCTTGAGTTATGTTCGAATATCGAACAGGAAGAAAATTAGAGCTTTAAAATAACTCAGAATTAACACGGAGCATTTTGAAATTGGATATTATTTTGTATTTTTTTCTCATGAAAAAAAAAACTTTTCATCTAAAAAATTACTTTTATAATTTGAAACCCGCTATGTGCATAAAAATTATAGATTTCATGACAGTATTTAATTTAAAAAGCAAAGAACTATAACTAAAACAAAAATCAGAGTTGACAACATTTTAATTAATTTATTTAATTTACACTTTTTTAAAGAGTTTATATATGTATAATCTTAGTTATGTTCTCGCCGAAAATTATTCAATAAATAAAGTGGTGTGAAAAAAAAAACGGAACAAAATTCTCCTGAATAATTAAAATGTTGGCAACTATGAAAAAAATTAATTTCATCGTCCCTTCTACCCTTAAGTGCCGATGGCGTGTACGTATGATAATGTCATTTAACGTATTAATGGTGAGAATAAAATTTAAGTTATTTAAACATGGGAAATGAAAACCATTAAGTTGAATATTTTCAGAGGAATGCCAAAAGACAGGGCATTTATACAATAAAGGAAAATACATCAACGACATGGCGTTAAAAATACTTTTATTCATTTAATTTTATGTTGAAATTAATCTATGTAAATTTAACATTTGCTCTTTATTACTCTGAGTGAGTCTACGGAGTCTGTTGCTTCTTATTCTAAATAATTTTATAAACAATAAACAGTAGATATTTTGAAGGAAGTTTCATATCATGTTGCAATGTATTTTTGTTGCCCCTGTGTATTTTTATTTAGAAAATAATTGCATGGTATTCTAGTATGTTCAATACAGATGTAAATAATTGTCAACACTTTAACAAAATTAAGTTCTAGAGATTAGATCTTGAATTTTAATTAACGTAGTTACGGAAAACGACAAATTTTGTAGTAGTTACATAGGATATTAACCTCACGCCATACGAATGCGACAACATCAACAAACTGAATAGAAAAAAAGAAATTGCCATTAGCACAGAGGAAAAGTTACGTGTAAAAGCTTTGCGAACACGAGCAGGTACATGGAGTAAAGAGTCAATTTACAGTTCATAATATTAACATTTCCCCTTGAACTTACAATTCTGTTATTTTTATCATACCAAGAGCATTTCTTAACAGTGCAAAACTTGCTTTTGGCAGCGCTTATGTAAAAATATCTGCAAGTTGATATTCACCATCAATGTGTTGAATATTGAATTCACCAGATAAATATTTTTCATGTACAAAATGAAACTTGATTTCAATGTGTTTGGTTCGTTGGTTAAATTCTGGATTTTTCACCAAACGAACACCACTTGCATTATCCACTTGCAGGGTGGGAATAGTTGCTAGTGGGGCAATGCCATCAAAGAGACGTGTCAACTAAAATATTTATTTAGTTGCCTCATATGCAGCTACATATTCTGCTTCTGTGGTACTTAATGACACACACTGCTGTCGACGACCTGCCCAGTCAATGGGTGCTCCACTATATCTGAACACAATACCAGAGACACTCTTTCTCGTTGTTATATCACTAGCGTAATATGCATCACTATATGCCTCCAAGGTTCCAGGCTGAAAACCAGATGTGAATATTAATGCAAAATTATATGTTCCTTTGATGTACTTCAGAATTCTTTTAACCATTGACCATTATTTCTGTTCAGCTTTATCTAAGAATTGTGAACAATATGATACAGAAAAGGCAATATCAGGGCAAGTAGCAACTGTCATGTAGTACATCAAGCTTCCAACAGCCTGTCTATAAAGGATTTTCTCCGAATCACCTTTTAGAGAATCTTCTCCTGAAAGATTGCCTCTCTCCATGGGTGTAGAAACCGGGTTGGTACTTTCATGTTGAACTTTTCCAAAACCTTAAGCATAACTTTTCTGACTGATAGCAATGTCACCAATTTTCAGCTTTTTTATTTCTAAGCTAAGGTAGTATTCAGCGTTTTTATGCGTCAATTTAAACTCATGCTGCAATTCCCGAAGGAAATTGTTCTTTATTTGTTGATTCGTATCAACAAGTCCATCATCAACATATAATGCTAATAATAACTTATGTGGTTTGTCCTTGCTAGAAAACAGACAGGGATCAGCATCACTTGCCTTTAAACCATACTTTTCTAGAAATTCTTTGAATCGCTTATTTCAACATCTGGGTGACTATTTTAGTCCATAGACACTTTTTTCTAATCGACATATTCGACCTCAGTTGTCATCATACCTTCTGGTTGTTTCATGTAGATTTCTTCTTCTAATGTCCCATACAAAAAGACAGTTTTCATATCAAATTGTGTCAGTTCTAAGCCCTCATTTGCAGCAACACTAATAAAAGCGCGGATAGTTTCAAAACGTGCCACCGGACAAAACGCTTTAAAATAATCTAATCCGTTCCTTTGTGAAAAACCTTTTACCACCAAACTAGCTTTGAACCTATAGATTTCACCATTGGCATTATACTTCACTTTATACACCCATTTATTTGCAATGACACGTCTTTTTTCTGGCATGTCTATTAAATACTATGTTTCATTCTCAAATAACGATTTAATTTCATTATGCATTGCAATCTGCCATTCACTGTCATTTTCAGATTTTATTGCTTGATAGTAATGTTCTGGCTCTAGTTGTTCTGCAATTCAACTTACAGTAAGGCGTACAGGTACTTTCAGTCCTTTTCTATCCCTTAGTTCTCGAACATAGTTCACATCCTCAGTAGTGTCATCTGAATCGAACTCAGTTTGAGTAGTGGGTGTAAAAGTATCAATATCTGGTGGTTCAACATTTGATTCTCGTTTAACTCTGACAATGACTGACGCTGATTTAGGAGAAAATACTACATCTCTTGTTCGTTCCATCTTTATTGTACAGTCACCAAAAAAAAAAAAAAAAAAATCGCCACCCCCCACCTAATCAGAGCCTGATTAAAGGGGAAGAACACATTGTCTCCGCTCTCACCGGATTAATTTTAAAATTATTTTTTACTTCATGTCATAGAAATTCCACGCTTTGACGAGGAAATATTTTTTATAAAAAATGAACGGTGTGAAACAATCCACTTTACTGACCGTTATTACACAGCAGAATTTTTTTTTAAATAATTTTTAATGAGAATTTTGTGTTTATTATAGGAGGAAAGTATTTGTTAAAAAATAACGGTGTAAGTATAAATAATGTGTGCTTCCCCCTTAATCAGGCTCTGCACCTAATTTCGCCATAAATTGTCGTAGAAACATGTGGTTGGTACCAATCGATTTGTAATAAAGTCTAGTTTATAATGGTATCGTTAGATTTTGTTTAAGGGTTCGTCTACATATTAAAACTGGCATCAAGTTCATTTTTTTCATAGGTAATCCCCACTTTTTATAATTTATTTGAATTCTTTGGATTAAATCATCGTGGAAAATGGTATAGTTTATATATTTTGCTCAATTTTTCACAGAGTTATAAGCTGTCAAAATATGAGGATGCTAATGTTAAATGAATATGACAAACAATAATTGATATCTTCCAAAATAATTATAATATTCAAATTCTGTTTTTTTTTTTTTTTTTTTTTTTTTTTTTTTTATACGATAGAATGAAGTGACCCAAACATATTCAATGCATATTTTTCATAAAAAAACATTTTTTGAATTATGAAAATTATTAATAATTTCATATTTGAAAAAGTTATGAATTATGACCTATGTTAATTTTTGTTTGAATAGAACGGTCATCGTCAAAAACATGGGTTTCCAAATTTACAGCTCGTTCCTAACATTATTTTTTGAGTTACAGTGATATTTCCTTTTACTGTTGCTAGGGGGCTGTCACCTATTATAATATGTATCCTCTGTGAGTAAATATCTGTATACATTTTGACAAAAACTATTTTAATTTACCTTTATGTTATTCTAATTTTTTTCTAAGCAGCATTTCGATGTTTATGACATAAATTGGATTATTTTTTATAAAATTATCGCAATGCAGGCGAGAGATTGTGAAAGAATTTCGAAAGAAATGAAGCCCCGCCTCTATATTGCGGAAACAGTATAAAAAAAAACTAGTTTGCATATTCGTATTTGACTCTATATGTGACGCTGGTATGCACAAACGTCAATGGCATTTGCTACATCGAATGCTGAAGACAAAATTTAAATGATTTTATTGAAAGTATGAAAAATAATTTTGTTTTATAATGTAAAGTTTTAGAAAAAAATGTGCGTGGCTTCCGATACAATGTACAATGTGGAATGTACAATGTGGCTTCCAATGTACAATGTACAATGTGGCTTCCGTTACAATGTGCGTGGCTTCCGATACAAAAAGAGGTATACTTGATTCTGAAATGATAAGTCTTTGTTCTTATATATTACATAACTTTTCCTAGTTTCTCACTGCTAAAATTCTATTTTATTCCTGTTGTCGTTTTTTTGTTTCGTTTTTTACTTGAATATTCTAGGATTCATGCACCTCAAGTTATATGTCATGATTTAGAAAACGCGGTAAGACGAAGATTATTATTTGAAAGAGCAATACACAATGAACAATACTTTTATTTTTCCTTTTTTAAAATTAATATAATTAATATTTTTTATTTTTTACCAGATTTTTTAAAACAAATTTTCTGTTTTAATCTTGTTGTGACTTTTTCGCATTCGTTCACTCTACCGTTTATGCTATTTAAATTTAATCGCATGACGTAACATAATAAAATATAAAATTTTTATTGAATGTTTTTTAAATACTGAATAAAATTTAGTGGTAATTTCTTTTCTATTTTTTTTTTTTACGTTTTTAAAATCGTAATATAATAAAATATAAAATTTTTATAAAAGGTTTTTTAACACTGACTAATATAGTGTATATATTTTTTTTATTTAAGCTTTTAAAATCTGTTATTGAAACAAAGCGCAATATTATTTATTTTCGATTTTTCTAATCACGGCGTAAAACTGGCGTCACATTTATCATGGAAAAAGAATTTAAAGAAAAGTAATTTGTCTTCTTACTTTTAAAAATATAGATTTTACGCATTTAAAATTAAGATTTCAAGTACAGTAGACGACTGCAGAACGGGGAATATTCATTCTAGGCAATAAGAAACCGTTTTTTCTATACCCATATTTATTTTACATATGAATATACATAATAATTATAGTCTTTCTAGTGAAAGTATTTGTATCCATACTATTTTGTTTATATAAATATGAAGATAAGGAATATTCTTAAGAAATATCGTAACACACCAGTTGTAAAAGAAACGCCCATTGTAGGAGTTAGAAATTTCCAAATGACGTGAATCTATGTCAGCGGTCACGAAAATGTTAAATATCCTTTCTCAGATTTTAGTTTAATTTTTTATTGTTGGTTTGTACGCCTAAAATTAAATGTAAAACTTTATAGTAATATGTAATATTTTCATGCGGCGCTTACTGTGTAAAACAAAAATATACCCAACAGAAGTAGATAATTCTTTTCTTAAATATTAAACACTTTTTTTTTTTTTTTTTTTTTTTTTTTACCGCTATTAATATTATTATCAGTATTAATATTATTCTTTTACCTCGGTATCTAGATTTTTGTAATTCAGCATTGTAGGATTCATATGATTCAAGCTATTTTATTTTCTTCGTTTGAAGTGAACTATTTGATGTTTGTCAATAGAAACCAATAAAATTCTTTTAATTCATAAACTAACTCAGAGAGTTCTGCGAATTAAAGAGTCATTTTTTATATTATAATTAACATTTCTGAAATTTTTTTCCGGGTTGAAACTTAATGAATAATGTAAACTGGGTGGTAGATCACGATTTATTATTTCTAAATGTATACACGGCGCCTAATACATTTTCACATGTAACTCTATTTAGAATTGATTTAAAGTATATAAATAGGTACGTTTTCCGAAACGCCTTGATCTCAGAAATCTGAATATGAAGTCAAAAATAGGGGTCGCCGTTGAAAAAAATGAAGTTTACGCCTGTTTTAATATGTAGACGACCCTTTAAGCAAAATCTAACTACACGATTAAAAACTAGACATTATTTCAGATCGATATGTACCAGCCGCATGTTTCTACGATAATTTACGGTGAAATTAGGTGTGTGTGGAGGAGGGGGGGGGGCCTTTTTCTTTTTTGGTGACTGTACCTTTGAAGCATACACGATAACCAGCAACATCATCTAAATAGCCAACTAAGATTCTTTTTCGACCCCGTTTCTTATATTTTGCTTAGGTGTAGGACAAAACACCCTGTGCCAAGAATTCTCAAGTGGTCTAGTCTTGAAGTTTTGCCCCAAAAAACTTCACAAGGAGAATTTCCTTTAATTGCTGACGTTCCAGAACGTTCTGTATGTGTACTACAGCAATGATTATTTCTGCCCACAATTATTTTGGCAAATTCTTAGCAACCATGATTGATCGAGCTACACCAACAACAGTTCTGTTTTTTCGCTCAATTGTTCCATTTTGTTGAGGTGTATAGGGTATAGTATAATGAAACTGATTTCCCCTTTTCTACAGCAAACTTTTCAAATCTTTGTTAATATATTCTAATCCACCATCACTGGGTATTGCCTTGATTGGTTTCTGCGTTTGATTTTTAACCCTGGTAGCACATAATGTTGTTATAACGTTGAAAAGAAGTCTGAACAGTGAAAAATTAGTTATAACAACGTTATGTGCTACCTGGGAAAGAAAACACAAAATTCTTCAAATTTACTCACAACTTCTGATTTATGTTTAAGAAAATACACTTTTCTGTACTTAAAATAATCATCAGTAAAACAAACAAAATAATTAGAACCATCTACTGATTTTTCCGCCATAGGTCCACAGTATATATAATCGTATCACAGTAATCACAGTGTAGGTATTGATCTACAGTATAGGTCCACAGTATGTATAATCTTATCGATATCCTTTGCACGTTGCTGTCGATTTTGAAATGGTAATGTATGTTCCTTACCTAATACACATGCTTTATAGAATTCATTACCATTTTGCACATCAACACCTTGAGATTGAAGAAATTTTTTTCACATTTTGCTTATTCAAATGTCCTAGTCTCTCATGCCAGATTTGGAGAGAGTTCACTTCATTCAATTGAACTTCTGAAGGAGACATTGAAACTGTGCTAAGCATATTTACTTCAGGCACAACCATTTTTCCTAAATGTATGAATAAATTTTCATTGCGTATTCCAACAACAACGACACCTTTCGGTTTTACGAATTGACGATTGTCATTTGACATGTTGAACTTTAACCCATGATCTAATGCTTGACTTACAGAAAATAAATTTCTTGAAGAATCTGGAGCATGCAGTACATTTTCCATTATACTGTCTTCCTAGCTACTATGTACTAGCATTTTCACAGATATCTTGCCATGGCCATATGCTTTCATAGTTAAGCTATTTCCAACTCTCACTTCTATTGGGCATTTATATTTTGTGAAACTTTGAAAGAATCCATTTCTGTTTGTGATATGTTGTGTGATCCCCGTGTCAATTACCCATATGTCATCACTATCAGCTGCAAGACATTCACTTATACAAACCTCTTGTTCTTTAGGCCTTTCATCATGCACAGTATTTTTTTGTAGTTACAATTCTTTTTCATGTTGCCTCGTTTCCAACATTTAAAGCATTTATATTTCTTTCCCTGTTTACTTGCAGGCCTTTCAAATTTGGCTGCACTACCTCGAACTTTCCACAAATTGGATTTGGCATGTAAAGCAGTAAGTTCAGTTTCTCGAGAAGATTCTGCCAGCCTTCTCAGCAATCAACAGTTTTTAAAATTCTATTAGTGTTTGCCGCTTTTCCGGTCTTGCACGCCAAGACATTTTCAGGGGCTCAAAGTCACTAGATAAAATTTCCAGGAGTTTACTCATTATTTCAAAGTCATTGGGTTTAATATCTAAACCAGACATACTACGTGAAATTAGGCGCTCCAATTCCGCTATATGCATATCCATTGTACTTGTAGGATCTGGTGTAAACGATGAAAATTGCAACTGACATGCATATTGTGCTTGTGTATTTTTCTGTTCAAATAATTCATGCAGTTTTACCCATATTTCCCTGGTAGTTTTACACATCGCTACAAGATCACATATTCTAGAATTAAGTGTCCGGGAAAAAATTCCTCGAGCAGCTCTGCTACCTTTATCGAACTTGGTTAACACACTGTTGTATGCATTACAAATATCTGCTGTAGCAACTTCGTGAACGGGTTCTGGCTTTACGATTTCGCCAGAACACACCTCGTAAAAGTTTCCCTTTTCCATAAGCAGACCTTCTACCATCCATATCCATCTTACCCAATTTTCCGAACCAAGAACTTTATCACGTTAATATTTCCATACTTACCTTTTAACTATATCACCAAGATCAGTTTTACAACGTGAATCTCGTTCAGCTTGGATAGGCTTATTTCGATGCTTTTCACTTAACTCTAACATAGTAGGACACGAATCTGGGCCCATAACCTCTTAACACTTTAACAAAATTAAGTTGTAGAGATTAGATCTTGAGTTTTAATTAATCTATTAACGGAAAACGAAAAATTTTGTAAGTAGTTACATATGATATTAACCTAATGCCATACGAATGCTACAACATCAACAAACTGAATAGAAAAAAGAACCTGCCATTAGCACATATAAAAAGTTACATGCAAAAGCTTTACGAACACCAGCAGATACATGGAGTAAAGAGTCAATTCAAAGTTCATAATATTAACAATAATTTAAGTAATAGCATATTTATTCCATAATTTTATGAAAGACTTTCAGCTCACAAATTAATTTCGATATACTTTTGTGAACATTCTATTTTGTAAGCTGCACTTTAATTACTGCTTTCGTTTATTTATTAATCTAAAGTAGTATAATATTTTTAAGCTATTGTATAGCTTTTATCGCGGGCTTTGAGCGCGGCGACCGAATGAAAAAATTCCGTAACGAAAAAAAAAACCTAACACAGTTCGGCAGACTTCGGTAGACTTCGGCTGTACGAAGCTCGCACGGATCGAGACGAGCTGCTCCGAAATCGGAAGAATACGTAAGCAGCTGTTTGTGAGAAAGTATATAGGTGTATAGGTAGGTATCTATCATTTATGTACAACGGTGAATAGCTGTACGCTTAAAATTTGTGTATAAAGTAGATCAGATAAAACTTGAATATCCCCATTCGACTTGCAGGCCTTTAAAACCTATTAAATACCTTTTCTCTATTAAAATTTGTTTTCTTATCGGTCAACACGCTAAAAAAGTGTAACTTGAATTAATATCAAAGAAAAAACTTGAATATCCCCATTCGACTTGCAGGCCTTTAAAACCTATTAAATACCTTTTCTCTATTAAAATTTGTTTTATATCGGTCACCACGCTCAAAAAGTGTAACTTGAATTAATATCAAAGAAAAAACTTGAATATAGCCATTCAACTCGCAGGCCTTTAAAACCAATTAAATACCTTTTCTCTATTAAAATTCGTTTTCTTATCGGTCACCACGCTCAAAAAGTGTAACTTGAATTAATATCAAAGAAAAAACTTGAATATCCCCATTCGACTTGCAGGCCTTTAAAACCTATTAATTACCTTTACTCTATTAAAATTTGTTTTCTTATCGGTCACCACGCTCAAAAAGTGTAACTTGAATTAATATCAAAGAAAAAACTTGAATATCCCCATTCGACTTGCAGGCCTTTAAAACCTATTAACTACCTTTTCTCTATTAAAATTTGTTTTCTTATCATTATTGTTATCTTATTCATTAATATCAAAGAAAAAACTTGAATATCCCCATTCGACTTGCAGGCCTTTAAAACCTATTAAATACCTTTTCTCTATTAAAATTTGTTTTCTTATCGGTCACCACGCTCAAAAAGTGTAACTTGAATTAATATAAAAAAAAAAACTTGAATATCCCCATTCGACTTGCAGGCCTTTAAAACCTATTAAAATACCTTTTCTCTATTAAAATTTGTTTTCTTATCATTATTATTATCTTATTCATTAATATCAAAGAAAAAACTTGAATATCCCCATTCGACTTGCAGGCCTTTAAAAACCTATTAAAATACCTTTTCTCAAAAAATAGAGTTAGATCATTCAAATTTGGTACATCGAGGCTTTCGATACCTACAAATCGATTGCGGATATTTTTGATATATTCTCATTGCGGATACATTCTCATTTATTCAATAAGAAAAAAATTTGTTTTCTTATCGGTCACCACGCTCAAAAAGTGTAACTTGAATTAATATCAAAGAAAAAACTTTAATTAATATCAAAGAAAAAAAAATACTGCATAAATAAATTAAATAAATAATTATAATTGCATAAGTTGATAAAAAATGCTATGCAATAGCTTTACCGCGGCAGTCCTCGAGTGCCACACGTATTTTTTTTTTTTTTTAAATAATCACAATACAGTTCTTTTGATCTTTAAATATTATTGAATACTGTAGCCTTTTAATGGGCTATTTCTTTCGAGTGATGGTATGGTAGAGACGCGCTTTTTCAAGCCCCTATTATACGAGTTCCTGGTTAACCGAGGTAATCCCTGAAAAGCCACCACCCCCCCAGAGGAGGCATGGCTTTTGGCAAATGGCGTAGATAATTTTGACAAATTTTACTATAAATTACTGTATTTTATATTAGTAATTAATACTAATATAAAATACAGTATATAGCCAGCCAAAACGCCAGCGAAACCAAAGTATATAGCCAACTCAAAATTGCATTAATTTTTATCATGAGAAAAAAAGAGAAAAAATTCTGATCGGGAAAAGGGTTGCACCGGGTCCCCACTGCCTTCGGAGCGCAGGCCATTGTGCATTGCGCGCGCGCATTTGTGTTCGACACTTAATAAATCACTATAAAATTCTGATCGGGAAAAATGTCGCACTGAGTCCTCACTGCCTTCGCAACGCGGGCCGTTGTGCGCGCGCATTTATGTTCGGCACTCTTAATGAATCACTATTTATCGTAAGGGAGAAACATAAATATAAAATACAAAAAAAAAAAAAAAAAAAATAATAATAATCTTCTCTCATCCGTGGAATAATCGGTCCGGGCCTCCACTGACTGCAGCAGCGTATACACGCGCACACGGTGCGCTTGTTACTTCACCCACCGTTCCCGCCCCTCCTGATTATTTTACATTTTCAAAAATATCCGCAATCGTTTTCTCGAACTTTTAAACCTAAAAATACTAATTTCCAACGTCTGTCTGAATTTCTTTATTTCTACTCCTGCGTCCACACCTCGCAATAAATGTACACCTTTTGAAAGTATCCACAATCGACTTATCGGGCCTTAAAACCCAATAATAATAATTTTCAACGCTCTATTCTTATTTCTATATTTTTGCCCTTTCGCCCATCACCCTATACGTCTATCTTAATAATTTTACAAATTCGAATAATATCCACAATCGATTTCTAGGTATCAAGAACCTATATGTACCAATTTTGAACGATCTAACTCTATTTTTATCCCCCTCTTCCCGCCCTTCCTAATAACTATAGAAATTCAAAAATATACGCAATCGATTCGCAGGTATCAAAAAACCTCTTAATACCAATTTTTAACGATCTAACTCTATTTTGATTTTTTTTGTCCCTCCGCCTCCTGCCCCTCCTAATAACTTTACACTTTTGAAAATAATCTCATTCGACTTCTGGGCCTATCTGTACCTATCTGTACCAATTTTGATCTGTGTAACTGCGTTTCTATTTTTCTTCCCTTATAGCCCCTCCCCTTCCCGCCCCACCCAGGATAAATTTCTAAAATTAAAGAATTAGTAATTAGTTTTTAGGTGTTTGTGAGAGCTATATTTTAGAGCAAAAATCTGACGTTTATATTTTATCTGTTTGCGATGTAAAGGACTATTTCAAATTACGTTTTGCCCCCTCCCCCCTCTCTCTTGGGAGTTGAATTTCTAAAATTCCAGAAATTGGTTTTTAGGTATTTGTATTAGCTACATATTAGAGCAAAAATTTCATGTATTTCTGTTTTTTTTTTTGTTGTTTGTTTGAGATATATAGGATTACGTGAAATCACTTTTTGCCCCCTTTCCCTCCTTGGGGACCGAATTTCTAAAAATCCAGAAATTTGTTTATAGATATTTGTGTATAGCTATTTTGTTTATAGATATTCTAAAGTAAAACTTTACGAATATATGATTTTTTCTTTGAGATATGGAGTTTTTTTTTAAATCCCGTTTTGTCCCCCACTCCCCCTTGAAGGCGATTTTCGCCAAATTGCTTCTTAAGGGGTGCTTACACTATATATTCTATAATCTAACTCTGCTTCGAGACAGTGGCTCCAGTAAATTTTGTTGTGCGTTGTTGAGTCAGTGAATAAGTGGAAATACTTTATATATATATATATATATATATATATATACTATATACGCATTTGTAACCTGTTTCATTTTTAATTGACTATATTTAAATATGTAATACATGCATTATTTTGCTTTATTGACAACATTTTCACCGATTTCAAACTTTGCCGTATGTTTCCCTTCCGATTTACGACAGAGTCCGTGTTACCCGAACTTTCAGTTATCCGAGATACTCTCGGTCCACATTACCTGGGACAAGCGAGGCTCTACTGTATATTTAAAAACTTTTGGGATTCAGATTGATCTAAGAAAGGAAATCTATTTAGCGTATCAGAGAAAAATAATTTGACTTGGGAAGTATACTTATCTCCCAACTCATTAATTTTAAATGAGAAAGGCGTGGTCAATTACTTTTCCACGCCTATTATTTTTAATCTAAACAACCACTTATGCGATAAATTTCTAACAAAGTGAATTTGAGAGGGGGGGGACGAAATCAACACAGAGTGTGACTTACACAGAGTGTGTGATCAACACAGAGTACTTTAATAAGGTTTTACTTTATTCTAACATGTATTTTATTTCAGTAAAACAGTCAGGCGTATTAAAGTAGTTTACCACACCTTTCTCACTTAACACATTCGCGACAAGTATCTTTTTATCTTTTTGACTGTAAGGTCCGCCTGTAGGCGTTATTCTTCCAAGTTACAATATTTCAGAGCAAAATTTTCTGTATTCACATTTATATTACAAATATTTTTATTATATTCCTTCTAATCAAAGTATTTCTATCTGTAGTATACTTAATCGGAAAATATGAATATTTTGAATATACTTAAGAAATAAACAACATACAAATTGCAAAAGAAATGCCCACTGGCCGAGTTACAGATTTTCAAATGACTTGAATATACGTCAGCGGATGCGAAAGTGATAAAATGAAGGATTTTGGTGGAGAAAATACATCCCACCAAACGGCTATTAATGCCCTTATAAAGGGTTAAGGTAAAATTTTTATATTTGTTTTTGTACGAGAGGTAAATAACAAGAGCCCGAGAATGAGCGGGATTAAAAGTTCGCTCTTTTATTCTCTCATTAATAATAATTGTCGAACTGCCGACCAGGTAGTATAGTAAGTTTTCTTTAAAAAACGACCTAAACCATGCAAGGAAAACCCTGCATACTATTATCTGCTTCTCGCTTGCATCCGTTATCGGGCAGGCGATATTACATGAACCAATCGGTGACAACACAACTTTCTGCAAACGAATGTTATATCAAATTCTATAATAAATATTTTATTAAAAGGGACTGGTGTCAATAAAATAAATTAATTATATAGAAATCCATGATTTTCGTCAAGTAGTATTGGATTTTAAAACATTTAAAAATGATTTTTTAAAATATGCAATAAATTTCAATCACTCATTGATCATCACATATTAAAATAATAATAATAATAATAACAAAAATATATTTTATATTCCAGGGATTTTATCAGTCACACTGAAGGACGACGCTTATTTCTTACCA
This sequence comes from Salticus scenicus, assembly GCA_963930645.1. Lineage (NCBI taxonomy): Eukaryota > Metazoa > Arthropoda > Arachnida > Araneae > Salticidae > Salticus > Salticus scenicus. Next base: position 215,934,008 of record OZ005660.1, on the reverse strand, counting down.
CAGTTATAGCTGCAAAAATTTTAATTTATTCCGAAGCTTTTTTAGCTGCACCTTTATTTCGCACCACTTTATTTTCAGAATATTTTTCTCCAATAAATAACTATGATATAATAAGAAAAATTTACTCTTAAAAAAAAGAAAAAAAAAAGTGGCATAAAGGCGGAGCTAAAATTGCTCCAGAGTAAATTAAAATATTGGCAGTTATGCACAGTTATCAAAGCTCAAAGTCTCCGCCCATTTTTCAGGGCAATTTCACCAATGAGAAATAACCACTTCTTTTGCTATCACTATTTTATACAATTGTCTCTATAACTGTTTCCAAATAAAAAGATTTTTTTTTTTAATTTCCTTCAGTAGTGATATTCGGCTTTGTTTCTTGCGTAGGGAGACACATAAAAATGCCCATTGACATATCCATATCTTAATATCGCAGTTATTACAAAATTTAAAAATTAAAAAATACCAAATGAATAAATAAGTATAATAGATCATAAGTATACAACGAAAATTTCCTTTTGTAAGTATTTTAACATTCCCTTTTTTTATAGATTACTTTTGACTTACTTATGTAAAAACTACCAAATTCAAAATTGATTTAGGAAAGGGAATATATGTAACAAAATTGTGCTTAAGAATTTTTTTTAATTAAAATGTGATTTTATTTCACACGTTTACAATTGAATAAGTCAATGGTAATATTGTACTTTGTACAGTATTTATAAAACATGTTACATAATTATTAATTTTTATTTCTTTTTTAAAGCTTTTTTCCTTTTTCTTTTTTGGTGACTGTACCTTTTAAGCATACACGATAACCAGCAACATCATCTAAATAGCCAACTAAGATTCTTTTTCGACCCCGTTTCTTATATTTTGCTTAGGTGTAGGACAAAACACCCTGTGCCAAGAATTTTCAAGTGGTCTAGTCTTGAAGTTTTGCCCCAAAAAACTTCACAAGGAGAATTTCCTTTAATTGCTGACGTTCCAGAACGTTCAGTATGTGTACTACAGCAATGATTATTTCTGCCCACAATTATTTTGGCAAATTCTTAGCAACCATGATTGATCGAGCTACACCAACAACATTTCTGTTTTTTCGCTCAATTGTTCCATTTTGTTGAGGTGCATAGGGTATAGTATAATGAAACTGATTTCCCCTTTTCTACAGCAAACTTTTCAAATCTTTGTTAATATATTCTAATCCACCATCACTGAGTATTGCCTTGATTGGTTTCTGCGTTTGATTTTTAACCCTGGTAGCACATGATGTTGTTATAACGTTGAAAAGAAGTCTGAACAGTGAAAAATTAGTTATAACAACGTTATGTGCTACCTGGGAAAGAAAACACAAAATTCTTCAAATTTACTCACAACTTCTGATTTATGTTTAAGAAAATACACTTTTCTGTACTTAAAATAATCATCAGTAAAACAAACAAAATAATTAGAACCATCTACTGATTTTTCCGCCATAGGTCCACAGTATATATAATCGTATCACAGTAATCACAGTGTAGGTATTGATCTACAAAATAGGTCCACAGTATGTATAATCTTATCGATATCTTTTGCACGTTGCTGTCGATTTTGAAATGGTAATGTATGTTCCTTACCTAATACACATGCTTTATAGAATTCATTACCATTTTGCACATCAACACCTTGAGATTGAAGAAACTTTTTTCACATTTTGCTTATTCAAATGTCCTAGTCTCTTATGCCAGATTTGGAGAGAGTTCACTTTATTCAATTGAACTTCTGAAGGGGACATTGAAACTGTGCTAAGCATATTTACTTCAGGCACAACCATTTTTCATAAATGTATGAATAAATTTTCATTGCGTATTCCAACAACAACGACACCTTTCGGTTTTACGAATTGACGATTGTCATTTGACATGTTGAACTTTAACCCATGATCTAATGCTTGACTTACAGAAAATAAATTTCTTGAAGAATCTGGAGGATGCAGTACATTTTCCATTATACTGTCTTCCTAGCTACTATGTACTAGCATTTTCACAGATATCTTGCCATGGCCATATGCTTTCATAGTTAAGCTATTTCCAATTCTCACTTCTATTGGGCATTTATATTTTGTGAAACTTTGAAAGAATCCATTTCTGTTTGTGATATGTTGTGTGATCCCCGTGTCAATTACCCATATGTCATCACTATCAGCTGCAAGACATTCACTTATACAAACCTCTTGTTCTTTATGCCTTTCATCATGCACAGTATTTTTTTGTAGTTACAATTCTTTTTCATGTTGCCTCGTTTTCAACATTTAAAGCATTTATATTGCTTTCCCTGTTTACTTGCAGGCCTTTCAAATTTGGCTGCACTACCTTGAACTTTCCCCAAATTGGATTTGGCATGTAAAGCAGTAAGTTCAGTTTCTCGAGAAGATTCTGCCAGCCTTCTCAGCAATCAACAGTTTTTAAAATTCTATTAGTGTTTGCCGCTTTTCCGGTCTTGCACGCCAAGACATTTTCAGGGGCTCAAAGTCACTAGATAAAATTTCCAGGAGTTTACTCATTATTTCAAAGTCATTGGGTTTAATATCTAAACCAGACATACTACGTGAAATTAGGCGCTCCAATTCCGCTATATATATAGCCATTGTACTCGTAGGATCTGGTGTAAACGATGAAAATTGCAACTGGCATGCATATTGAGTATTTTTCTGTTCAAATAATTCATGCAGTTTTACCCATATTTCCTTGGTAGTTTTACACATCGCTACAAGATCAAATATTCTAGAATTAAGTGTCCGGGAAAAAATTCCTCGAGCAGCTCTGCTACCTTTATCGAACTTGGTTAACACACTGTTGTATGCATTACAAATATCTGCTGTAGCAACTTCGTGAACGGGTTCTGGCTTTACGATTTCGCCAGAACACACTCCGTAAAAGTTTCCCTTTTCCATAAGCAGACCTTCTACCATCCATATCCATCTTACCCAATTTTCCGAACCAAGAACTTTATCACGTTAATATTTCCATACTTACCTTTTAACTATATCACCAAGATCAGTTTTACAACGTGAATCTCGTTCAGCTTGGATAGGCTTATTTCGATGCTTTTCACTTAACTCTAACATAGTAGGACACGAATCTGGGCCCATAACCTCTTAACACTTTAACAAAATTAAGTTGTAGAGATTAGATCTTGAGTTTTAATTAATCTATTAACGGAAAACGAAAAATTTTGTAAGTAGTTACATATGATATTAACCTAATGCCATACGAATGCTACAACATCAACAAACTGAATAGAAAAAAGAACCTGCCATTAGCACATATAAAAAGTTACATGCAAAAGCTTTACGAACACCAGCAGGTACATGGAGTAAAGAGTCAATTCAAAGTTCATAATATTAACAATAATTTAAGTAATAGCATATTTATTCCATAATTTTATGAAAGACTTTCAGCTCACAAATTAATTTCGATATACTTTTGTGAACATTCTATTTTGTAAGCTGCACTTTAATTACTGCTTTCGTTTATTTATTAATCTAAAGTAGTATAATATTTTTTTTTTTTTAAATAATCACAATACAGTTCTTTTGATCTTTAAATATTATTGAATACTGTAGCCGTTTAATGGGCTATTTCTTTCAAGTGATGGTATGTTAGAGACGCGCTTTTTCAAGCCCCTATTATACGAGTTCCTGGTTAACCGAGGTAGTCCCTGAAAAGCCACCCCCCCCCAGAGGAGGCATGGCTTTTGGCAAATGGCGTAGATAATTTTGACAAATTTTACTATAAATTACTGTATTTTATATTAGTAATTAATACTAATATAAAATACAGTATATAGCCAGCCAAAACGCCAGCGAAACCAAAGTATATAGCCAACTCAAAATTGCATTAATTTTTATCATGAGAAAAAAAAGAGAAAAAATTCTGATCGGGAAAAGGGTTGCACCGGGTCCCCACTGCCTTCGGAGCGCAGGCCATTGTGCATTGCGCGCGCGCATTTGTGTTCGACACTTAATAAATCACTATAAAATTCTGATCGGGAAAAATGTCGCACTGAGTCCTCACTGCCTTCGCAACGCGGGCCGTTGTGCGCGCGCATTTATGTTCGGCACTCTTAATGAATCACTATTTATCGTAAGGGAGAAACATAAATATAAAATACAAAAAAAAAAAAAAATAATAATAATAATAATCTTCTCTCATCCGTGGAATAATCGGTCCGGGCCTCCACTGACTGCAGCAGCGTATACACGCGCACACGGTGCGCTTGTTACTTCACCCACCGTTCCCGCCCCTCCAGATTATTTTACACTTTCAAAAATATCCGCAATCGTTTTCTCGAACTTTTAAACCTAAAAATACTAATTTCCAACGTCTGTCTGAATTTCTTTATTTCTACTCCTGCGTCCACACCTCGCAATAAATGTACACCTTTTGAAAGTATCCACAATCGACTTATCGGGCCTTAAAACCCAATAATAATAATTTTCAACACTCTATTCTTATTTCTATATTTTTGCCCTTTCGCCCTTTCGCCCATCACCCTATCCGTCTATCTTAATAATTTTACAAATTCGAATAATATCCACAATCGATTTCTAGGTATCAAGAACCTATATGTACCAATTTTGAACGATCTAACTCTATTTTTATCCCCCTCTTCCCGCCCTTCCTAATAACTATAGAAATTCAAAAATATACGCAATCGATTCGCAGGTATCAAAAAACCTCTTAATACCAATTTTTAACGATCTAACTCTATTTTGATTTTTTTTGTCCCTCCGCCTCCTGCCCCTCCTAATAACTTTACACTTTTGAAAATATCCTCATTCGACTTCTGGGCCTATCTGTACCTATCTGTACCAATTTTGATCTGTGTAACTGCGTTTCTATTTTTCTTCCCCTATAGCCCCTCCCCTTCCCGCCCCACCCAGGATAAATTTCTAAAATTAAAGAATTAGTAATTAGTTTTTAGGTGTTTGTGAGAGCTATATTTTAGAGCAAAAATCTGACGTTTATATTTTATCTGTTTGCGATGTAAAGGACTATTTCAAATTACGTTTTGCCCCCTCCCCCCTCTCTCTTGGGAGTTGAATTTCTAAAATTCCAGAAATTGGTTTTTAGGTATTTGTATTAGCTACATATTAGAGCAAAAATTTCATGTATTTCTGTTTTTTTTTTGTTGTTTGTTTGAGATATATAGGATTACGTGAAATCACTTTTTGCCCCCTTTCCCTCCTTGGGGACCGAATTTCTAAAAATCCAGAAATTTGTTTATAGATATTTGTGTATAGCTATTTTGTTTATAGATATTCTAAAGTAAAACTTTACGAATATATGATTTTTTCTTTGAGATATGGAGTTTTTTTTTTAAATCCCGTTTTGTCCCCCTTGGGGGGCGATTTTCGCCAAATTTCTTCTTAAGGGGTGCTTACACTATATATTCTATAATCTAACTCTGCTTCGAGACAGTGGCTCCAGTAAATTTTGTTGTGCGTTATTGAGTCAGTGATTAAGTGGAAATACTTTATATATATATATATATATATATATACTATATACGCATTTGTAACCTGTTTCATTTTTAATTGACTATATTTAAATATGTAATACATGCATTATTTTGCTTTATTGACAACATTTCCACCGATTTCAAACTTTGCCGTATGTTTCCCTTCCGATTTACGACAGAGTCCGTGTTACCCGAACTTTCAGTTATCCGAGATACTCTCGGTCCACATTACCTGGGACAAGCGAGGTTCTACTGTATATTTAAAAACTTTTGGGATTCAGATTGATCTAAGAAAGGAAATCTATTTAGCGTATCAGAGAAAAATAATTTGACTTGGGAAGTATACTTATCTCCCAACTCATTAATTTTAAATGAGAAAGGCGTGGTCAATTACTTTTCCACGCCTATTATTTTTAATCTAAACAACCACTTATGCGATAAATTTCTAACAAAGTGAATTTGAGAGGGGGGGGGGGGGAAACGAAATCAACACAGAGTGTGACTTACACAGAGTGTGTGATCAACACAGAGTACTTTAATAAGGTTTTACTTTATTCTAACATGTATTTTATTTCAGTAAAACAGTCAGGCGTATTAAAGTAATTTACCACACCTTTCTCACTTAACACATTCGCGACAAGTATCTTTTTATTTTTTTGACTGTAAGGTCCGCCTGTAGGCGTTATTCTTCCAAGTTACAATATTTCAGAGCAAAATTTTCTGTATTCACATTTATATTACAAATATTTTTATTATATTCCTTCTAATCAAAGTACTTCTATCTGTAGTATACTTAATCGGAAAATATGAATATTTTGAATATACTTAAGAAATAAACAACATACAAATTGCAAAAGAAATGCCCACTGGCCGAGTTACAGATTTTCAAATGACTTGAATATACGTCAGCGGATGCGAAAGTGATAAAATGAAGGATTTTGGTGGAGAAAATACATCCCACCAAACGGCTATTAATGCCCTTATAAAGGGTTAAGGTAAAATTTATATATTTGTTTTTGTACGAGAGGTAAATAACAAGTGCCCGTGAATGAGCGGGATTAAAAATTCGCTCTTTTATTCTCTCATTAATAATAATCGTCAAACTGCCGACCAGGTAGTATAGTAAGATTTCTTGAACAACGACCTAAACCATGCAAGGAAAAACCTGCATACTATTATCTGCTTCTCGCTTGCAGCCGTTATCGGGCAGGCGATATTACATGAACCAATTGGTGACATCACCGCTTTCTGCAAACGAATGTTATATCAAATTTAATAATAAAGATTTTCATAAAATTGACTGGTGTCAATAAAATAAATTAATTATGTAGAAATCCATGAATTTCGTCAAGCAGTATTGGATTTTAAAACATTTAAAAATGATTTTTTAAAATATGCAATAAATTTCAATCACTCATTAATCATCACATATTAAAATAATAATAATAATAATAACAAAAATATATTTTATATTCCAGGGATTTTATCAGTCACACTGAAGGACGACGCTAATTTCTTACCACAGGTATAGCTGCAAAAATTTTAATTTATTCCGAAGCTTTTTTAGCTGCACCTTTATTTCGCACCACTTTATTTTCAGAATATTTTTCTCCAATAAATAACTATGATATAATAAGAAAAATTTACTCTTAAAAAAAAGAAAAAAAAAAGTGGCATAAAGGCGGAGCTAAAATTGCTCCAGAGTAAATTAAAATATTGGCAGTTATGCACAGTTATCAAAGCTCAAAGTCTCCGCCCATTTTTCAGGGCAATTTCACCAATGAGAAATAACCACTTCTTTTGCTATCACTATTTTATACAATTGTCTCTATAACTGTTTCCAAATAAAAAGATTTTTTTTTAAATTTCCTTCGGTAGTGATATTCGGCTTTGTTTCTTGCGTAGGGAGACACATAAAAATGCCCATTGACATATCCATATCTTAATATCGCAGTTATTACAAAATTTAAAAATTAAAAAACACCAAATGAATAAATAAGTATAATAGATCATAAGTATACAACGAAAATTTCCTTTTGTAAGTATTTTAACATTCCTTTTTTTTATAGATTACTTTTGACTTACTTATGTAAAAACTACCAAATTCAAAATTGATTTAGGAAAGGGAATATATGTAACAAAATTGTGCTTAAGAATTTTTTTTAATTAAAATGCGATTTTATTTCACACGTTTACAATTGAATAAGTCAATGGTAATATTGTACTTTGTACAGTATTTATAAAAGATGTTACATAAATATTAATTTTTATTTCTTTTTTAAAGTACTATAATAAATATAGATTTTGTATAAAAGGCTGATGAATAAATATGCTTAATCAAAAACCAACACAAGACAAAATTCTACAATACTTAGAAATTGATTTTTTGCAAAGTGAAAAATCACTAATGATAAAAAATTAACTTAAAGTTCGAGATAGGAAATATGTACTACTCAACCTCAAATTTTCAATAATAATGTGCTTTTCAGCGCTATTTACATTCGAAATGTAGATGATGGCATTGCATATTTACGTTTGAAGAGCTAATGAGTTTTCCCTTAAATTTCATTGGATGCTCCGCCGAAGTGTAGATATGTATACTGTTATTGAATGTGCATCGTCTTATAGGACGGCTGCAGTTGTATTATGTCTTCTATGAAAATAGTCTTGTAAGTTATTCATAGACATGCTTGCCAACCATCTCATTATAAAGCGTAAAATTTTTAGTACTTGCAGGGATGGAACACGGGCGCAGTATTCATACCACTATCAATGTAAGAAAATTTTCTACTTCTTAAATCAACGATATTATAGGTAGTAAAATTTCTTAAACAGATTCCGCTATGAATTCTGCGCCCGTGTTCTATCCCTGTACTTGCCTTTTTTTTCTTTTTTTTTCACACAAGTCATTTTTTAGAGTAATTTTAATCTTATTTAATCGTAACAACAATTGGAGACAACTCTAAAAATAAAGTGGTGTGGAAAAATTGGCGTTAACAATTTTACGCTTATTAATGAGGTGTTTGGCAAATATGCTTAGATGCCAATATTTAAATTTATTGTGGAATCTTTTTAGCCCCGCCTTTATTTCGCACCTCTTTGTCTATAGAAAAAATTTCTCCAATATATAATTTCCATACTTGCCAACATAATAATTAATATTCCGTAGTATTGTTAGCCTCGCCTTCTTTTTCACACCAGTATCTTTTTACAGTATTTTTCTACTTATTTAATTGTAATTGCATTTGGAGAATATTACTCTTAAAAATTTTTGGTGTAAAAAAAAGGACGGGGCTAACAGTATTACGGAATATTAATTAGGATGTTGGCAAGTATGTAATTTCGATAATGTAAGTAAAAGTTATCCTTAAAAAAAAGTGGCATGCAAAAAGAAGGGGCTGAAAATACTCCGGAATAAATGAAATAGTGATATCTATGGTTATCGTCAATTTAATTAGGATTTTTTTGTCTATATTACAGTTTCTCTGTAATACTTGCATTTGTTTCTCAAAGCAGCTCCCTATGATAGAATGTGCATGAGACAAGTGTGCTATTTTCACACAGTGGTGTATGATGGATTGGCTTTCATGTCTCCAGCGAGCTTGAAAATGAGGAATGTGATTGCAGCAGGAATTATAAAATTAAAAAACAAAACTTTTATGCTATGGAAATTTAAAACACTAAAACTTTAATTTCTTCGTGAATTTTTAATTCTGAATCTTTATTATCGTTTGTTGCAGGCAAAGTGTCATTGAGAACTCCTTTTCCTTACCGCAACAAACGTTATTAAATATAGAAATATTATAACTTTGAGTGACTTATTATTAAAACTTTAATAAAATAATGTGGATAATTGCTTCGGATAATGATCCTAGTAATTATTTATTCAAAATAATATGAATAAATGTTGGGAGCGTTTTAAAAGATAAATACAATAATTTTATTTCGTATTATAATATTTTTTAAACAGAAAAGGAAAATGTTTACAGAAATTTTTAACATTTTCATCTTAAGCACATATTTTAAAGATAGGTTTTAACACTTAACGGATGGGCCACGTAAATCTACGTTTTTGCGCTGTGACTGCTTGAGACGGGCAACGTAGATTTAGGTTTGCTGTTTTAAAGGGCATGGTTACGTGGAAATGTTATTGACAATGATATGTCAATTATCAGAGTTCCACTTCGTAAGAGTGGATGTTTTATATCTCAACCATAAGGACAACTAGACATGTAAATAAAAACTTTATACAATTTTACTCAAAAATAGTATTTATTCAATATATTTATTCGATATATATATATTTACCTCCTCGGTGTAAGAGCCTTTCACATGGTTCTTTCTGATAGGTCTTAGCTCGTATTTGCGAGAGTTTAGAAGAAAACTACGAACGCCTAGGTTGATGAGAGCGACCTGGAATCGAACAAGGAACTTCATGTTTGCTTGCTTAAAGGTTGTCAGGTGTTTAAATTCAAATTGTGGCACTTCACGTGATATATCTCATTTCTTCATGTAATCATTTCATAAATTATTTAATTTACAAACAGCATCATTTGATGCTTATACGCAATAGAAGCTGAGATATAACCTTTCCGTACACGGAGGAAATTACAATTTGAATGATTCACCTGCCAGCCGATATATATACATATTTTAACCAACATAGTTATTCATAATAGTGTTTTCAAGTATTAAGTTTTGTGAAATTTTATACTATAGAAGCTGGCAAAACTTTTCCGGAAATGGGTGCAATCACATCATATCAACGTTGCTTGTTGGGTGCTATAAAAGAGAGTTTGTTTGTCACCAATTTATGTGAAGATGCAACTACATATACATTTTTTAATTATGCGTATTAGTTCCTGATCTAGAGCTGCCAGGAACTTTTTGTCACTCACGCATATGGACGGAGATTTTTTAAATTATTATTATTATTATTTATTTATTTATTTTTAATGGTGAAATCATGTTTAAGACATTTTAAAACGTGTAAATAAGCCGGAAGTTGAAATTTTTTACGAACCCAACACGCATGACATGAATATAACTCAAAGTAAAAATTCTTGATAGACTCTTGTATAAATATGTATATATGCAGTTAGCTTGCTAAATTAAAAAATAAATAAATAAATAAAATAAAATAAAATAAATGAATGGTTTAATGGTTTATTTAATTACAATTCTTAAAAATAAATAAAATAAAGAGACATTTTCGAACGGACAATTTTGTTTATGGGAATTTAAGGGAAAAAAGGTATACGCTGTGTTTTCATGACGGATCATTTCCATACTGAAAAGTTATGCTATGTTTATATTATGTTTAGTCAAGTTTGTAATATCTTATAATTTATAAATCTTAATCCATATGCTTATTTATTCTTTTAAACAAAAGTTACATGCGTTTGCTTTCCATTTTTTCTCAGGAATTAAAAATCGATTTCAAAAAAGTTTAAATTAATATAGAAAATTAGAAAAATAATTATCAATTTAAATAACAATATATACTGAAAAATCAATTCCCTTATTCTGTGTTTGAATTCTAGAGATCAAACGTTTAAAATGTATTTTAGCCTTCTATAAAACAAAATAAAATAAAATCTACATATTCCCAGTTAAATTTGAACCAAGTGTTTTACAAGTGCAATTAAAAAGAAAAAAATCTCGATGTTTTACACATTCCTTAAGGACATCTGTGTTTTATCACAGCAGAAAAGAAGTGCCGAAGTAAGGAACAGTTCATTTCCACTGAAAGACACTTGCACTTCTTTCTCAAATCTGCTGCCTATGAAAAAATGTGCATGAGATTAGTCTACTATTTCACACAGTGGTGTATGATGGATTGACTTGCGTGCGTAAAGCGAGCTTGAAAATGAGGATTCCGGATGATGTAGGTTTGCGGTAGCAGTTATAAAATTAAAAAACAAAAACTATCTGCTTTGGTATTTAAAAAAAAAAAAAAAAAAAAAACATCCATTTATTCTAATACCTAATCTTGTTACCTTTTGTTGCTGGCAAATTGTCATTGGGAATTCTTTTATCTTACCTAAAAAAAATGGTATTAAGTATAGAAATATTATAAAATTAAGTGACTTATTATTGAAAGTTTAATAAAATAATGCAGATAATTGTTTCAGATATAGATCCCAGTAATATTTATTTAAAAATGTACGAATAAATATTGCGTATGTTTTTAAAGATAAATATATACAATAATTTTATTTCGTTTTAAAATGCTTTTGAAACTAATCAGGAATATATATACTGAAATTTTAAATATTTTTTTCTTAAACACATATTTTAAAGATTCTTTTAATTATGGATACAATTGAAATTACTTTTGGTTCCTAATTATAATTGCTATTATGCACTATTTTTTCAATATTTATATTTTTAACTTTTTGTTCTTTGTTTTAAATATTGAACTTTAGTTAATTAAAATTGAAAATACTTTAAACAGGCATATAATCAGTTTCCTTTCTAAATTCGATCAATGAGTTTAACATTTAACGCCAAACTATTGTTCGCATTTCAGTGTGCATAACAGATTATATATTAATTTTTTAAAGCAATATTTTATTATTTAAAGCTTAGATATTTCAAATAAAGCATAGATATTAAAATGATTAATGTTTAATGATATACTATATGATTTCTCTCATTCTGATATTAATAATTATTTTTTCTTCCTGAGTGTGATGCCTCCTGTGTGTGTGTGTGGGGGGGGGGTGTTTCTATGGAATCCAGACCGTATTTACATAAGTTTCGGAGAAAAGAAAGGAAAAAAACGTATGGCTAGATCAACTATCGACGCCCGGGGTCAAACAGTATATTTTTACGTCTACCAGCTAAGAGATTGTCATATATTCCACTTGCGCTAATAAATGTAGGAATAAATGTATTTATTCCTCCCATTGTTTAATGGTGTTTTTCATTACCTGCGGCTTATTCTGTCGAGCTTTCTACATGATAGACCAGTTGCTTTGCCTAGAAGGTTGTCTGAGTGAGTAATGCCCACCGGTTGTCAGCCTGGATAGCTCAATTGGTAGAGCCTTGACCTTGTAAATCAAAGATCAGGGGTTCGACTTCCGGTCCAGGCATTATTTTCACTTAGTTGGAAAAATAAATTATCAATAAAAAAAATATGATTTTCTTCCCAATCTGTTGATTGTGTGATATTAATAAACACACACACACACACACACACACACACACACACACACACACACACACACACACACACATATATATATATATATATATTAGTGTGGGGAATATACGTAATGCACAATCTGGAATATCTCTTATGAGACAAAATTCAGCTTAATTATTTTAATGAAATTTTAATATTAATTGAAAATTAAATTATAATTTTAAAGTAAGGAAATTAAATGCTTTGTTCTGTTAAAAATTATAGATTGTACATAACCAGTGTATTTAATTTTTTTCTTGCTGACTCTTACAATTTAAATTTTAAATTTGATTAAATTTTAAACTTTGCAGGTAATTTCTTCTATAGTAAAACAGGGTTCGTACGGGCTTTATTTTTTTCCTGAGTCTCACACCAGTATTCTGAAACAATAAAATTCAACTTAATAGAATAGACTAATTTTAAAGCTTAAATCGTTCTACAAAATTACCGGTATAAGACTCAGGGAAAAAGTAAGGCCCGTACGAACCCTGTAAAATAATCTGTATGCCTTTCACAAAATCTGAATAATTGTAAACTTTGTAATATATATTAGGTGATTTTGTGAAGATTGTGTAAATTTTAGGAGTAAAATTTTGAAACTTTGTTTAAATCTTTTAGAAATGATTAGCGCTGTGTAGGTTTTTGTATATTCACCAATTGCCATATATATATATATATTTTTTACTTCTAAGTACTTTAACAGATAAACAAATAATTTTGGAGTTTTATTTGGATGGGTTTAATGTTGGATTTTTTTTTTTTTTTTTAATTGGGCTTTCTCTGATGAGTACAGTTTAAGCGCTTTGTACTCAGAAAAAAAATATATTTTACCACTATACGATAAATAATGCTTATGTTGTCGGCCAAAAATTCTTTGACTGCTGCTGTTTTTATATTGGTTCTCTAATTTTATATTAATGTGACTCAGTGGCTAGTGCACTGATGCTGAGAACTTTTTAATTTTATAAACTTGAGTTTTACCATTTTAAAAACAGCATCAGGCTATGTAGTTGTTAGAATTAAAGTCCATTAATAGCTAAAAAATAGCAGTTAAAAGACAAAAAAGTAATAATATTATTTTTTATATATATTTATTTATGTTACACTATATTTATCTTTTAACAAATGATTTATGAAAACTTAATTATAGTGAAAAAACACTCAAATACCTTTCCTCAATTTGAATTGGATAAATCACACTTTTAAATTTTAGATAAAAGTGCTCCTTTAAAAAGAGAAAAATCAATGTTTCGATGGAATTTATACGTAAAAATAAATAAATATATTTGCACAGAAGATTTATAAAAAATAGATGTTAAAATATAGTTGTTTAATTAAAGCGTTTCATAAAAATAATAACATTAATAAATTTTGAAACATATATCTATAATAAAAAAAGAAAGTGTTTATCCATATCTCTACGACGTACAAATTAAACTATAGCACGTAAAGTAAAAAAAAAAGAAATAGAAAGAAAGAAAGAAAGAAAAAAAAACAGATAAAGGAATTCGTTTATTTTCGTAATTTTTCCAAAATGCATTTAGATTTTCTATATTGCTATTAACTTATTATTTTTTAGTGCTAGAGGCCTATTTCAGTCAGTACAGTTGTCGAATTTTTATAATACACTCTTAATTAGTGTTAGAGGCCTATTTCAGTCGGTTTATTGAATGGGGATTTATTGAATGAAGTCCCCCCAAGGCACAACTTTGACATGAGTCCCCCCAAGGCCCAGCGTTGTCGAATTTTTATACGTCACTCTTAATAGGGCTAAGGGCCTATTTCATTCGGTTTATTGAATGGGGATTTATTGAATGAAGTCCCCCCAAGGCACAACTTTGACATGAGTCCCCCCCAGGCCCAACTTTGACATGAGTCCCCCCCCAAGGTACCCCTATTTCAGTCGGTACAGCGTTGTCGAATTTTTATAATACAATCTTAAAGTGCTAAGGGCCTATTTCAGTCGGTTTATTGAATGGGGATTTATTGAATGAAGTCCCCCCAAGGCCCAACTTTGACATGTGTCCCCCCCAAGGTACAACTTTGACATGAGTCCCCCCAAGGCCCAACTTTGACATGAGTCCCCCCAAGGCCCAACTTTGACATGAGTCCCCCCCAAGGTACAACTTTGACATGAGTCCCCCCAGGCCCAACTTTGACATAAGTCCCCCAAGGCCCAACTTTGACATGAGTCCCCCCCCCAGGCCCAACTTTGACATGAGTCCCCCCAAGGTACAACTTTGACATGAGTCCCCAAAAGGCCCAACTTTGACATGAGTCCTCCCAAGGCCCAACTTTGACATGAGTCCCCCCTAAGGTACAACTCTGACATGAGTCCCCCCCAAGGCACACCTTTGACATGAGTCCTCCCCAAGGCACACCACCCCCTCATTGGGAAAAAGAGAAAAAACGTTGTTTTGCGGCTATAAGACAGTTTGGACTTCCAACGTGATTTGTTACAATATCTGCAGCTGAAACACATTGGGTTGATTTAATGAAAACTTTATCATGGAATTTAGATCGTCACGAATTAACTAAAGAAGAATTTGTCGATATTAACAAGTTTAGCAGTAGGCCTCTGGCACTAAATTAAAATCTGTCAATGTCAGATTTTCATGTTTTAAATAATGTAATAATGTCGTGTCTGTATATATTTTTTTTCTTTTTATTATTTATTGATTATTATTAAATTATATGTGATTTTTGCAATTTTTTCCAATGCTGTTCTTTGAGTGGAATTTCAAACTAATGTCGATAAAATAAAATGCTCACAAATTTTCATTTTTTAAGGAAACATTTATTTACGAGAAAAAAATAAATAAATAAATAAAAATTTAATTTAAGCATGTATGATTAAAATTTTATGATAAAAGTGTTGTCATAATAGCTTTAAAATTACTATGCATTTGCTATGGTTGTAAAATAAATAAATAAATAAATATACTACCTTTGAAATTTTATATGATTTATTTTGATTTATTTACAATTTCAACTAAAAAAAATGCTCTAATATGATCTTTTCCCCTTGATTTTATCCTCTACAAAAAATTATGAATATATATTTAGTTTATTTAAAATTGACCATTTCTCTAATCAACATAATGAAACTCAAACAAATGAATGTCATTTTTATTTCATTAACAGCTATGTATCACAGTGTGTAGCCATGTTTATACTTTGGCGAAAATAGTTGCCAGTAGAAATATATTTATTTAAACAATTTAATAATCTTTTTTATTTATTTATTTATTCATTAAAATACAGTGACCAACAAAGCGGGCAAAGACTGCTAGTCCATACCCATGTACAATAAAATTTCTGTTAACGGTCTGTCTTAATGACTAAGTTTTATTTATTCATTTGTTTGTTTGTTTATTTATTTATTTATTTGTAGCAAAACATTTTAATCTGTGTACATTTAAGTCTCTGTAAAATAAAACAAATCAGTAAAAGAATGTTATATTGAAGTTAGTGTTGATGTAAACATTTTAAATTGTATCTCGATTGAGTTGCGAGCTGAAGCGATACGTATAGACTCAGGCAGATAAGAAATTTTAATAGTTTTTTTTTTTTTCTTTCCTGCAGTTTGTTATCATTATTTTTAAAATGCGCAATATGTTTTAGAACATTTTAAAATAAACAAATAATCAAATTTTCAATATATTTTGCATGCATTTATTTTTTGAAGTGTTTTTGTTAAAGAATATATCGTTTTAACGCATTCAATATAATATTAAAGCAATAAATTCTTCCTTGATTATTATCATGTGAATAATTTGTTAAAAAAAAAAAAAAAAAAAAAAAAAGTGTGGCACTCGAGGACTGCCGCGGTAAAGCTATTGCATAGCATTTTTTATCAACTTATGCAATTATAATTATTTATTTATTTTATTTATGCAGTATTTTTTTTCTTTAATATTAATTCAAGTTTTTTCTTTGATATTAATTCAAGTTACACTTTTTGAGCGTGGTGACCGATAAGAAAACAATTTTTTTTTCTTTTATTGAATAAATGAGAATATATCCGCAATGAGAATATATCAAAAATATCCGCAATCGATTTGTAGGTATCGAAAACCTCGATGTACCAAATTTGAATGATCTAACTCTATTTTTTGAGAAAGGGTATTTTAATAGGTTTTTAAAGGCCTGCAAGTCGAATGGGGATGTTCAAGTTTTTTCTTTGATATAATTTCAAGTTACACTTTTTGAGCGTGGTGACCGATAAGAAAACAAATTTTAACAGAGAAAAGGTATTTAATAGGATTTAAAGGCCTGCAAGTCGAATGGGGATATTCAAGGTTTTTCTTTAATATTAATGAATAAGATAACAATAATGATAAGAAAACAAATTTTAATAGAGAAAAGGTAATTTAATAGGTTTTAAAGGCCTGCAAGTCGAATGGGGATATTCAAGTTTTTTCTTTGATATTAATGAATAAGATAACAATAATGATAAGATAACAATAATTATAAGAAAACGAATTTTAATAGGGAAAAGGTATTTTAATAGGTTTTAAAGGCCTGCAAGTCGAATGGGGATATTCAAGTTTTTTCTTTGATATTAATTCAAGTTACACTTTTTGAGCGTGGTGACCGATAAGAAAACAAATTTTAATAGAGAAAAGGTATTTAATAGGTTTTAAAGGCCTGCAAGTCGAATGGGGATATTCAAGTTTTTTCTTTGATATTAATGAATAAGATAACAATAATGATAAGATAACAATAATTATAAGAAAACGAATTTTAATAGGGAAAAGGTATTTTAATAGGTTTTAAAGGCCTGCAAGTCGAATGGGGATATTGAAGTTTTTTCTTTGATATTAATTCAAGTTACACTTTTTGAGCGTGGTGACCAATAACAAAACAAATTTTAATAGAGAAAAGGTATTTAATAGGTTTTAAAGGCCTGCAAGTCGAATGGGGATATTCAAGGTTTTTCTTTGATATTAATGAATAAGATAACAATAATGATAAGAAAACAAATTTTAATAGAGAAAAGGTATTTTAATAGGTTTTAAAGGCATGCAAGTCGAATGGGGATATTCAAGTTTTTTCTTTGATATTAATGAATAAGATAACAATAATGATAAGATAACAATAATTATAAGAAAACGAATTTTAATAGGGAAAAGGTATTTTAATAGGTTTTAAAGGCCTGCAAGTCGAATGGGGATATTCAAGTTTTTTCTTTGATATTAATTCAAGTTACACTTTTTGAGCGTGGTGACCGATAAGAAAACAAATTTTAATAGAGAAAAGGTATTTAATAGGTTTTAAAGGCCTGCAAGTCGAATGGGGATATTCAAGTTTTTTCTTTGATATTAATGAATAAGATAACAATAATGATAAGATAACAATAATTATAAGAAAACGAATTTTAATAGGGAAAAGGTATTTTAATAGGTTTTAAAGGCCTGCAAGTCGAATGGGGATATTGAAGTTTTTTCTTTGATATTAATTCAAGTTACACTTTTTGAGCGTGGTGACCAATAACAAAACAAATTTTAATAGAGAAAAGGTATTTAATAGGTTTTAAAGGCCTGCAAGTCGAATGGGGATATTCAAGGTTTTTCTTTGATATTAATGAATAAGATAACAATAATGATAAGAAAACAAATTTTAATAGAGAAAAGGTATTTTAATAGGTTTTAAAGGCATGCAAGTCGAATGGGGATATTCAAGTTTTTTCTTTGATATTAATGAATAAGATAACAATAATGATAAGATAACAATAATTATAAGAAAACGAATTTTAATAGGGAAAAGTTATTTTAATAGGTTTTAAAGGCCTGCAAGTCGAATGGGGATATTCAAGTTTTTTCTTTGATATTAATTCAAGTTACACTTTTTGAGCGTGGTGACCGATAAGAAAACAAATTTTAATAGAGAAAAGGTATTTAATAGGTTTTAAAGGCCTGCAAGTCGAATGGGGATATTCAAGTTTTTTTCTTTGATATTAATGAATAAGATAACAATAATGATAAGAAAACAAATTTTAATAGAGAAAAGGCATTTTAATAGGTTTTAAAGGCCTGCAAGTCGAATGGGGATATTCAAGTTTTTTCTTTGATATTAATTCAAGTTACACATTTTGAGCGTGGTGACCGATAAGAAAACAAATGTTAATAGAGAAAAGGTATTTAATAGGTTTTAAAGGCCTGCAAGTCGAATGGGGAAATTGAAGTTTTTTCTTTGATATTAATTCAAAGTACACTTTTTGAGCGTGGTGACCGATAAGAAAACGAATTTTAATAGAGAAAAGGTATTTAATAGGTTTTAAAGGCCTGCAAGTCGAATGGGGATATTCAAGTTTTTTCTTTGATATTAATTCAAGTTACACTTTTTGAGCGTGGTGACCGATATAAAACAAATTTTAATAGAGAAAAGGTATTTAATAGGTTTTAAAGGCCTGCAAGTCGAATGGGGATATGCAAGGTTTTTCTTTGATATTAATGAATAAGATAACAATAATGATATGATAACAATAATGATAAGAAAACAAATTTTAATAGAGAAAAGGTATTTAATAGGTTTTAAAGGCCTGTAAGTCGAATGGGGATATTCAAGTTTTTTCTTTGATATTAATTCAAGTTACACTTTTTGAGCGTGGTGAGCGATAAGAAAACAAATTTTAATAGAGAAAAGGTATTTAATAGGTTTTAAAGGCCTGCTAGTCAAATGGGGATATTCAAGTTTTATCTGATCTACTTTATACACAAATTTTACGCGTACAGCTATTCACTGTTGTACATAGATGATAGATACTTATACACCTATATACTTTCTCACAAACAGCTGCTTAGGTATTCGTCCGATTTCGGAGCAGCTCGTCTCGATCCGTGCGAGCTTCGTACAGCCGAAGTCTACCGAAGTCTGCCGAACTGTGTTAGGTTTTTTTTTCGTTACGGAATTTTTTGATTCGGTCGCCGCGCTCAAAGCCCGCGATAAAAGCTATACAATAGCTTAAAAAAAAAAAATCCCGATCAAGGGTTTTTTTGCACAAATAAACCTAAAATTATAATAATAAAAAATTAGATAAATTCACTCTTTACAAATTAATAATACTTATTATTGTGAACTGATTTATGATATTTCTGTATGTTTTGTTTGGTAAATATCTCACTCATTATTATTTATTTTTTTAATTAAGCAATTAAAAATTATATTCCCATTCTCTGTTACACACATAAAAAAAAAAAAAAAGAAAGAAAGAAAGAAAATATCACACGGACTATTTATTTATTGAATATTTCTACTTCGAAATTTTATTGAAAGAAAGAAAAGTTAAATTAAAAAATTATATTTACCCCTCCCCCTTAAAAAAAAAAAAAAAACTAGTATGTTGTGGCCACCACAAGACTTCCTTCTATATTTTCCTATACATATTCAATCAGTAACAAAAAAAAAAAAAAAAAAAAAAAAATTCTGAGTGTTTTTTTTTTTTTTTTTTTTTTTTGTTAAAAGTAATACATATTCAATCAGTAACAATAAAAAAAAAAAATGTTAAAAGTAAAAAAAAATCGATAACTTTGTTTCAAATTACCACAGATTTATAGTTCAACCATTCATTTTAACGGTATTGACGAGATCTTTCGAAAGATACCCATCTTCAAAATTTATCCCCTCCCCAGGAGGGGAAGCGATACCCCCACATGCACATAAATTTTTTCCTAGTTAACTACTACTATTATCAATAAATCATATTAATTTTACAATCACAAGTTTAAAAAAAACCCTTATTATGCACATTTATACGAAATTTTGTCCTATACTGCCATGTTAAAAATTTAGAAAAAATGCGATCACAGCGCCACCTGTTGAGCTATTGATCCCCAAATGTAATCAGCACCAGTTTATGTCGGGGACCAACTAAATACCAAGTTTGGTTAAATTTCGTTAAAAAAAAATAATAAATAATAATAAATACGATTTTTTTCAAAGTTTTTTTTTCGTTAAAAGTTAAAAAAAATCGATAACTTTGCTTTAAATTATCACAGATATATGGTTCAACCATTCGTTTTATAGGTATTGACGAGACCTTTCGAAAGATACCCATCTTGAAACTTGGGGTACTCCCCCCAGATGCACAATTTTTTTTTCCTAGTTAACTACTACGATAATCAATAATTCACATTAATTTTTAAATCACAAGTTTAAAATAACGCTCATTATGTACATTTATACGAAATTTTGTCCTATACTGCCATGTTAAAAGTTTACATAAAATGCGATCACAGCGCCATCTGCTGGGCGATTTATCCCAAAATCTAATCAGCACCATTCCACGTCAGGGTCCAACTATATACCAAGTTTGGTTGAATTCCATTCATTGGTTCGTGAGATACGGTGAAAAATACGAAATTTCGTGATCACAGCGCCACCTACTGGGCGATTGATCCCCAAATCTAATCAGCAAAATACTCCGTTAGGTTCCAACTATATACCAAGTTTGGTTGAATTTCATTCATTGGTTCGTGATATACGGTGAAAAATACGAAATTTTGTCCTATAATGCTATGTTAAAAGTTTACATAAAATGGGATCACAGCACCACCTGCTGGGCGATTGATCCCCAAATCCAATCAACACAATGCCCCGCCAGGGTCCAACTGTATACCAAGTTTGGTTGAATTTCATTCATTGGTTCGTGAGATACGGTGAAAACAAGAAACCATAAAGAGACAGACAGGCAGACAGACAGACAGACAGACAGGCAGACATTTTTTAAAAACTATCAATTCGTGTTCAGGACATCCCAAAACGTGTAGATCCGTCAAAAAACGGAGGTCGAAAATTTTCGCGAATTCAATACTTTCTCTATATCACATATAGAAGAAAGTAAAAAAAAAAACATATATTTCAATGTAAGTTTTAACTAGATTCTGTAAGCTAATAATCAGAAGCAGAAAAATTATATTACACAACTTACGGATTTTTAAAGAGGATTGATCTATCTGCCAATATAAACAGGTAGAAAAGGAGAGAGGGAACTAACCCACGTCAATAGAGGGTTGTTTGAATGCTGTTCGAATCCCTGTGGGCTATGTAAACGGGACTATGAGGTAATCGTTCACAATACCTGCCCAAACATTAACAGAGAAACGTTTTGGGAATTAATGTGGGCTTATAGCGTTTGAATTTTCTGTTGTTCACAGATGAATATTGTGGACATTGAAAACGCTTTCCTGTGTAAAAATTGCCTCACACAACAAAAGTTTGAAAATCCTGCTGCAACGCACACTGTTGCAAGAATTTTTGGCAGAGTTCTACGTGCAGAGAGAAATCACTTACTTCCAATGCTTGCACTGAATATGGAATGGGTGTAGATGTTCTTCATGTAAGACTCTTCAAACAGTGGACTAACTCGCATTTACACGACGTGCAACATCGCTTGTACTTGTGTTGGGTGTTTCATCCAGAGCCTGATTAAGGGGGAAGCAACACCGTTATTTTTTAACAAATTCTTTCCTCCTATAATAAACACAAAATTCTCATTAAAAATTATTTTAAAGGAATTCTGGTGTCTAATAACGGTGAGTAAATTGGATTGTTTTGCACCGCTCATTTTTTATAAAAAATACTTCCTCGTCGAAGCGTGAAATTTCTATGACAGGAAGTAAAAAATAATTGTAAAAATATTCCGGTGAGAGCGAAGATAATGTGTGCTTCCCCCTTAATCAGGCTCTGGTTTCATCCACAATGTTTAGAATGATTTCTTCCATACCCGGATGTCGAGCAGCTCTTGTACCAGTCCTTGCGTCAGAATTAGCAAGAAAAGTACCATTTTCACAAAGTATCCCATGCAGCAGTTCAAACATTTTGTGATTCGGCATGCGCCTGTTTGGAAATCGTTCCTGATACAGTCGTAGCGGTGCTCTACTGTTCCCATTAGCAGCACCGTACAATAGATGCATGTGGCATGTCTGCTTTTTAATTATTCGGAAAATCTCCATTCACCGTAGAAGGATATAGTTTAAAATTATAACAGCAGATGCAGATAACGAACGACCAAGTCAATTAAAATTCTTTACCTTCAGCATTACCGGCCAATCACCCAAATTTTGCTTAGTTGTATTACTGATGGTGTTCGCAATTTTAAGCATTTATTGTCAATATTACTGCAAAGAACAACTTTGCGATGTATTTGAAACTCCGCCTACTGCGTAAATTTTACATTTCGTGCGCATTATAGTACACCTAAAAAATTATTCACAATATAAGCATTTATTCGATCAGTGTGAAGTATTCGGAAATAACATTTTTATCATGCATTTTGTAAAATTAACAGTAAAAGACAGAACCTTTCAATTAAAAAGTGCACCATTCACAACTAATGGCAGTAGGCGGAGCTTCTGTAAAAAACTCCAGAAAACACATGGTACGTAAAGGGTTAAAATAACGTTTATGGGGATGGGTTCCTATACAATTCTGAGTCCTAATGATGTGTATTATCTCCCCTCAATGTTTGTCCCATCATCGTTGAACCACCCTGTACATATAGGAGAGCGTGGGGCTAGTTGTCACAATGGTAAGATGTAACAAGCAATTTATGAAATAGTTTGTAAAATTTCTGATTAAATATTTTTATATACATAATTCTTATGACTCACTTTATAATTTAAGCACAATCGGTGCTCCACAAAAATGGTTAATGAGAAATTCCGTACACGTGCTTCATTTTCGCTAGATAGTGTGGGGGATATTTCGTAAATTTTGATTAAAGGTATGTTAATTTTTACTTTAAAGAAATGTTTATAGATATTTATTAAGTCTGTGTGTTGAGTTATAAAATGCATGTTCAATTTTTTGCAGAAATCGTTATATTTTTTTTATAAATAAACAAAATGTCCAAAATCATACGATGTGGCAAGTTGTAACATGTTAGAGGAGTGGCTTGGGGAGATGCCTACAGCCTCTAAGTCTCCACCCATTTTCTGAAATTTTTTATAAGTGAAAAATTTTTGGCTTCTTTGCTATTACAATATTTATACAGAAATATTTTCTATGTTTTATATTATAGTGCCGTGCTTATTTAATCACGAAATAGAAAATATTCGATAAAAATAGTGGTAGAAAAAAAAGCTGAAGTTTCTCATCAATGAGAGTGTCCTGAAAAAAGGACGGAGAATTCGAGCTCTGCTGCTAAACCCTCTCTGTAGCAGAAGAATGGGTATAATGCTTAATTTGCAAAATGTGAGCTTACATTAAATGCATGAGAGGAACAAAATATCATTTGCTTGAATTAATTACAACTCTGATTAAGACTGACTTCTATGTTAATTTTCTCTTTAATTTTCTCTTTATTTTACTAAAATTCATCTTTACTATACCAAGAAGATTATAATTTAATATTAGTTATTAATTGCCTTTTTTTATAAATTAATAAATGATTGCTAACACACACAAAAAAAAAAAAAAAAAAAAAAAAAAATGAATTATAGTTGTTTTTATTGTTAGTGCTCACCTTGTATCCGTTACCAACTTGCCCCACGTGTGTTACAACTAGCCCCAAATCTGGGGCAAATTGTAACAGGCAAATAATTAAAAAAAAATTATTTTTTGTACTAAACCTAGCAACATTTTTTTTTTTTTTTTTTTTTTTTAATATGATAGATGATTATGTATGCTGTTGAAAACAGCAATTATAAACAGGAAAACGTAAATACTTCACAATATATTTAATTTTCTAAAATCTGTTTCAACCCGCCCCACGCTCCCCTGTATATACATAATAGATGATTGGCTGTCTTTCAAAGGGAATTCTAGAGTTGCCAACATTTTAATTTATTTTCATGTGTATTTATTTATTTATTTATTATTATTATTATTTCATATGTTTACTTCTTTTAGTACAGTAGAGCCGCAAATATACGATTCCCAATTAACCAAGTTCCAGGTAAACCGAGGTAGTCCCTAAGAGACAAAGCCGAAAGCCCCGAAGCAGGTGTGACTTTTAACAACTGGCGCAGACAACTTTGAGAAATTTTGCATTAGAGTACTGCTTTCCGTGCTTTATACTAGTATCTATTGTCTTGCATTTTTAACTGACAACATTTAAATATGTAATACATGTATTAATTTACTTCACTGACTACGTTTTCATCTATTTTAAACTTTGCCGTATGTTTCCCCCTCGACTTACGACAGAGTCCCTATTATCTGAGGTTTAGATTATGCAAGTTACACTCGGTCCACGGGTAGACAAAGTTCTACCGCATCATTTTTTTTTTTTTTTGACATATATATATATATATACATAATAGAGGGTTTGCAGTCCTTCTAAGGTAATTCTAGAGTTGTCAACATTTTAATTTATTCCGGAGTATTTTTAGACCGGCCACTATTCTTTAAAGAGTAAATTTTTCTTATTTCGTCGTGGTTATATATTGAAGATAAATATTCTAAAAATTAAGTGGATCGAAATAAAGGCGGGGCTAAAAATGCTCCGGAATGTATTAAAATGTTGGCAACTATGGAATTCATAGCATGAATTCCATGTGAAAGACACGTATTCATATTATAACTTTTAAAGTTTTAACATATTGCAGCAGTATGTCAAAAACAAAAAATAAATTTATAAAGAAATATAAAGAAATCATTAATTTTCTCACACCGTTTTGTTTTTTCGGATTTTCATTGATAGATTTTCACTACAGCATCAGTTTGAATGTAAACCTATTTAAGACATCCTCACGAAATATCGTTTGCGTCTTTGCTGGCAGCAAGCGATTTCTGCTAATATATCTTATCGATTTGTAACAGTGCTGCTAGATATAGGGATTTCTCCCTACAGTAAGGAATTTCAGCTCCGCCTTTGGCGTAGGGGGGGATTTTTTTTTTAAATCCTGTTTTGTTGGAATTTTTCTAGTATCTAATGAAAGTTATAAAGTTCTCTTTAAAAACGCAAAATTTTTAAATTTATCTGCAAAAAAGTTCCTTACAATACATTGTTTCTGATACATTATTTTATTACAGATTGGTGCGAAGTGAAACATCTCAGAGTTGCCAACATCTATAATTTATTCCAGTGGATTATTAGTACCACCCTCTTTCTGTACTTCTACTATTTTTTTTTTTATAAGAGTAGTTTTCTTCCTATTTAATCTTAGTTACATACTGGGGAAAATTACTCAAGAAAATAAGTAAGGGAGAAAAAATTTTATTACTATGATTGTTCCGGCATAAATTATAATAGTTGGAACATTTGCATATGTTTAATATGTCCTCCCTTCTATTATTATTCTGAAATGGTAAATTTATTATATAATTTTAATAAAAAATATAACATTTATTTAATATTTGGATATCATTAACATCAAAGTTTTAAAATAAATTGGACAATAAGGCATGTACATTTTAAAAGGAATTTCCTCGAAATTGCAATTGTTTTATGAACAATTGTCAAGTTATTTGTATACACCCACACCTCAAATAAAATATATTGTGCAGTACAAAATCTTAATCGTAAATAAATTATTCTGATCTAAAAGTGTATTTTGTTTTGTTTTACGTCAGAATGCGTTGTCTTTAATTTCCCTTTCTGTAAATTAATTTTTTTTTTTCTCTCTTTGATGTGCTTACACCACCCATTTCGTGTAGCCACAGCCCCTAAGCAGTCAGAGTACCTATCAAGTCGATACTTGCTGGTTTAACATTGATTATTTATTGCAAAATAAAATTTATTAGGCGATTTTGATGTGAAAACATGTCAAAGGAGATTAGTTGTTTGATTTAATAATTTAATAGAATGCAGATCAAACAGTATTAAATTTAAACAAATTATAGAAACATAGTTCATTTTATTTATTGTGTTTTCACGAATATACATAAATTAGGTACTTGTTTTTATTTGTTCGTTTGTTTCAACAATTAACTTATGTGTATATTAATAAAAACCGATCTTTTTTTATTTATTTAATTAATTATTTATTTCTTTTATTTCTTTTAATCTAGACAATATTAAAATAATAATAATAATACATTTATATATAATTTCTATTAATTGTTTTGAATCGTAGGATATTTTGTAGGGTAAAAATATTTTAACGTGGGGAATGTAGGGATTTTTTCTTCATTTAGTTGGGAGAATTTAAATTTTCATCTGGCAACACTGATTTGTAATAACGTCTGGTTTATAAATGTGTAGATAGATTTGGCTTAGAGGGCGTCCATTTATTACGTGAGGTGTGAAAGGGGTCGAGGTGAATCTCATATATTTTTTTTTTCTCCCAAAAAACTGTAAAATTGCGAGAAAATTAAGTTAAATTTAAGTGAAACATGTTACTTGACAAATGATGGCAACATCTGACAAAATGCAGATCTGATCTAAGGCAAAATCTGACACGATAATATTCATCGTGGCTATCCGATTCTATACTACGATCTATGCAATTTTAAACTTCTCTTAACTAGTTTCCAATAAAATAATAAAGCAAATTATGTTTTTTGAAATAAATCCAACGCATTTACAGAAAAAGTACGAGTTTTGAAAAATCTCACGTGAGATATGGGGGGGGGGGGTCAAAAAAGTGTCAAAACCGCCTCCCGTAATTAATAGATGCCCCCTTAGAGCGTCGTCTACATGTTAAAAAATGCATCAACTAACTTTTTTCAAAGATAACCTCCATTTTATGATATTTAAAAAAAAATATATATTTGAATCAAATCATCGCGTAAAATGGTATAGTTTATATGTTACACTCTTTTTTTCATACAGTTATAAGCTGTCAAAGTATGGGGATGCTAATGTTAAATGAATGTAACAAACATTAATTCATATCTTCCTGAAAAAAAAAATATATATATACATTCAAGTTCTTTTCTTTTTCATACCTTAGAATGAAGTGCCCCAAACATATTCCATGCATATTTATGATTGAAAAACATTTTTTGAATCATGAAAATTATTAATAAATTCATATTCGAAAAAAAAATATGATTTATGACTTATACTAATTTTTACACGAATATAACAGGCAACATCAGAAACGTGAGTTTCCAAATTCACAGCTCATTCCTAACATTATTTCCGAGTTACAGTGATATTTCATTTTCATTGCTGTTAGGGGGCCGTCACATGTTAACATTTGTATTGTCTAAAGAAAATATCTGCATATAATCTGACGGAAAACTATTGTAATTTACTTTTATGTTAATCTTATAGTTTTATACATAACATTTCTATGTTTATTATACAAATTCACTTATTTCTGTAAAATTACCGTAATGCAGACGAGAGATTGTAAAAGAAATTCAAAAGGAAACAAGCTCCGCCTTCTGCATTGCTGAAACAATATTAAAATAAAACTATTTTGCTTATTGGTATTTGACTTTATATGTGATGCTGGTATGCATAAACTTCAACGGAATTTACTGCATAAATTACTGAAGACAAATTTTAAATAATTTAATCGTGATTATGTAAAACCATTTTGTTTTTTAAAGTAATAGAAAAATGTGTAAAGGCGTGGCATACTTTACAAGACTTACATACTTTATATTTTTTTTATCTTGACACACTGTGTCATTCTTCTTAAATATTACATAACTTTTCCTAGTTTCTCGACACTAAATTTTTGTTTTAACCTTGTTCAATATTGTAGGGTTTGTACACCTGAAGTTAAATGTGATGTTTTAGAAAATGTGAATTATTATTTGAAATAGCAAAATACATTCGATAATTGTTTTATTAATATTATTATTTAATAATTTTTATAAGATGTTTTTACCGCGAATTTTCTGCTTTAATCTTGTTGCCACATGTTTGCATTTGTTTACTGTATGATTTGTGTACATTATGTTATTTAAATTTTATCGCATGATGTAACATAATAAAATATTTAATTTTTATTACATTTTTCTTAATGTAGAATCAAATGTTGGATATATATATATATATATATATATATATATATATATATTTTTTTTTTTTCAACTTATAAAATCTATTATTGAAACAAAGTGCAATGTTATTTATTTTGATTAATTCTAATCACGGCGTGAAATTCATATTTATTATGGAAAAACAAAGTAATTGTGATATGTCTTATCACTTTTAAAGCTATAGATATTGATCTTACACTTTTCATAATTAAGAATTCAAGTACAATAGACTCCTGTATAACGTGGGAGAACCGCTGTGCGCTGTAGGAAAATCGTGTTATGTGGAATGTACATTATCAGACCAATTTACGCAAGTTCAGTCCAATAAAATAATAATAATAATAATAATAATAATTTATTTTATTTTATTTAGGGGAGTTTCGGACAAGTTGTAACAGTTTTTAGAAAATTAAACTTATTGTGAAATGTTACGTTTTCCTGTTTATAATTGCTGTTTTCAATATCATACATACTCATTTATCATATTCATAAAAAAAAAAAAAAAAAAAAAAAAAAAAAAAATTAATGTTACTAGATTTAGCACAAAAAATATTTAAATATTTGCCTGTTACAATTTGCCCCGGTTTAAGGCTAGTTGTAACACACGTGGGGCAAATTGTAACAGATACAAAGGGAACCCTAGCAATAAAAACGACAATATTTCATTTATTTTTTATTTTTTTAATAATCAATCATTTATCTATGTCTGCGCTCTGGTGCTCACACAACGGATCGCGGAGCTTC
This sequence comes from Salticus scenicus, assembly GCA_963930645.1. Classification (NCBI taxonomy): domain Eukaryota; kingdom Metazoa; phylum Arthropoda; class Arachnida; order Araneae; family Salticidae; genus Salticus; species Salticus scenicus. Next base: position 215,904,691 of record OZ005660.1, on the reverse strand, counting down.
CAAATTTGGCATATAGGTACCTTGGACCCTGCAGGTATGCACCTCATTGAGATTTTTTCGAATATCGAATTTTTTAAATTAATGTTTTATCGATTTTAAACATTGGCTTTTATGTCTCATTTTTCAGGAATTTATTCTTCGATTGTAATCGTCTGCGTATCTTAGCAACGGTTATGTTATGCAATTTATTTTTTATTTAATACATTCATTTGGAGGCGAATCTTTTTTCTCCTTTTAATTTATTATATTTATTGAAAGTAAAATGGTAATCTAGCTGAAGGAAATAAGTATATTAAATTAAAAATTTAAAAACGTTGTTATAACAGTTATGTTTATGTATAAATTTTGTAGTATAACAAAAATTATTTTTCATTTGTTAATTTAATTTCTTTAATATATATATATGTATATATTTGTAATTTATAGTATTTGTCATTAAATAATGTTAGTATACAGTAGAAAGGATTAAACTGGTTGAAATTTATTTGGTTTTTATGTATTTAATTCCTTTTAAAAGAAAATATACTTTTTATTTCATTTCATTATATTGGTCGGAATCAAATTGTAATATAGTGTAAATAGCGTGAGCTCTAAATCACATGGTTCAAAAACTGAAATATGTAATAGACGCTGAGATACAGTTTTCTTTAAAATCGCAGTTCTTAAATAATAGCAGATCCACCTGTTGTCAATTAATTCCCATATTGAGATGTATAGGAAATAGATTTCTGCGGGCAGTGGGACCTGCTCCCCATACAGTGCGGTCAGAGAAAGAGCTGCCGTAGGCACGGGTACCCATCATCATCATCACGTGCTTATGAAGTACCTACTAGAGATGAGACGGGCTCAGCCCGAGCCCGTAAGCCCGAGCCCGAGCCCGATCGGGCTCAGATCTTGCGCAGGTCCTCGGGCTCCGGGCGGGTTCGGATTCAAGCTAAAAGTTCAGTTTATTTTTTCTTCACTAACTGAAAAATGTAAAAAAAAAAAAAAAAAATTATTCATTTTGAGAGCATCTTTAGTAATGCCAGAATAGTCATGATAGGTTATAAATCCCAAAATAATCTTGCAAACCTTAGTAGCTTTGACTTTCCTTTTTCTAAATAGAACTTTTTTTTTCAACGGGATGCATATTATGTCATAATGTTATACAGTAATCCTTCCTCCTTCGTTATATTGGGCCTCATTATATCACTCATTCGGATAATTTTTTTGTCCCCGATAGGCGCGTTATAAACAATGGGCTGCACTATAAATATATATTATATAAATATATACATGTATACAGAGACACAGACATTATAAATTGTTATAATAACATTTATAGTTATTTAAATTGAGGATTGGTAATAAGAAAATTAATTTGAAAATGAAAACGGTATTTAATTTTACTATTGTGTATGTGTTGCATAGCGTACCACTTTCAATATCGGGCTCGGGCGGGCTCGGGCTCTGATCACACAAAAGTTTTCGGGCTCGGGCGAGCTCAGTTCAAAAATGTTTCGGGCCCGGGCGGGCTCGGTTTGCCGAAATAGAGCCCGAACTCACCTCTAGTACCTACGGCTGTCGAGACAGCCTCTTACCTTCACCTAAGTAAGACAAAAAACAGAAGAAGGGCATGCATCATCTAGAGAATCGGAACAATATCTGAGTGGGTTCCAAAAGAACCCTGGCGTGATGAGTTGATGCATACAGCAGCATGACGGAAGAGAGAGGCAGAGCAGAGTCGATCTGAAAGCTGTGAGACATATGGCAACAGAGCAAGGAGCACTGAACCTACAATTTCTTTTTTTTTTTTTTTAATAATAGTGATAGGCCTAACCAGACTGTTAAGCAGTTATAATAACTATACAATTTAGAATAATTAAAAATAAAGAAAATTTTTAAAATTTTTTAGCCTAGCAAGACTGTTAGGCAGTCAGAGAGAAAATATTTACATTATTCACAATTAATAAAATTCAATTACAATTTACAAATTACAAAAGAGAAATATACACTATTTACAGTTTATTTTAAAAATATTAAAAACCCTACGTAAGGTAACTGACTGGAAGATTGATCATCCGCGACTGTTAAACGACAAGGTAGGTTGCAGTTGTCATGGGGATAGCCAAAAGTAGAAGAATAGGATGTATTCAATCTACTGGAAAAATAATTTTGAGTGAGAATTCTGTGTTAAGTAACACCTGAAGGATCGCGCCTTCTACGCTTGGAGACCGGGACAAACCCGTCCTCCCTGTAGAGGATGGCAAGTGGGCGTTTTTTGGCCCTCCCGATTCTGGGATCGTACCTTCTTATGGCATTTAACACAGGATTCTGAACTTTTGGGATAGACCTGTGAAACTTCAACGCAAGTTTCTTAATTTCCGAATAGATTGGCCTAATTTTCAGGTCTTTGTGAATGACAACATTGCGAACGTAGCGATGGGCTTGAACAAACCTACGCAATTGCTTGTTTTGGAATACTTGAATTTTTTCTAGCACAGTCTTTGAGGCAGATCCGTACACCACGGACCCGAAAGTCAAGATGGGTCGGAACATTGACTTGTACAGTAACAATTTATTTTTAACAGACATGCGGCTATTCCAAGCCAAAAGAGGAAGGAGGGGGGCGGTGGCAATATGCGCTTTATTCAGAGTCTCTGAGATGTTCTTATGCCACAATAATTTTGAATCTAGGTGAATTCGTAGGTATTTATAAGAAGTTTCCCAGGGAATAGGATCATTATTGAGAGTAAAATTAACGTCGGGGGAATAGGATTTATTAGTGAAGAAGACGGCGGCACTTTTAGAGCTATTAACTTTAATTTTCCATTTCTTAAGCCAAATAGCATACGAATGAAGGTAATCCTGGAGTTTTTCAAACACTGTGTGTGGTTGTTTATGTTTGTACATGATAGAAATATCATCAGCAAATAAAGCTAAGTTGATATCGGGCTTCGCGGAATGTCGTTAATGTAAATGTTAAAAAGGCGTGGCCCGGCGAGAGAACCCTGAGGAACAGAACTGAGAACAGGCTTCGGGCTAGAGAGAGAATTTCCCACTTTTACCACGAAGGACCTGTTAGAGAGGTAATCAGAAAAGATTTTAATTAGCTGGTCAGAAACACCTAACTCAGCCATCTTAAAGAGAAGGCCGGCATGCCAAACCTTATCAAAGGCCTTCTGCACGTCGAGAAATATAATTCCCGCCACACCGCTGGTTTGGTATCCATCGTGAATGAATTCAGTACTCTCCACAACTGCTGTTGCGTTGAATGACGAGTCCTGAACCCGAATTGCTCGGGTATAATCTTGTCATGAGAGTCAAGGAATTCATTCAGTCGGCGGACGAGAGCATACTCATAAACCTTCGAGAGACTGGAGAGGAAAGAGATAGGTCGATAGCTAGAAGGAGAGTGGAAATCTTGGCTCCCACCCTTCGGTAAGGGGACAACGATAGCTCTCTTCCAACAGTCGGGAAAAATATTAAGCTTAAGCATACAATTAATGATTAACGTGATATAAAAAATAAAATGGAGAGGTAGATTAATTAGCATATTGTTTGAGATAAGGTCCTCACCGGGTGCCTTGTGTTGTTTCAAGCCCGAAATGTAATCCTGAACGTCAGAGGGTAAAGCAGGTTGAAGAGTGTTTTGTGTGTCAGATTGTAATAAATTTTTAACCCTGTGGTCGACTATGTTCTCGACAATTGGGTTAACAATGTCCGAATGAGGTGAAAACTGACTTCTAAGACTTTCGGCAATAGCCTCAGCCTTTTCAGTGTTACTATAAGCCATGCCGTTAGGGCTAACAATGGCAGGAATGTGTGTTCGTGTCCTACGAATGCGGGAGGTAACCCTCCAAATTGTGTTGTCCTCAGTCGAGAGAGACTCGGCAAAATTATTGAAACGTGTTTTACTAAACTCCTTAATTGCAGCTCTAGTACTACGAATAAGCCTGTTTAGCTTATTCTTGAAGTAAGGGTTCCTATGAACCTGCCGCCCACCAGCGGCCGAGCGGTTCTGCGCTCAAAGCTGGTAGATGGGAGGTGCCGGGTTCGATCCCAGGTCGCGCTCATCGACCTAGCCGTTCGGAGTTTTCCGTGGTTTCCTCCGAAACTCGCGTAAATACGGGCTAGGACCCCTTAGAAAGACCCCCACGGAGGGCATTCCCCCTATAGTCCTAGGACACATAAGGAGTCAATCGGCCTTAATCCTCCAACCAACCAACCTACCTATGAACCTGCCATTGCCTGCGAGCATGATTTCGATCCCTGACCATTTCCCTGATGTTATCCGGCAGTCTGTAGTAGTCAAACGATCTTTTGCGAGGTTCAGAGCTCAGCGTGTAGGCCTCTCTGAGTGAGTCTCCGAGCATGGCTACCGCTTGCTCTACTTCCTGTTTGGATTCTGGAATAAGAGATGGAACGTCACGTTCCGAAAGAATATCCGCGAACAGACTCCACCTTGTGGATAGAGCCGTTCTCAGATCCAGATCGTAAGACCCCACATCAAACCTCAAGACAACAGGTAGGTGATCAGAGTCTAGATCATTCAGCGTTTGAATGCTGTAGGCAAACGGCAAATTGCGGGTGATAGCAAAATCCAAGATATTTTGAGATCACACGAAGGTGGGTTCGGGGGGCGCTAAAATTTGCGCGAAATTTTGATCCACCCACCTTCTTAACTTACGGCCAGAAGTATTATAGCTTGGACAGTTCCAAGACGTATGAGTAGAATTAAAATCACCCGCAAGGATAAAATTTGGAAAAGAGTTAGTGATACGGGTAAGATCTTGCTCCAGCAGGTTACTCCTTTGCCTAGTACTTTGAACATAGACGGCTGCAATTAACAAATTTGGAATAAGGGGGAAGTCCAGAACAATAGGCGTGGCTTCGGTACAATTTAGATTGGGAATTTTAATGAGAGAAGCATTAAAACCATTTTTAACATAAATAGCAGTGCCGTCGAAAGCTTGCAGACTATGAGTCCTGTCGACATTGTAAATCTCATAGTTAGCAATACGAACAGTGCGTCCCTGGGAAAAGTGTGTCTCAGTGACCAAAATTAAGTCTAAATTATTACGAGTAACAAAGTCCCTAAAGTCATGTGGTTTATCCAGAAGTCCATTGGCATTCAGGATACCAATGGTGAAAGAATTCAAGCTCCCAAAAGACGGGAACATGGGTAGCCAAAAAAGAAATTACATGAGGGAGGGTAAAAACAATTAAGACATACTGCGGATTTGACTCCACAGAATGTGAATCCGGTCAACATCAGTGGATGCAGTGCGGAGTGCCGGAAGAGCATTCGTAAATGCTGAAAAGAGCAAATCAGGGTCGAATAGATTTTGGAAAGCTAAAAGCATATGAATGAAGTCGGTGGCCGAATTTGCATCCTTGCTAAGAACCGACGAATTTTGAGAATTAATTTTGACAGGGGGAGGGGTAGCAGCCTCGCTACGTCCTTGAGCAACGCCCGAAAAAGATTGGGCTGGATCAACCTTCCTGGAAATGAAAGTTCGATTCTGCATTCTATCGGTCGGAGATTTACTAACATTTTTCTTTTTCTTTTTACTTTTAGGGGGGGGGGCGGTCTTAGGGAACTTGGGGCAGCTACGAAAGTTCGCTGGATGCTCCCCTCCACAGCGCACACAACGGCAGGGCGTGTCAAATTCCTTCGTGCAGTCCTTTGACCTGTGATCTCCGGCGCATTTAACGCACCTTGGGGGCAGGGCGCAGGCCGCAGAGGAGTGAAAGAATCCCTGCCAGTTGAAGCACTGTGTGGGGTCTTTCCTACCACGATACTCTTCGTAATTTTAAAAATATTGTCCGAAATTTTGGACTTAGGAAGAGAAATTTTGAATAGGGGCAGGTAGTGTTTTATGGACACAGGCCCTCTATACAGCTGAACGACAGTGGTGTCGTCAAAATCATAGGTATAGTGGAGGGCCTGCTGGATCCTCTGAACAAAAGTGTTGATAGGTAGGCCTCGAATGACAACTTTTAACGGTTTTTCAGAATCCAAGATAAAGGTCTTGAATTGAACTTTCATTTCAAATAACCTAGCCTGAATAGTTCTAAAATGATCCTCAGCAGAGCAAGTTACTTTTAAAAATTTTCCTGAAGTTTTAGTTTTTAGTTTATCATCAATCATTTTTAAGTCAGTCAGAAAAGCTTGCCAATCAGTAGGTGGCAGAATAAATAAAGGGGGGATTTGAATTTTCCTAACAGTTAAGTTTTGATTAGTTTTGCTAGACTCGACCTCCATATTGGAAGTTGGGTGATCCCTAGGGTTGCCTATCACAACCTTCTTCTTAGCCCTACGTTTGCTAACGACCGTGAAATCCTGGGTCTCAGTCAATACGGGTACCCAAAGCGAGGTACAGGGCGATTTCAATGTAATTATTTTAGTTTTTATTTATAATGTGATGTGAAAAATAATAATTGTCCAATCCTTTTGAAGATTTATTTAAATGTAGTGACCAGCAAAGCGGGCGTAGCCTGCTAGTTAATTTAATATAAAAAAAAAGGCAATTAATAACTAATATTAAATTATAATCTTCTTTGTATAGTAAAAATGAATTATATCAAATGGCTTTTAGTAAAATAAAGATAAAATTAAAGATAAAATTAACATAGAAGTCACTCTTAATCAGAGTTGAAATTAATTCAAGCAAATGATATTTTGTTCCTCACATGCATTTAATGTGTGCGCACATTTTGCAAATTAAGCATTATACAAATTCTTCTGCTACAGAGAGGGTTCAACAGAACTCGAATACTCCGCCCTTTTCTTAGGACACTCTCATTGATGAGAAATTTCTGCTTTTTTTTCTACCACAATTTTTCTGCAACATTCTCTAATTCGTGATTAAATCGTAATTATAATTCGTGATTAAATAATCACGGTACTATAATATAAGAACATAGAATGTATTTCTGCATAAATATAGTAATGGCATAGAAGCCAAAGCGTTTTCATTTCTGAAAGTTTCCTAAAAATGGGTGGAGACTTCGAGCTTTGACTGTAGGCATCGCCCCAAGCCACTCCTCTAACATGTTACAACTTGCCCCATCGCATGATTTTGGACATTTTGTTTATTTATAAAAAATATAACGATTTATACAAAAAATTAAATATGCAAATTATAACTCAACACACAGACTAAATGAATATCTATAAACATTTCTTTAAAGTAAAAATTAACATACCGTTAATCAAAATTTACGAAATATTTTTTTCCCCACTAACTAGCGAAAATAAAGCAGGTGTACAGAACTTCTCATTAACCATTTTTGTGCAGCATCGATTGTGCTTACATTGTAAAGCGCATCATAAGAATTATGTTTATAAAAATATTTAATCACAAATGTTACAAACTATTTCATAAATTGCGCGTTGCTTCTTACCCTTGTGACAACTAGCACTACGCTAGCTTACTTATTACTTTCCGAACACTATAGTGAGCAAAGTATTGTAATCATGTCAAAAATCCGAATTCGAGATTTTGATGTTTCTATACGTTTTGAGGTCCCCTGAGTCCGTTTTCACTATTTTTACGATGATGTATGTATGTGTGTGTGTATGTGTGTATGTGTGTATGTATGTGTGTATGTCTGTGAGTGAACACGCTAGCGTCTAAACGCTTTGTTCGATTAACCTGAAAGTTGGTACGCATATTGTAAGTCACCATAGTACGAACCCTATAGATTTTGGTGAATCTAGCACTTATAGTTTTTTTACAGGGACACAAAGAAAAATTCTTTATCATTATGGCCTATGGGAGCAAAATCTTAAAAGTGCGATAGCATCTAAACGCCTTATTCAATTGAGCAAAAAATTTATACACATATTATAGGTCACAAATACTCAATCTGTATAGATTTTGGAGAATCTAGCACTTTTAGTTTTTTTACAGGGACACAAAGAAAAATTCTTTATCATTATGCCTATGGGGCCAAATTTTTAAAAGTGTGATACCGTCTAAACGCCTTATTAATCTGAGCAAAAAATTTGTACACATGTTATAGATCACAGTTGAACTAACTGTATAGATTTTGGTAAATCTAGCACTTACAGTTTTTTTACAGGGACATAAAGAAAAATTCTTTATCATTATGGCCTATGGGACTAAATTTTTAAAAGTACGATAGCATCTAAACGCCTTATTCAATTGAGCAAAAAATTTATACACATATTATAGGTCACAAATACTCAATCTGTATAGATTTTGGAGAATCTAGCACTTTTAGTTTTTTTACAGGGACACAAAGAAAAATTCTTTATCATTATGCCTATGGGGCCAAATTTTTAAAAGTGTGATACCGTCTAAACGCCTTATTAATCTGAGCAAAAAATTTGTACACATGTTATAGATCACAGTTGAACTAACTGTATAGATTTTGGTAAATCTAGCACTTACAGTTTTTTTACAGGGACATAAAGAAAAATTCTTTATCATTATGGCCTATGGGACTAAATTTTTAAAAGTACGATAGCATCTAAGCGCCTTATTGAATTGAGCTGAAAATTTATATGAGTATTATAAATCACTGTTGCACTAACTGTAAGCATTTTGGTGAATCTAGCATTTATAGGTTTTTACAGGGACACAACGAAAAATTCTTTATCATTATGATCTATGGGCTCAAAGTTCAGTAGCGTTAAATAAAACATCGTGTAATAGATGGAGAAAAATACTCAAACACTCTATTATTGTTTTCTCTCTTTTGTTTGTTTAACAACTCCTCTTTCTTTACTTTATCTACAAAGCTGTTAATTACTCAATGTTCGGAAAGTCGAGTGGAGTCACTCCAGATTTTTTTTTATCATTATTATTATTATTATTATTACTTTTTTATTGTTTTTTAAGTATGGTTTCGTTGTTTATTATACAAATTAACCAATTTTTGTAATATTAGCATATTGCAGGCGGAAAATTTTGATGGCATTCAAAAAAAAAAAAAAAAAAAAAAAAAAAAACCCTCAAATTCTGGCTTATTCTAAAAAAATATTTCGCTTAAAAAAGTTTTTTTTTTTTTTTTTTTTTTTTTTTTTTTTTACTCTATAAACAAATGAAATTTACCGTTTCGGTTGTTGATGAAAAAAATTCAAATATTTAATAATGAATATGTTAAATAATTTGATGTTTTAGAGACACATATAAAGGCGTAACTTATTCTCAAAATAGGAATGCTTTTTAACAGTATCACTTTTCTTGAATATTAAGTATCCTTTCCCAGATTTTTACCACTAATTTTTTGTTCAAATATTATTATCTTTATTTTTGTATGTTGTATATTGTAGGTTTTTACACCTCAAATCAAATGTAACACTTTAAAGAATTACTTTCATGCGGGGCTTGCTGTAAAAAATAAATATATACGCAACAGAGATAGATAATTTCTTTTTTCTTAGTTAGTAAACATTTTTCTGAATTTTTACTGCTATTATTACATGGTTCGTACAGGTGCTTAAAAAGTCCTTAAAAAATCTGGGAAGTTCTTAAAAACTCCTTACTTTTTAATCTGTTTTTAGGTCCTTAAAAACTCCTTACTTTTTATACTTGTACCTTAAAAAGTAGTTATTTTTTCTCTTATAGTATTTAAAACTTACAAAAAAAAAAAAAAAAAAAGGAAATTCGTTTTTTGAACTGACAATTTTATATTTGGAACGATAGTAAATCTGAAACACGTAACAGCTTAGCATAAAAATCATCTGCTGTTCATGCACTACTAAAAAGACGTTCTACAAGAAAAATGATTTGGTAAAAAAATTTAAAAAGGAATAATCTTTTTTATTTACTTGAGGACTAAACAAATAATATGTGATGAGGAAGGGGAGGAAAGAAAAAGCATATATCTGACTAGGTGCTTTTCAATTTTCATTATATATTATTTCGGAAAAAAAAAAAAAAAGGAATTTTTGCAGTTAAAGCTATTTAAATATATAAATGATTTCTACTAGTTGTTTTACTTATAATTAACTTTTTAAAATAGACTAAAACCTCTGCTCCTCGGTATTTAACTAACCGGAAATCTCATGTAGCCCGAAAATCTTGATATCGTTTTCTATCTCCCTTTTTAAATGGCAAAGAATTGATCTGTCCCTTCCTTTCTAAACAACAAGCAGATGATCAGCCACTCCCTTTCTCTCTCTCAGTTTATTTACTTTCAGTGGTGTGCACATTTGATCTGCCAATGAGAAATACAATCTGGTATTTTATAGAACTATTTTCATTCTGTAATTATCACAGATGTCTAGAATAGCGCTGAGTGTCCCCTTCTTAATAATGATATCATGTACCTTGTCATAATATCTGGAAAAAAAAGGGAGAAGACCCATTTCTTATCATAGATGTTAGATCAGCCAAAACAAATTAATTTCTTGACGCTCTGGGCTGATCACAAACATAATAATGTATAAACACCTGTTAGATTTATGTTAAAAAACACATTCAACACTTGATCCTTGTTCGTGACAGAGACATTCTGTTCTTAAAGCTGGTGGATGGGAGGTGATGGGTTTGTATCTAGGTTATGCTCGTCGGCCCTGCCATTTAAGGTTTTCAGCGTTTTTTTATTTTTCTCTCTCTTCTGAAACTCTTAGAAATACGGGCTAGGATCCTTTAGAAAGACCTAAACATAAGGCATTTTACCTAAGCTTAGGTTCACGAGTATATTATCGTCCTTAACCCCAAAACCACATTGAGTTCTTGAAGTAATTTCGCCTAGTAATATTACCTTAAATACTCGTGTATAAGTTGATCCTCTATTTAGAGAGATATTTTCTTAAAAAAAAGATAAACGCACATGTTAACAATTATTTTTAAAAAGTACGTTTATACTTTAAATACAAATATGAGGTCATTAAAAATATAAACTTTAGGTATATAAATCAGTCTCAAACCAATCCCACATGTCTGCAGTGCGGCCAAAATTATTTAGAAAACTTTTTGATTGGTAATTAAACCAAGATATTGGTCTCATACTTTAGTATTTCTATTGACTTAGAGTATAGCTGGAATTTCAATGCGCTGAATTATCTAGATTTTCACTTCTACTATGCAACTATCGTAAGTAATGGAAATAATGTATTCGGTCAAAATTTTCGAAATCAAGTTTTCACCTGATTTATAAATACAGTAAAACCTTGATTAACAGGCATGGTAGGAAAACGTCAGTTACCGGATTAAAAAATAAAAATAAATCCGTTGGTTACTTCAGGAAAATTGACAGACATCTTCGATACATTGGTCAGTTTTACATCTTGTAAGTGGTTTCCTAATAAACAGTTCTAAGGATTTTCTTCAAATTCGCCATATTAACATTCTTTTAGATATTCTTTCATATGTAACTGTGTATTTCTGATAAAGAGATGAATTTGATAAAGATGATAAAGAGATGAATAAAGTTTTGTGGAAAAACTGGAAATGGGATTACAACAACGGTGTCTTAAAAACAAATCTTTTTAAAAAAAAATCATTTTAGGTGTCCTTTTTTTCATTAATACCTGGTATTACTTTAGGAAAAATGATAGGCTTCCAGATAAAATACACTAAGCGACAAAAAAAAAAAAAAAAAAAAAAAAGCCGCACTACAGAAAAATTGACTTATACCTTTTGGGTTTGTAATAATTTAAAAACTAATGATTGCAACAAGTAAAATTGTTATGTTTGTATAATACAGAAGTCATAACATGATACCTATGTACATTTTCGATTTAATAATTCGTTTTGTTACACTCTACACAGTATTTAATAAAAATCTACATAAAATTTTCTTTTTAACCCGTTAGTAGTCGCTAGTTGGTCGATTTGTCGCCCATACCTCAGTTTTTCCAGATTTTTTTATTGAAAAATTTTAGAAGTGGCATTTGATATACATAAAACGCGAATAAAATTGATTTAACGTCGATCACATCACTTCTTAAAATTATTGGTGAAAGTTAAATAAAAAGTTCGCAATCTGTAATAGGTGGCGCTGTTGATAGCGACTACTAACGGGTTAAACGTAATATAATAAACATATACTTTGTATTCTATCATGATTTATTTTATTAAATAAACAAGTGCTATTTTAATGTATGAAATAAAACTATTTATTTGTTAGATCTAAACAATTATTTAATAAAACTATGTATTCTAGATTGGATAATTCCGCCTTTATATGGAATTACTGCTTTATTGCGCAATGGCATAATATCTTAGAGTTTTTTAACATGAAACTCAGAAATTTCACTGTGCAAAATATCATAAATATTTTTTTTCTAGTTCTTCCAAAGTTGTAGGCTACAAACTTCTAATCCCCACCTCTTTTATAGACTAAACATTTTGGAGCGGATTGAGATTAGGACAATTTTCAGGTCTAATAAAGAAGAAATTCTGCGATATTCTTTGTGGGATTTAATTTTAAGTAAAAAAAGTTATGATAACTTATAAAATTATAGATGCTTATGAGAATGAATAAGTAATTTTAACAACTTGAATCAAATAAATATATCACAAGCGCCATATAACAGGGTGCATTATCATCTTGAAATGCTGATTATGGAAGAGTCTGAAATACCCCCAAAGTAGTCGGTCAGGTATAAATTTTTTAATGGCCAAATTTTATTTCGGGTTAATTGATTCCTTGAGCATGAAAATTTGACAGACTCACCGAAAAATTATGCATTTACGTATCGTAATGTCCGGGGAATATGTTATTGTTTTAAAAGTGCGATTTCTATTAAGTGAGTCACATTTTCGAGATCAGATCTGCTTGTTTCCGTCAGTTTGAAATAAGTTAAACTTGACTCATCAGACAGAACAACTTCAGCCAAATAATTAATTGATCCTTTTTTAATTTTTTTTAACCCTCTAATTTCTTGATTTTCTAATTCTTTTCGTTAATAATTAATTTTTTTTTTCAGATTTTCTGGCAATTAAACCTGCTTTGTTTAATTGTTTAATTGCTGTGCTCTAAATGTAATACAAACTAATTTTTTAAGCGCTGGCTTTTTAACTTGCAGTCATCTCGACTGGAGGAGTAACGTGACCGCCTAAGAACAAATGTGCAGTTTAAACAGCCAAAAAATATTATATCTTGCTAAAAACTAAATCACTAATATTTTGTTAACATTTAATCATTTTGACATCCCACGTATTAAAATATTTTTTGGATTTTCTCTCTAAAATTAATATTTTTTGTGGTATCGTTAATTGCTTTATTCTTGACATTATTGAAACACTTTCTAAAATTACAATTTTCCGAACAATTGCATCTTGTTTTTAACACTTGGCTCAATCCTAAATTGCTTGCGGAACACAACGTAATAAAATCTGTTAAAAAATTTACTTTTGAAACAATAAAATTAGCGATTACAGAAAGAAAAATTGAAAATATCCAAGTGCGGTTTTTTTTTTTTTTTGGTCGCTTTTCTCTCTCAGATGTCTTTACAGCATTTGTGCTAATTAATTAGTTGCTACGAAATTCTGATTACTTAGGTATATTTTATGCCTTCTGACCGCACTATCTTTAAAACGAATTTATGTGTAATAGTAAGCATTAAAAAATGTTTGTTACACACCAGATTTTTTTCAGCATACTTTTTTTTTTTTTTTTTTCTTTTTCAATTTCTTCTCTCACTACATATAAAAATTGGATTCGTGAAATTTTTCAATCCCCGTTTTCTGACGGATTTAACTGGTTTGTGATGTCCTGAACACGATTTAACTATTTTTAGAAAATGTCTGTGTGCATGTATCGCAAATTTTGCCGACGCTTTATCTCACAAACCAATGAACGAAATTTAACCAAACTTGATATTTAGTTGGACCTTTTCCTAAGCTGGTGCTTATTATATTTGAAGATCAATCACTCAACAGGTGACGCTGCCATACTTTTCTTCCCTTAAATTTTTGACAGGGCAGTGCAAGGCAAAATTTTGGATAAATATACATAATGAGTGATATTTTTAACGCTGATTGTGAAATTAATATGAATTATTGATTATACTAGTTGTAAACTTGGGGGGGGGGGGGAGTGCATGCTTCTAGGAGCATTGCTCCTGAAATACCCTTCTCTACACCTAGGATGTGAATTTTCTATATGAGAATCTTTCGAAAGAACTTGTCAGTACCATTAAAGCGAATGGTTGAGCCATGGATTTGTGAAATTTTAAAACAAAGTTATAAATTTTTCATTTTTAATGGAAAAAAGAAAAACCGAAAAAAAAAATGCTTTTTTTCTGATGTTGGTACAGAAGAGACTATGTGCTTTCGGCATTTGATGTTTGATGTTATATTTAAAAATTGTCGGCATTTGTCAGGAAAAGTCGTCTGCATTCATGATGGGAAAAGTGAATAATAATTTAATAAATAATTTGGTATTGCATGAATTTTATAAGATATATAGAAGAAAGTCTATGCTATACAAGCCACATCAAACTATTTTTTTTTTTTTTTTTTTTTTTTTTTTTTAAATGCTGCAATTTTTGTATGGATTCAAGATTTGTTTGTGGAGGCAATCGAAAATTCGCAGTTTATGCCATCGAGATGGCAACATCTGTGGTGGGGATGAGAAGGGGAGGGACATTTAAGCAGGAAAAAAGTTGATGCCTATAAAAAAAATATTATTTTCCTTTTTACTTTCAATTGTTTTTGTGCTGTCCTGCATGCCTTATGTTCCACTAGTTTCAACTTCATCAACTATTCTTTTTTTTTTTTTTTTCCTTTACATTTGAACTATACATAAAAAATTAGATGTGTTTTTAACTTTACTGAATTAAACAACAATCCAGAATTATCTGGTGAGAAACTGAAAAAATTATTATTATTATTATTTTATAAATTAAAAAAGATTGTTTCTCAATTTTCCTTTTTGAATTTGTATTTGAACTTATGAAATTTTATTTTATGTTGTGTTAGACTGTAATGTTAGTTAACAGTGCTCCTTTCCTTCTATCTATCTATCTATATATATATATATAAAGGTACATTTGGGGGGGGGGGGATTATATATATATATATATATATATATATATATAATACATAATGTATAAATTATTATTTTACGTAGTCCTTAAAAACTCCTTACTTTTCTTTATCATAAATGTGTACGAACCATGTATTATTATTATTATCCCCATTAGTACCATAATAATTTATCTTGCCACTTACATTTTTGTAACTGAATATTGTACAGTTCATATGACTCAAACTATTTAAATTTTAACGCACACAGTGGCGTAATAAATTATTCCTTTTTTTTTTTTTTTTTTTTTTTTTTTAACTATCAAATATAAGTCATCTACGCCTTAGAGGAATCTAAAATTTGATTAACTGTGTGAAAATGTGAATTTGTCTTTCGCGTTGTACAGGACTGTTTATTGCTCTGTAACGAGTACTACTCGCTATTTTTTTTTTTTTTTTTTTTTGTCGTGTTTTATGGTAGCGCGTTATGCTGGATTTAATCTTATACTATTAAGTGAGCAACATTTGTATATGTATATTTGACTGTTCTCGAAAACGGTAGCTCGGACAGTTACGTGAGTTAACACAAAGGTGCCCTCCGAAGGGTCATTGTGCACATCGAAGTCAGATTTTCGAATTTTTGATTAGTTTTCTTTTAATTAATAAAAATATGAAAATAAAACTTTTCATTTCTATAATGATGCAGAATGGAGAATCTTAGGAGAGATTTGATTGGTTTCTTTGATTTTCATTGAATTGAGCATATTTTACGTTGAACTAGAGCTACGTTTTGAGGAATTGCAAGAGGTTTGATTGGTTTATTTGATTTTCATTGATTTGAGTGCATTTTACGTTGAACTAGAGCTAGGTTGGGAAGAATTACGAGAGATTTGATTGGTTTATTTGATTTTGATTGATTTAAGGAAAGGATGTCCAGTGATGTCTTTTGGTTTTAACCCTTTGCGGCGCAAGACAATTTGGATCATTTAAATTAAAACCACCGGAATTCATGATCTAAATTAAACTAAAAATAATGTTTAATTTTTAGGTTAAAAAACCCGGTCTTTTCTGATATTTTATAAATATATATTTTTGCTAAAAAAATTCCGGGATGAATTTTTGTAGCTGGATCTTAAATGCGTCCTCGCAGCGAGGACGGCGCGCGTTAAGGGGTTAACATGCTTGACAGTGACTGCTGTGAAAACGAGTTTCGTGCGTTTTTAGATTTATGCACAGCGAAGTATATGTGTCCAGTGATTTTTTTCTTCTTTAAAGATGCGTGATAGTGATTGCCGCTGAACCGAGTTACATGCGCTTTCAGATACATGCACAGCGAGGTAGGGGTGTCCAGTGATGATTTTTTTTTTTTTTTTTTTAACGTGCGTGATAATGACTGCCGCGGAACCGAGTTTCGTGAATTTTCAGATTCCTGCACAGTGAGGTGTCCAGTATTTTTCTTTTTGTTTGTTTGTTTTAACATGCGTCATAATGATTGCCACGGAAACGAGTTTCGTGCGTTTTGAGATTCATACTCTGCGAGGTAGGGGTGTCCAGTGATGTTTTTTGGTTTTAACGTGCGCAATAGTGATTGCCGATTTTCGTGTGTTCTGAGATTCATGCACAGCGCGGAAGGGGTGTCCAGTGATGTTTTTTTTTTCTTTTTCTGGTTTTCATGTGCGTGAAGCGTGCATACATGCGTTACAGTGATTGCTGCGAAAACGACTTACGTACGTTCTTTGATTCAACCATTTATCGAATAGTGACTTTTAGTGTACGAGTAACAGCTTCAACTTTTTCCAGAATATTCGAAGAATTAACATTTCTATTTGACTGTTTTCGAGAATATTCGTTTTAATAATAGTTTTGTTGCACAGATTCGAGAAGTTCAAAAAATGTTCGATATTGTCAAGGATATCCCATACTGAAACCTTGAAGAAAATAGTCGCCAATCGAAATATATTTATTTAAACGTTTCAAGTATTCAATTAAAAAGGAATCCCTTAAATATAGTGCCCAGCGAAGCCTGCTAGTTTTACAGTGCTGCCGGATCGAAACTTTAAAATTTCCCACATTTCGCTGGAAAATTTCCCTTTTTGACATAAAATTTCCCTCAATTGTTCCCTTTGAAGCTGTTCAGGGTAAAATAACTTGCACTGAATATAGTATTGTGTAAGGGTTAAGGTATATTATCCACAATTACAGGGCGTCTAGCGCTCTTTTAATTAAATGCCACTCTTTTTTTAACCATTTAACGTTCACTACTTAATTTATTTAAAAATTACTAAACTAATTTTAAAAATGGCTTTTAGACACATAGCTGATCATAAATATTTAAAAAATAAAAAAATAGCATTGTTCCTTTTCGAGAAATTTTCGGTTTGAAACATCTGTAAGTAAACCTTATTAAATTCAAATAATATTAAATTTCATAAATAAATCACTTTATAAGTAAACATTATCGACAACATAAACTCGTAAAAGTTGCATAGATCCCAACATTTCAATTTATTCCGGAGTATTTTAACCCTTTGCGGCGCAAGGTAATTCGGATCATTTAAATTACTCTGCCACCGGAATTTACGAACACAATTAAATTAGAAAATATTTAAAATTTTCAAGTTTAGGGGGTCTTTTTTGCTATGTTATAAATGGAATTTTTTGCTAAAAAATTACCGGGATGATTTTTTGCTCTTGAGAATTAAAATTAGGTGTTCTATCAGCGGGAACACTGCGACTGAAAGGGTTAATCGTAAATTTCATATTATTCAATCGAAAAAAATGTCAGCAAAAGGTTACTAAAGTTCAATATTAAAAATGTATGTCATTCAATTAAGAGTTGTCTAAAAGTTCTGTGCGTCGGACCTAGGCCTGGGTAAAATGCCCTTCATAAGTATTTTTCTAAGGAATCCTAGTCAATATTCGCGCGTATTTCTGAGAAAATCAGGGAATGCTTTGAATGATTAGGACGAATAAAACTAAAACAACAATTTCTTTCAGGATATTTTAGATTATTATTACAAAAGTTGAAAAAATTGCATTGATCAGCTTTTAAGATCTCAGCAAAAAGAGAAATTGGTTCGAATAGTTTGAGTTGGAGGGAAAAAATGCTTCAAAACTGACAAAGTAAAATTTCCCTTTTTGAGGAGAAATTTCCCTTTTTCCCTCAATAGCTAAAATCGCATCAAAATTTCCCTCATTCTGGCAGCCATTTGTTATATATAAGTTTCCAGGCAAACACATTTCTTTTGGTAGTTTAACTTCGTTTTATATCATAATTTAAATTTCAGTACTTTTTTCCCGGTATGAATTTCTGAACCGCCTTGATCTCAGAAATTTGAATATGCGGTCGAAATTTGGGGTTGCCATTGAAAAAAAAGAAATTGAGGCCTGTTTTACATAATATGTAGACGACCCCTTAAACAAAATTTAACTATACTATTATAAACTAGACATTATTACTAATCGATTGACACCAGCCGCATATTTCTAGGATGATTTGTGGCGAAATTTGATTTTTTTTTTTTTTTTTTTTTTTTTTTTACTGATTGTACAGTGTTAAGCGGTTCAACATAATACAAAATGTCCGTTTACTGCAGCGCCAATTGCTAATAGTGGTCGGGCGGCAAATAGAAACAAACGTAGGAAAGTATTACGAGTAATGAAAATATGCAGACCAAGCGACTGAATATTTCCACTATATTCATATCATTTGGCAGGTTAGCATCATTTTAAATCGCCAAGACAAATATATATTTCGTTGTTGTTGTTATGGTACTGGAATATTCTTTCATTCTCCATGCTGTCGTATGTCTGAAAAGTCTCATTAATATAAAAACTGTAGTGAAATAAATAAATAAATAAATAAATAAATAAATAAAATATGGAATAAAGTAAGGCTTTTAGAACAAAGTTTAATTTTGGGAACGTGTAAGCATATACTAAGAAAACTGATTAAATATGAGATATTTCTCAAATGACAGCTATTTCTGAATCTATTAGGAAGATATTATTTATTCTATTTGACAGATGCTTTAATAATACAAAAAAAAAAAAAAAGTTTGATTTATTATTTATTAATTTTACACATTTTGTGATTAAAAGAAAAAGAAATACAAATTTTATTTTTAAATGTTAGTATTTTGGCTCGTAAGATATGTTTTAAAAAAATTTTCTTCTTTTTTTATTTTTTTTCCCTGAATATGAGGAATTTTTGGAAGGGTTTATTCCTATATTCTATATTTGCATATATTCTGCAAAATCTTCATTAAAATAATCAAAATTTTATTTGACGCTTCAGTAATAAATATATATGCGTTTCTTTTTTCTTTCTTTCTTTTCCATCAATCAAAAATATTTAGGGATGCATTAAGCTTAATTGTATATATAAAAATTCCCAGCTTTATCTACGTGTAAAAAAATGTTTTGTTTTTTCTATATAATTTGCATTTTCTTTTGGTTGTGTGTTTCATGTATGCCTAAGCATCCAAGTTAGCTTTTTTTTTTTTTTATCGCTTATTTTCTCTCAACGAAAAGCTTGTCTCCCCTATTTTACTAGTTGAATCCGCACTTGCGCAGTGGCTTCCATGGTTGCAAGAAATGTAGTTAAAGAGTATGTTTTTTATTTTTAAGGAAATATAGTTTGTTTTAATGCAGAGAACGTTTATAAGCTTCTTTCGCAAGTACGCTGTAGTTTGCTAACCACTAATTCTGAATACTGATCTTCTTTATTATTTTTTAGCTGAAGAGCATTATTAAAAAATCAGTGTTTTAAAATTATGAAATTAAATTGTGGGAGACGCCTGCATTTGTAATCAATTCACAACCACAGATAACAGCTCTCTGACTTATTTGCATACAGGAAGAGTTTCACCACCGGCAAATGCTGAGCATCCAAATTAAATGCTTTTTAAAAATAAAAAAAAATGCTAAATTTTTATTATTTTTTCTTTTGCAAACATAAAAGTGTTATCGATAAAATCATCTGTCATTACCAAACTGCAAATATAAAAAATTAGGATCTCCCTCTTCTTTCTCTTTTGACATTGCTGGCTGGAGTGAAAGGGAGGGGGGGAGAGTGTTATACAATCTTAATTAAATTAGGCTTTTCTTGTGCGCTTTTAATTTTGAAACAAAAATTGAGTAATTTCTTTAAAAAATAAATTAATAAATAAATGTTCCTTGAAAATATTCTTTCTTTTTTTTATATATATATATATATAAACTAAATTTGTTATTTAATCAAAATCATTAAAACATTTATTTCGTTTTTAAAAACAATCCTTTTTTTAATAGTGTGAAGTACTTTTTTTATTTTTATTTTTTTTTTTTTTTTTAGTTTATGCTAATAACATTGAATAGTTTAATAGCATAACTTCAAACATTTACTTGTCACAAAATCTAAGGGGGGAAAATGTAGAAATTTAAAAAGCATACTTAAGACTTTTTTTTTTTTTTTTTTTTTTTTTTTTTAATGGAATATTCTGTAACAGCTTTTCCATTAAAAATCGTAAATTAAAGTGTTTTGAATTATTGTACTTTATGCTAATAAAGACTATTTTCACTCTTGTATAAAATTTCATAAACAATTTTTCAGGTTGTTTTCCTCGCAGATTAACAATAGTACTGAATATTTAAACTTAACTTCTTCACACACTATAAAATCAATACAAGCACTATAACTATTTGTTCTGAACAGCGTTTCTTCAAGTGTAAAAAACACGTGCTATTACTTTGGAAGCAAAGGTAAGACTGCTTTTGGCTTTGTCTCCCTGGAAGTAGCACATATTTTTTTGCACCTGAAGAAGAAAGGCCACGTACTTTTGAAACCGGTAGTACTTGTATTGATTTTGTGATCTGTGAAGAAGTTTTAAAGTTGAAATGTTTATTGTACGCCAATTCTTTAATTGATAATTCAATGAATAATAACAAATGTTTTGAGGAAATATTGTAGATCCTTTTAAATACATATTGGTACTCATGTTCTTGTTATGCAAACGATGAAAATAATCTGGTATGCCACTCACACAAGTTTTTCTTGCAATGCATTTCAATATCATAAAAATAGATTACAGATAATGTCATGAGATCAATAATGCAAGATAATAAATTTCTATCTACTTTAAAAAAATAATCTAAAATAGGTTTAGGAACAATCTTGTTTGACAAATAATTTTATCTTAGTCTACCCCCGATCAATTATAGTACTTTCATTTATTTAAAAAAAAAAAAAAAAAAAAAAAAAGGCTGTTATTAATTTTTCTTCAAACTTGACAATTTTGATGAGATCTTTCAAATGGCGACCTAATTCAAGCTTCAAAATACCAAATTTGAATTTCCTGCAGTTATTTATTTTTAAGTTATGCTGAAATCAAGTACACATACAGAATAACGCTAAAAATTAGATTTTCGTATTCAGGGAACCTCAAAACATGACATTATAAAAAGAATGAAAGTTAAAATAGAATACATATTAAAAAAAAAAAAAAAAAAAAAACTTTGTGTATAATATGGATATGAACAATTTATTTTTCCTCCAGAGTCGACTTAATAAAATATAACAATACATTTCCTTCAATTACTTTTGGTAGCCCCGTAAATGAAAGATTAACGATTTCCATACCCCAATCTTCCCAAAAAATTTATGCATATAAAAACTGTGTTCATTCCATTTCGTTTAGAGCAGCCTATAGATGTTATACACGTACTTACTAGAAATTTCTCCATAGACATAATGTATTTGATTTCTCTTGGATGTCCCTGTACACGAACTGTGTGCTTGATCTCAATAGTGTAGCATCACTATATGATGCAAATTTAGAATACCGAGTATGGACTTCCTGCTTCTAATTGTTCTTGAGATAGGCTGATAACAGACAAAACAGACACACAGACAAAAACTAAAAACAGTTAAAAGCGTGTTTTTCGGATTCAGAGGCTCTCAAAACGCGTAACTGTAAATAATCTCAACTTCGAAAATTTGACTCAAAGATAATCCTTCCTCTCCCCTATATATGGGTAAGAGAAAGTAAAGTAATGGCTTTGAAATGCCAAATTATAAATTTCATCATGTTTGTATGTTTGATATACATGAGAACTTTTAGTAGTTTTAACATTTTATCCGAAACATTTTTTTTTTTTTTTCAGCTGCTGTAAAGTGCATATATTTTTTAAAAAAGGATAAGGTATGTATTTTTTTATGTAAATGTAAATTTAATTCTTTTAAAATAAATTAATATATAATTTCTTATATTTCCCGTTATTAATTTTTCTACATAGTAGGAGAAAAAGTAAGTTTTTAGTGAAAATTTGAAATGAGTTTTTACATACTTTACATGTTTTGAGGCCTTCACAATCCGAAAATTAGGTATTTAGCAGTGTGTCTATGGCACCATAACTCAATAAAAAATTGTAGAAATAAGAACAAACTCAGTATTATAAATGTGTATTATTTAGAGCTGTTGTGTACTAAACTTTTCATTAAGATCAAGCAAAAAGCTTTCGTTGAGATCCTGTGGAAGTGCATTCAATATAATTCAAATACATTACATCTATATGAGAAAATTATGCTAGGTGCAAATTAACACCTTTAGACGGCCCTAAACCAAATCAAATTATATATATATATATATATATATATATATATAATATCATTTACAGATCCAAACAAAATAATCCGGATACATTGAGACTATGCTTTGAAAAGTACTTATGCTTTACTAAAATATGCTTATACTATGCTGAAACTGCATTTAAGCTTTGTTATGTGATTGTTTTGCTGTTCTTAATTTAAGCACAGCGTGTGGTTGCATATAATTCATTGACAATGTGCAGGCATGTAAAAATTCAGTGAATACATTCTTCTGTATGGAATATAAATAATGGAACTAGTTTGTTGACTTTTTCCAAGTTCAGGAAAATTCATGCCAGATGGTAATTACTTTCTGATATCCAACTATAAAAAATGTACTAGTTTAGAGTCAAACTGTGCGTTTTGAGGAAAGGTAAAAAAAAAAAAAAAAATTTCCTTTGCAACGTTTTATCTCTCTAATTGCTTTTTAAGAATAATGTAAAAATGTATCATAGCAGAAAATACAAATTGGGTATTTTGAAAACTAAAGGAGATTGCTATTTGAAATTTTTGACCAACATTGGTAAGTTTAAAAGAGTTATGCAGGTAAAATTTGTCTGAATAACTCATAATGAACTTTTTAATTTAATAACAGTTTAAATTTTTTTTAATGTATAAAAGAAGTACAACCAATGTGTTGAGGTTACTGTAACCCCATTCATATAAATATATATATCTAATAAAACTGTTTCTAAAACAATTTTTAACTGTTTTTAAAGTTCGTTTATATACATTACTTGCCATCTTACCCTTTAATAAAATACAGCATTCAAATGCATAAAAAAAAAAAAAAAAAAAAAAAAAGAAAGAAAGAAAGAACGAAAAGTTCTGTGAATGACACACTAAAATAAATTAAATTTCATTACGCTTGAGTGTGGAGGAAGTAAATAATTAGATTACATTTTAGTTTCTTGTACTTTAAATAATTAAATTAATTTTGTGTATTTATACTTTTTGAGTGGAGTTTGGAATTCTTATTATTAATTTATTTAAAGGTTTGAATTGAAATAACAATTGCATACGTTTTATAAAATACGTTTTGTCAAAGTAATTTTTCCGTAATTTACGACTTTCTTCTCGAATTACAGAGAATATCTGGTCGCAAAGTTACCTATTTTTAACAGTGTACTTACGGTAAAAAACTTCTCGTTCTTGCAAGTTTCTCTGTTTCGATAAATTCTTTGAAGCTTCTCTGTAAAAGAACTATAAGTGAAACGCACATTATTTTTCATACATATTAATCAAGTGTAATGTCTAGATATTTTAACTAATTTAACGATAGGTCATAATGTTGAAGATTTTTTCTTTGTGTCCCTAGAAAATAAGTTGAATGAAACCCTGGGTGGTGCCAAGTCAAAGTGGCAGGTTCCTTTGAAGGGTTAAGAAGCAGAGGGACGTCAAATAATATTCTAGTTATGAACATCACAAATTAAGTTCTAGTATTAGATTGTTACTTGAAGTTCGCATGTATTGGGCATTTTTATCACGTTAAACTTTCACATTCCACTTTTTCATCAAACAGACAAAAAACAAATAATTTCGTGAGTGTCATATATCAACGCAATCATTGTTTCATTAATCACAAAAAGTATTTAAAGATAAACCTTACAATTTTTTTAACGGACAGTAAGCTGGAAACTTTTTATTTACACTACATGTTTAATTGTAACCGTGCTTATCAAATTTTCAAAATTATATAATGCGATCTTTGTATATTACGAAAACTAGAATGGTGTGTCATCACAAATTTTCTTCTTTAAGTCGTACAAGCAGTGTTGCCAGATCTGGCGGAATTTTTATTTAATGAAAACCAGTAATTTTTAACTGTAACGATTTCCTAATCACTTCGATGGTCGATAGTCTATTATGTACATCAAATATCACTTCTCAAAAATATTGATCATTATTAAATAAACCATCCGCTAGATCTCGCAACACTGCGTATAAGGTGTAATACATTTAAAACATGAATTAACTGTGTATACACTAAAGGGGGTGTACGTACACCATATAAGAGTTGTTCCCAGGGCCTCCAAAAGTCAAAGTTTGGCCCTGCTCATGCCTGGAAGTGTCCTGAAAAAGGAAAGAGAGTACGACCTGTACTATTAGAAATTGTTCAAAAGTAATTTAATGGTATTCGAATTATTTTTAATTTTGCAATATGTTCAATTATACCTAAGTTCGGTCTCTGAGTGAAAAGAAACCATAAATATATATGCAAAGCTCGATTATGCTTTTTGAAGACCGCAAGGCAACAAAGCAATTTGGAGTCACTCCCCTTTCGATGCGGAACTTGCCAAAAATGGGGCCATTCTAATTTTTTAAAAATTCAACTATAAAGCATTTTGTATTCATTTGTAGCAAATATTACGTAGTAAATATTTTAAATTTCATCTTCTGTTATAATTCGTATTTCCCCAATTTATATTAAACAATAATAAAATCATTAATTGAATGTTAAAGAAACTGAAAAATTAAACCCACTGATCATTCAATACAAATGCTATCGTAGTTTCGAGAGCTAGAGGCTAAATTTAACAGTTGTTTTAAACTTAATGTAATATAAAAATAATTTAATCAACTTTTGTTTTTACTAGACATATCATGTAAAAAACTTTACTATTAGCTGACAATTTTCGGAAATGAAACTGAAAACTTTTAAAATATGGGCCAGTGGCCCGTACCAGATTTTGGCCCTTGTTGAATGCACGTAAAAAAAAAAAAAAAAAAAAAAAAAAAAAAAAAAAATCAGCCTACGCAAATTTTCTTTGAAGGACTCATCTAAATGAATGATTTAAAAAAAAAAAAAAAACATAAAAAAAATATCTTTAAATAAGAAATGGTAGGCGGTACCCAATCATAAACAACCATATACTCTAATTGACATAATCTGGCTAAAATATTTTTCGTCAGCATTTAAACGGGTGATATCATTCGACAGTGATAACTACAGTACAAAAAAACATTGCAACAAAGTAGGTAATTGGTTTAAAAAAAAAAAAAAAAAAATCGTTAGTTAGCATATTATGAAAGCGATCTTCTTACCCAAGTTTTAAAATATTATCTAATATTTCAAAGAATAATTTGAGAATATCAAGAGCATTCTCTCCCTGTGTAAAATGTTAAAAATTCATAAATTTGAAACTTTACTGCTGAATAAGTTTATCAACAGAGATTTTTTTGCTTTTTAAGATCTCCTACACCTTCTTTTTTAAAGGTCGGCCCAAGGCTCTTTACTAATAATAAAATCCTATAAAGTCTGTATGCTAAAATAAAGAAGTATGCATATTAGTTTTAAAAATATTAATTCAAGCAACGAGTATCCAAATGAGTCCGACTGATAATTAACATTGCTTTCTTCAGAAATTTTTAGATATGAAATATGAGCCTGAAATACTTTTTAAAAGATTATGTAAAATTCTATATACTTTTTTTTCATCAAAATATTCATTTTTAATATTTACATTTTTGTTCTGTTTTTAAGCTAAAATAGACTTTATAAAAGTAGTTTGGCAGTTTTTCCTTTTTCTTTTTTAATTCCTCTGCTAAATCCTCTTAAATCGTATTTTAGCTTTCTTTTGATATCGGCTTTAGGTTAAATATGCAGGGTGTGCCTGAATTCATGGGCCAAACTTTATGGAAAAATAGGGCATTTTACAAGAATTCAGAATTACATAGAAAGTCACGTCCCCAAACGTCATTCTAACCCTTTAAGAATCGGGTGATTTTGCTTGGATATCGGCGTGGCTCGACAATACTTCATTTTAAAAGAGTTTCTACATGATAATATTTACATAAATAAATAAATTCTGTTTTTATTGATATGTTTTATCGCAATGATTGCAATAATACGTACATTGTGCGAAAATACGAACATTCAGAATGGTGCAAGCAAGCTTATAAATTTATACAGTAGGCGGAGTTAGTAGTACAATGTAGCACAAAACATGCAGTCCTTAAAGGGTTAAAATGACGTTTGGGGACACGATTCCTACGCAATTCCGAATCCTTATAATGTGCCCTATTTCCCCTTAAAGTTTGGCAAATGAATTCAGGGACACCCTGTATATATATATATATATATATATATATATATTATGTATATATATTCAGAAGTACTAAATACAAAAGAAATTTCTCAAAGAAAGAGGTTATAATTTTTAATTGCATTGAAATTCATGTGTATACTTCGTTTAGTACAGTAGAGCCGCAACTATACACGCCGCGAGTAACCGAGTTCCGGGTGAACCGATACAGTCCCGAAGAGACCACGCCTCAAAGAAGACGTGGCTTTCGACAACTGGCGCAGATAAATTTAACAAATTTTACATAACAGCACTGCATTTTATACTTTATATAAGTATCTATTGTCTTGCATTTTTAACTGACTACTTTTAAATATTTAATATACGTATTAATTTACTTCATTGACTACGTTTACATCTATTTTAAACTTTGGTATATGTTTCCCCTTCGACTTACGACAGTCCCTATTATCCGAGGTACCCTCGGTCTACTCATAAGAATTTCTACTGTATCTAGTTTTATTTATTTATTTATATGTTTTTTATTTATTATTTGACACACACACACACACACACACACATATATATATATATATGTATATACCAAGTGATTCAAAATAGATGTTAGAGAGATTATTTCGTAAACTAAGAAAGATATAGACATACTTCCAATTACGAAATTGGTGCAAATTAAGAGAAGATTTCAAATATGGCATTTTTTGTACGAGGGGTTCTATACATATTAAAATACGATATTTACCTAATATACAATACCTAGTATCATATTACTTATATTTAGAAAAATATTCTTCTCGCTCTAAGAAGAAAAAAAAATCCTTTCTCTAAGTCATAATCTTGCTGACTTATTGTAATTTGAAAATGATGACTTATACCACTTTATTTTCAATTTTTGCATCTATTTTTCGACGCCAAAGTTCTCACTTTAGGGGGTCATCTATGAGATGAGAAAAACTAAAAAGAGATCCTTCATTTTAAAATAGCAACTAAAATCATAACACATCAATTCAACAGTTTTAAGAACGTAATGCAAATTTACATTATTCCGTATTGTTAAAAAATTTAATAGTTAAATATCTTAGTGGGTCACCTGCAAATTAAAACACGTTAAGAGAGGAAGAGAATTAAAAGGCTCCCAAAAACGTGAGAAAGTTTCGCACTTTAATTCTTTTTACCACTTTCCATCATCGTTAAAAAAATTTTATGACTTCGGCTCTTTAACAATCCCAACAAGTTTTAAAAGTGTTAATGACTTGGTTTGTCTGTCTGTCCATCCGACTTTCTGTCTGTCCGCGCTCTAACTCCCGTGAATATTCATGGAATTTCTTGAAACTGATATATGTTAAATTCATAATCGGATGTTCTTTATTGAAAATGGAGTGAATACCTCTGCTAACTTGTGTACAGGGACACCCGAAAGTATTCCAAAGCATTGTGTTATATGAGGGGTATTTTTATAAACCCTATTTTAACACCTTTAATCTACGCATACATTAATAAAATTTAAATATGTTATTCAAGTTAACTATAGGAAATTTTCTATAGAAAATGGAGTAATTACCATAACTGGTTTGTATACAGGGACACCCGAACCCGAAACTATTCCAAAGCATTGCGTTCTATGAAAGATATTTTTATAAACTATATACCTTGCATAAATCTTAATGAAATTGAAATATGTTATTTATATGCACAAAAGAAGGCTTTCTATAGTGTAGAGTACGATTAGCATTAGAATTTACAGGACACACAAAAACATTATGTTACGTTGAGGATTATTATTGGACATTTGCAGGAATTGCATTTTCGTTTACATTTAGCGTTTTCTAATAATTTTTATCTGTGAATATGATTTCAATTTGCATATATATATATATATATTTTTTTTTCTGACTGTCTATATATCTATCTGTCCGTCTTCCCACCCCGAGCGTCCGTAAATATCTTCAAAATAAAAAAAAAATGATCGATGTTATTCAGGTTTACAATGGAAAATTTCCAATTTAAAATGGCATTAATAAGTCCTCTAAAATTGGTTTATGTTCAGAAACGCACAAAAAATGTCAAGTATTGCGTTTCTGAACAAACATTCTTATAAATTACATTTAAATAACTTTCTACTGTAAAATTCATAAAAAAGTTCATATTTATTGTTAATATTGTAAAACAATCGTAAAATAATTGTTTGCGTAGAATATGATATGGTATTGATGTATAATTCTATGTCAAGGGGTTACTGACTTCTGTTTAATTATATGGTCTACATCTATTAAAACAAAAATCAAGTCTGTTATTAATTACCTTGAAACTTACAAATCTTGATCAACTTTTCAAGTGGCAACTAGATATGGAATCCAAAGTACAAAATTTGAATTTTCTACATTTATTTGCTTTTAAATTATGCTGAAAATTCATATATATAAATATAAACCACTAAAAGTTTAACTTCCGTATTCAGGAGGCCTCAAAACCGTTGTACATTACACAGAAAAATATCGATCTCCAAATACTACTTTGTTTACATTCTGGGTATGAGAAATTAATTTTCCGTTCTGTGGCAGCAGTTTTCTTCAACATAAATAAATAAAAAATAAAAATAAATAAATAAATGCAGCAAAGCACTTACGTCAATTACAATTAATTTAAAAAAATGTTTACATTAATTTGGAGTAACCCTCTATATTGTCTATAAACTGTATACACATGACTTTGTGTACGTAAATTTAGTGTTATATGTAAAACACGCAACACAAAATGAAATACACTTCCAGCAATTTGCAAATGTAGCTCCAGTATATCCAAATACTCTGAGTAACGCTGCAAAAGAATGATTGTTGTACCACAATCTACACAAAACCTGCTTTTATGCGTATAAAAAATCTGTCCTTTTCATTTTGTTTAGGGCAGCCTATAGATGTCACACTGTATACATGAGAAATTTCGCTCGCATACGTGATGTATTTGAATTATCTTGGACGACCCTGTACACAAACCTTTGTCTGATCGCAACGAATAACTTAGTGTAGCATCGCAATATGATACAGATTTAGAATATCAAATTTGGACTTCCTGCTACTGTTTGTTCTTGATATATGCTGATAACACACACACAGAGTGTGAAAGAGAGAGGCCAACTGCTAAAAACATGGTTTTTGAATTCAGAGGATATGAAACCGTGCAAATATAACAAAAACCAATTTTCGGATATTTGACTCAAAAACAAAACTTTCTCTATCCCGTGTATGGTTAAGAGAATGCATAAAGGAAAGGAAAGAAAAACGAATTTGAAAAATCCCTTTTAGTACATAAATTATCAAAAAAAACTTTTGTTAAATTATTAATGAGTATTCTCGTGTATTCACTCGGAGAAAGAGAGACATTACAGGTTAAAATAGCCGTCTTTCCCTGAATGAATTTTTTTTTCCCAAACACTGATCAATCTGTGACTTATTACAAAAGCTATAGTAATTACAATTTCTCACTTGTGATACAACCCCTTAAGACTTGTCGAAAAATGCTAGAATTTTCATTTTGCAGTAACTCACCGAAAATTCCACCTAGAAACATGATATATTTTTATTTTTATTTTTATTTATTTATTTATTTATTTGTTAAACTGAGGAAAATAATTTTCTAAGTATAAGTCATATGATAGGAGGAGCCGTATAAAAATTAATTTTCGTATTTAATGTGCATACAGCCCCTTGTACTAAAAAATACTATACCTGAAATCGACTCTTAATTTGCACCAATTTTGTAATTTGAAGTATGTTTCTATCTTCCTTAGTTTACGAGATCATCGCCCCAACACCTATTTTGAATTACTCGTTATATATATAGGAGACCGTGGAGTTAGTTGTCACAGGAGTAAGAAGTAACACGCAATTTATGAAATAGTTTGTAAAATTTGTGATTAAATATCTTTAAATAAATAATTCTTATGACTCGCTTTATAATTTAAGCACGATAGGTGCTCCACAAAAATGGTTAATGAGAGGTTCAGTACACGTACTTCATTTTCGCTAGTTTGGGGGGGGGGATATTTCGTAAATTTTGATTAAAGGTATGTTAATTTTTAATTTAAAGAAATGTTTATAGATATTTAGTTAGTCTGTGTGTTGAGTCATAAAATGCATGTTTAATTTTTTGTAGAAATCGTTATATTGTATTTATAAATAAACAAAATGTCCAAAATCATACGATGGCGCAAGTTGTAACATGTTAGAGGAGTAGCTTGGGGAGATGCCTACAACCAGAGATCGAAGTTTCCGGGCATTTTAAGGAAACTTTTAGAAACGAAAAATTTTTGGCTTCTTTGCCATTAATATATTTATACAGAAATATCTTCTGTGTTTTTATATTAAAGTGCCGTGATTATTTCATTACGAATTATAATCACGATTTAATCACGAATTAGAGAATATTGCATAAAAATAGTGGTAGAAAAAAAAAGCAGGAATTTTTCATCAATGAGAGTGTCTTGAAAAAAGGGCTGAGAATTCGAGCTCTGCTAAACCCTCTCTGTAGAAGAAGAATGGGTATATTGTTTAATTTGCAAAATGTGAGCACACATTAAATGCATGAGAGGAACAAGATATCATTCGCTTGAATTAATTTCAACTCTGATTGAGATTGATTTCTATTTTAATTTTACCTTTAATTTTATCTTTATTTTACTAAAATCCTTTTGATATATATATTTTTTTTTTTGCTATACAAAGAAGGTTATAATTTAATATTAGTTATTAATTGCCTTTTTTATTAAATTAATAAATAATTGATAACAAAATTTTTTTTGAAATATTGTCGTTTTTATTGTAAGGGTCCCCTTTGTATCCGTTACAATTTGCCCCACGTGTGTTACAACTACCCCAAATCCGGGTCAAAATGTAACAGACAAATAATTAAAAAATGCATTTTTTGTGCTAAAACTAGCAACATTAACGAAAGTTTTTTTGTTTTTTTTATGAATATGATAGATGATTATGTATGCTACTGAAAACAGCAATTATAAACAGGAAAACGTAAGCACATTTCACAATATATTTAATTTTCTAAAAACCGTTACAACTCGCCCAACGCTGCCCTTTATATACATAATAGATGATTTGCAGTCCTTCAAAGGGAATTCTAGCGTTGCCAACATTTTAATTTATTCCGGAGCATTTTTAAACCGGCCTTTATTACATACCACTATTTTTTGAAGAGTAAATTTTTCTTATTTCATCTCGGTTATATATTGAAAATAAATATTATAAAAATTAAGTGGTGCAAATAAAGGCAAAAAATTCTCCGGAAGGAATAAAAATATTGGAAAATATGGAATTCATAGCATAAATTCCATTTAAAAGACATATATTCAAATTATAAATTTTAAAGTTTTAACAAATAACAGCAGTATGTCAAAAACCAAAAATAAATTTATAAATAAATATGTGGAAATAATTAATTTACTGTCACCGTTCTGTTTTTCTTGGGTTTACTTTTATAGATTTTAACTACGAGATGCTTACTTAGTATCTTTCTCCGGTAGTAATCTTGTAGTGTCGCTTGCGTCTCTTCGGGCAGCAGGCGATTTGTGTGATAAAGTTGGTAATCGAAATTCTACTTGCTCCCAAATGCTATAATTTCGAAATAAATTATCGTGGGAACATGCGGCTGGTAACGATCGATTTGTAATAACGTCTACTTTATAATGGTATAGATGAATTTTCCTTAGGGGATCGTCTACAAATTAAAAAAGGCAACTTTATTTTTTCAATTGTAACTCCCAGTTTTGATATTTTTTTTGGAATTATTTGGATCAAATCATCGCGAAAAATGGTATAGTTTATGTATTATGCTCTATTTTTCATACAGTTATAAGCTGTCAAAGTATGGGGATGCTAATGTTAAATGAATGTGAAAAAAATAAATTCATATCTTCCAGAGAAAAAATTATATTCAAGTTCTGTTCTTTTTCATGCCTAAGAGTGAAGTGACCCAAACATATTCCATGCATATTTATGATTAAAAAACATTTTTTTAATCATGAAAATTATTAATAAATTCATATTTAAAAAATATATATGAATTATGACCTACACTAATTTTTGCACGAATAGAACAGGCATCATCAAAAATATGAGTTTCCAAATTTACAGCTCATTTCTAGCATTGTTTTTCGAGTTACAGTGAAATTTCATTTTTCATTGCTGTTAGGGGGCCGCCACATGTTACCATTTGTATTGTCCAAAGAAAATATCTGCATATAATCTGACGAGAAACTATTGTAATTCACTTTTATGTTATTCATATTGTTTTATAAGAACATTTCGATGCTTATTATACAAATGGACTTATTTTTGTAAAATTACCGTAATGCAGACCAGAGATTGCAAAAGAAATTCAAAAGAAAACAAGTCCCGCCTTCTGCATTGTTGAAATAATATTAAAATAAGAGTATTTTGCATATTCGTATTTGACACTATATGTGATGCTGGTATGCATAAAGTTCAATGGAATTTTGTACATGGATTTCTGAAGACACAAAATTTAAATGATTTAATAGTAAATATGAAAAATAATTTTTTTTTTAAAGCAAAGTTTTAGAAAAATTTGTAAAGGCGTGGCATACTTTACAAGACAGGGAATATTTTTTATCTTGATGCACTGAGTCTTTTTAAATATTAAATAACTTTTACTAGTTTTTCAACGCTAAATATTTCTTTTAACCCTGTTCAATATTGTAGGGTTCGTGCATCTGAAGTGAAATGTGATGTTTCAGAAAACCTGGTTTTTTGAAAAAACAAAATCCATTCGATAGTCGTTTTATTATTATTATTATTATTATTATTATTATTTATTAACTTTTATAAGATTTTTTAACCGCAAATTTTCTGTTTTAATCTTGTTGTCACACTTTTGCATTTGTTTACTGTATGGTTTGTGTACATCATGTTATTTAAATTTTATCGCATGATGTAACATAATAAAATATTAAATTTTTATTACTTTTTTTTTTTTTTTTTAATACACAATCAAATGTTGGATATATATATATATTTAATATATAAAATCTATTATTGAAACAAAGCACAATGTTATTTATTTTGATTAATTCTAATCACGGCGTAAAATTCATATTTATTATGGAAAAACAATTTAAAACAAAGTAATAGTAATATGTCTTGTCACTTTTAAAGCTATAGATATTGATCTTACACTTTTCATAAATAAGAATTCAAGTACAGTAGACTCCTGTATAACGTGGGTGATCCGTTTTGCGCAGCAGAAAATCGCGTTACGTGGATTATACATTATCAGACCAATTTATGCAAGTTCACTACAATAATAAAAAAAAAAGAATAATAATAATTTATTTTATTTTATTTAGGGGAACGTGGGGCGGGTTGTAACAGTTTTTAGAAAATTAAATATATTGTGAAATGTATTTACATTTTCCTGTTTATAATTGCTATTTTCAATAGCAATCTATCATCTATCATATTCATAAAAAAAACTTTCGTTAATATTGCTAGTTTTAGCACAAAAAATATATATATATATATTTTTAAATTATTGCCTGTTACAATTTACCCAGGATTTGGGGCTAGTTGTAACACACGTGGGGCGAATTGTAACGGATACAAAAGGAGCCCTAACAATAAAAACGACAATATTTAAAATATATATATATATATATGTTATCAATAATTTGTTAATAAAAAAAAAAAAAAAAAAAAAAGCAATTATTAACTTATATTAAATTATAACCTTCTTGACACAGTAAAAATAAATTATATCAAATGAATTTTTGTAAAATAAAGATAAAATTAAAGATACAATTAACATAAAAGTCAATCTTAATCACAGTTAAAATTAA
This sequence comes from Salticus scenicus, assembly GCA_963930645.1. Classification (NCBI taxonomy): domain Eukaryota; kingdom Metazoa; phylum Arthropoda; class Arachnida; order Araneae; family Salticidae; genus Salticus; species Salticus scenicus. The sequence goes on along the minus strand of OZ005660.1, from coordinate 215,870,224 downwards.
TTCAAGCAAATGGTATTTTGTTCCTATCATACATTTAATGCGTACTCACATTTTGCAAATTAAGCATTATTCTCATTCTTCTGCTACAGAGAGGGTTTAGAAGAGCTCTAATTCTCCGCCCTTTTCCCAAGACACTGGCATTGATAAAAAATTTCTGCTTTTTTTTCTACTACTATTTTTATGCAATATTTTCTAATTCGTGATTATAATTCGTCATTAAATAATCACGGCACTATAATATAAGAACACAGAAAATATTTCTGCATAAATATAGTAATGGCATAGAAGCCAAAACGTTTTCATTTCTGAAAGTTTCCTAAAAATGGGCGGAGATTTCGAGCTTTGACTGTAGGCATCGCCCCAAGCCACTTCTCTAACATGTTACAACTTTCCCCACAGCATGATTTTGGACATTTTCTTTATTTATAAAAAATATATATAACGATTTATACAAAGAATTGTTATTCATTACATTCATTACATTCATTTTATAACTCAACACACAGAATAATAAATATCTATAAACATTTATTTAAAGTTAAAATTACCATGCCTTTAATCAAAATTTACGAAACATTTTTTTCACTACTAACTAGAAAAATGAAGCACGTGTACAGAACCTCTCATTAACCATTTTTCTGGAGCCCCAATTGTGCTTACATTATAAAGTGCGTCATAAGAATTATGTTTATTAAAATATTGAATCACAAATGTTGCAAACTACTTCATAAATTACACGTTACTTCTTACCCCTGAGACAACTAGTCCCACGCTCCCCTACTTTTTTTTTTTATCATTATTATGACTATTACTTTTAGTTTTCTTATTGTTTTCTAAGTAAGGTTTCGTTGTTTGCTATACAAATTAACCTTTTTTTGTAAAATTAACACATTGTAAGCGGGAAATTTAGATGTCATTCCAAAAAATAAATAAATAAATAAATAAATAAATAAACCCCACTTTCTGGCTTATTCTGAAACAATATTTCGCTTTAAAAAATGTTTCATTTTTTTTTTTTTTTTTTTTTTTTTTCTAATTTTATTTTGTTTGACTCTTTGTAGGATGCCAGCATCTATAAACGAATGAAATTTACCGTTTCGATTGTTGCTGACAAAAATTCGGATATTTAATAATGAATATGTTAAATAATTCGATGTTTTAGAGAAACGTATAAAGGCGTGATTTGTTACTCAAAATAGGAATGCTTTTGAACGGTATTTATTTTCTTGAATACTAAATATCTTTCAAAGATATTTACCATTAATTTTTTGTTTAAATCTTATTATCTAAATTCTTGTATGTTGTATATTATAGTTTTTTACACCTCAAATTAAATGTAACGCTTTATAAAAACACTTTCATGCGGGGCTTGCTGTACAAAATAAATATATACGCAACAGAAATACATAAATTCTTTTTTTATTAGTTAGTAAATATTTTTCTTAATTTTTACTGCTTTTTGTACTATTATCATCACTATTACCAAAATAATTTATATTGCCACTTACATTTTTGTAACTGAATATTGTAGGGTTCATATGACTCGATCTATTTAAATTTTAACGCATACAGTGACGAATAAATTATTCCTCTTTTTTTTTTTTTTTTTTTTTTTTTTTTAACATTAAATATAAGTAATTTACGCCTTAGAAGAATCTAAAATTTGATTAACAGTGTGAAAATGTAAAATTTGTCTTTCGCGTTGTACAGGAGTGTTCATTGGCCTGTAACGAGCAGTGCTGCAGATTGAGGGATATATTTATTTAATTCCCATCCCACCACTGAATTTTAACTGATACGGTTTGCCAATAATTTCAGAACATTTTTCACAGAAATCATCCATGTAATTAGGTAACCGTTAGGTAACCCCAAGTAAAATTAAAGGTGGCTGTTCAATAAAAATTTCCCTCAAATCTGGTAGCACTGGTAACGAGTACTACTCGCAATTTTTTTGTCGTGTTTTATGGTAGCGCGTTATAATGGAGTTAATTGAAGTTTTTCAGATAAGTTTTCATGCAAACACATCTCTTTTTGTATGTGAACTTCGTTTTATTTCATACTTAAAATTTCTGTACTTTTTTCCCAGTATGAATCTTAATAAGTAACGTCTTTTCTATGGTGGATCATAATTTATTTTTTTAAATATATAAATAGACCCCTAATACATTTTCGCTTATAACTCTATAAAAAAATTCATTTAAAGTATATAAATAGAACGTTTTCTGAACCGTCTTGATCTCAGAAATTTGAATATGCGGTCAAAAGTTGGGGTTTCCATTGAAAAAAAAAAAAAAAATGAAATTGATGCCTGTTTTAATATGTAGACGACCTCTTAAGAAAAATAAAACTATACCGTTATAAAATTGACGTTATTACTAAGCAATTGACACCAGCCGCATATTTCTAGGATGATTTGTGGCGAAATTAGATAGAGGGGGAGGCTTTTTTAAAAAATTATTTACTGACTGTATTAAGCGGGTTGACATAATACAAGATGTCCGTTTACTGCAGCACCAATTGCTACTAGCGTTCGGGCGGCAAATAGAAACAAACGTCGGAAAGTATTCCGAGTAGTTCAAATATGCAGCCTAAACGACTGAATATTTTCACTATATTCATATCATTTGGCGGTTAGCATCATTTTAAATCGCCAAGAATTTTTTTTTTTTTTTTTTTTTTTTGTCTGTTGTTGTTGTTGTCATGGCATTGGAATATACTTTCAATCTCCATGCTGTCGTATGTCTGAAAAGTCTCATTAATTTCAAAACTCTGTAGAAAAAAATATATGTATCAAATAAAGTAAGGCTTTTAGAAAAAAGTTTAATTTTAGCAACATGTAAGCTTATATTAAGAAAACTGATCAAATATTAGTTCTCAAATGGCAGCTATTTCTGAATCCATTAAGAAGACATTATTTATTCTATTTGACAGATGCTTTAATAAAAATAAATAAATAAAATTGATTTATTATTTATTAATTTTACAATTTTTGTGGTTAAAGAAAAAGAAATACAAATTTCATTTTAAAATGTTAGTATTTTGGCTTGTAAGATATGTTTTAAAACGTTCTTTTTCTTTCTTTTTTTTCTGAATATGAGGAATTTTTGGAAGGGTTTATTCATGTATTCTATATTTGCATATATTCTGTAAAATCTTCATTAAAATAATCAAAAATGTATTTGACGCTTCAGTATTAAATATAGGCGCTTTTTTTTTCTTTTGCATCAATCAAAAATGCTTAGGGATGCATTAAGCCTAATTTTATACATACAAAATTACCAGCTTTATCCACGTTAAATATAGCATTTTAATAGTTGTAGTATAGACTCTGTTAAAAGTAAAAAATTGTATTGTTTTTTCTATATATATATTTCCATTTCCTTTTGGTTATGTGTTTCATGTATGCAGGGATGCAAGGATGCTGTAGTTTACTACCGCTATTTTTGAATACCGATCTTCCTTATTTTTCAGTTCAAGAACTTTATAAAAAAAATCAAAGTTTGAAAATAGTGGAAGTATATTGGGGCAGACTCCTGTATTTGTAACAATTCGTAACCATAGACAATAGCTTTTTGACTTATTTGGATGCAAGAACAGATTTCCTACAGGGCAAATGCCTAAGCATCATAGTTAACTTTATATATTTATTTATTTTATTTATTTATTTACTTTTTTGAAAAACGTAAGTGGAAAATTTTATATTTCTTTTTCAAACATAAAAATATTACTGATAAAATCATCTGCCATTACTGAACTGCACATATCTGGAATTAGAATCACCCTCTTTATCTTTTCACATTGCTGGTTAGAATGAAGAAGGGCAGTTGCTTGTAAAATTTAACTTTTAAACAAAAGCAGAGTAACCTCTTACAAAAATAAACATGTAGTGTAACCACGTTTCCTACGCCTAGCAGTGAGGACGAGTTGAAAATCTTGGAGGTTTTCCAAGTTGACCAACAGGTTTGAATTTAGTAAACATCCAGTCATTCGGTATTCCCTTATCCCTTTTAAACAAAAATAGAGTAACCTCTTACAAAAATAAACATATAGTGTAACCACGTTTCCTACGCCTAGCAGTGAGGACGAGTTGAAAATCTTGGAGGTTTTCCAAGTTGACTAACAGGTTTGAATTTAGTAAACATCCAGTCATTCGGTATTCCCTTATCCCTTTTAAACAAAAATAGAGTAACCTCTTACAAAAATAAACATATAGTGTAACCACGTTTCCTACGCCTAGCAGTGAGGACGAGTCGAAAATCTTGGAGGTTTTCCAAGTTGACCAACAGGTTTGGCACATCCAGTCATTCGGTATTCCGTTATCGCTTATTTTCTCTCAACGAAAAGCTTGTCTCCCCTATTTTACTAGTTGAATCCGCACTTGCCCAGTGGCTTCCATGGTCGCAAGAAATGTAGTTAAAGAGTATGTTTTTTATTTTTAAGGAAATATAGTTTGTTTTAATGCAGAGAACGTTTATAAGCTTCTTTTGCAAGTACGCTGTAGTTTGCTAACCACTATTTCTGAATGCTGATCTTCTTTATTATTTTTTAGTTGAAGAGCATTATTAAAAAATCAGAGTTTGAAAATTATGAAATTAAATTGTGAGAGACGCCTGCAATTGTAATCAAGTCACAACCCCAGATAACAGCTCTCTGACTTATTTGCATACAAGAAGAGTTTCATCACAGGCAAATGCTGAAATCCAAATTAAATGCTTTTTAAAAATAAAAAAAATGCTAAATTTTTATTATTTTTTCTTTTGCAAACATAAAAGTGTTATTGATAAAATCATCTATCATTACTAAACTGCAAATTTAAAAAATTAGGATCTCCCTCTTTCTCTTTTTACAATGCTGGTTAGAGTGAAAAGGGGAAAGGGGGGGGGGTGTTATACAATCTTAATTAAATTAGGTCTTTCTTGTGCACCTTTAACTTGGAAACAAAAATAGAGTAATCTCTTTAAAAATAATAATAATAATAATAATAAATAAATAAATAAATATACAAATGTTCCTTACCTTTAAGGGAAATGATTTATTTAAAAATATTCTTTCTTTTTTTTTTTTAATCTATATTTATAAATTAAAGTTATTTAATCAAAATCATTAAAATTTTATTACTTTTTTAAAAACAATCCTTTTTTTAATACTATGAGGTACTTTTTTTTTTTTAGTTTATGCTAATAGCATTCAATAGTTTAATACCGTAAATTCAAACATTTAGTTGTCACAAAATCTAAGGGGGAAAGAATGTAGAAATTTAAAAGCATACTTAAGAGATTTTTTTTTTTTATTTATTTATTTTTGTTTTTTTAATGCAGTATTCTTTAAAAAAATTTCCATTAAAAATCCTAAATTAAAGTGTTTTAAATCATTGTACTTTATGTTACTAAAGACTATTTTCTCTCTTGTATAAAATTTCATAAACAATTTTTCAGGTTTTTTTCCTCGCAGATTAACAAAAGTAAAGAATATTTAAACTTTAAAACTTCTTAACACACCATGAAATCAATACAAGCACTATAACTATTTGTTTTGAACAGCGTGGCCTTTCTTCTTCAAGTGTAAAAAACACGTGCTATTAACTTAGAAGCAAAAGTAAGACTGCTTTCGCCTTTGTCTGCCTGGCAGTAGCACATATTTTTTGCACCTGGAGATGAAAGGCCACGTCCTTTTCAAACCGGTAGTACGTGTTTTGATTTTGTGATCTGTGAAGAAGTTTTAAAGTTTAAATGTCTATTGTACACATTTTCTTTAATTTATAATTCAATGAATAATAATAAATGTTATGAGGAAATATTGTAGATCCTTTTAAATGCATATTGGTACTCATGTTCTTGTTTTGCAAGCGAGGAAAATAGTCTGGTGTGGCACTCACACAAGTTTCTCTTATACTGCATTTCAATATCATAAAAATAGATTACAGATAATGTCATGAGATCAATAATGCAAGATAATAAATATCTATCTACTTTAAAAAAAAAAAAAAATCTAAAATACGTTTAGGAACAATCTTGTTTGACAAATAATTCTACCTCAGTCTACCTCCTGTTCAATTATAGTGCTTTCATTTTTTTTTTTTTTTTTTTTTTTTTTAAGGCTGTTATTAATTTGCCTTCAAACTTGACAATTTCGATCAGATCTTTCAAGTGGCGACCTAATTCAAGTTTCAAAATACCAAATTTGAATTTCCTGCAGTTATTTGTTTTTAAGTTATGCTGATATCAAGTACACATACAGATTAACGCTAAAAATTAGAGGTTTGTATTCAGGGGACCTCAAAATATGCATGACATTATACAAAAAATAAAAGTTAAATATAGAATATAGAACATATATTTTTAAAAAAGTACTTTGTATATAATATGGATATGAACAATTTATTTTTCCTCCAGAGTCGGCTTAATAAAATATAACAATACATTTCCTTCAATTACTTTGGGTAGCCCTGTAAATAAAAGATTAACGATTTCCATACCACAATCTACCCAAAAAAATTATACACATAAAAACTATGTCCATTCCATTTCGTTTAGAGCAGCCTATGGATGTTACACGTACTTACTGGAAATTTCTCCACAGACATAATGTATTTGAATTCTCTTGGATGTCCCTGTACACGAACAGTGTGCTTGATCTTAATAGTGTAGCATCAATATACCATGAAAATTTAGAATACCGAGTTTGGACTTCCTGCTATTATTTCTGTTCTGATAAGTATAAAGGATTTAAGTCCAAAAATGTCTATTTTGAGTTAAGTACATAGACAGACTCAGAAAAAATTCTCTATCGATTGGTATAAAGGATTTAAATCCATGTCATTTGTCTTTGAGAAAATCCATTGGTAAAAAAAAAAAAAGGTTCAAATCAGAAATTTACCATTCATGTAGGGTATAAAATATTTAATTCAATTTTTTCCCGTTATTAAAATAAGGTTGACAATCACTGAATGGTATAAAGGGTATAAGTCAACGAAATACCTTTTCCTTAATCGATTCTTCTGATTTCTTTTTAGTTAGTTTAACTTTATTTTTCGTCTCCTGAAAAATCAAGAATCTGGACTTAAATCCTTTATACTTGTCAGTACAGATTTGTTCGTGATGATAGGCTGATAACAGACACACAGACCAAAACTAAAAACAGTTGAAAGCGTGTTTTTTGGATTCAGAGTATCTCGAAACGTGTAACTATAAAAAATATCAACTTCGAAAATTTGACTCGAAGATAATCCTTCCTCTCCCCTATATATGGGTAAGAAAAAGTAAAGTAATGGCTCTAAAATGACAAATTATAAATTTCATCATGTTTGTATGTTTGATATACATGAGAACTTTTAGTAGTTTTAACATTTTATCCGAAACAATTTTTTTTTTTTTTTTTTTTCAGCTGCTGTAAACTGCATATATTTTTTAAAAAAGGATAGGGTATGTATTTTTTTTATGTAAATGTAAATTTAATTCTTTTAAAATAAATTAATATATAATTTCTTATATTTCCCGTTATTAATGTTTCTACATAGTAGGAGAAAAAGTAAGTTTTTATGAAAATTTGAAATGAGTTTTTGCATACTTTACACGTTTTGAGGCCTCCACAATCCGAAAATTATGTATTTAGCAGTTTGTCTATGGCACCATATCTCAATAAAAAAATTGTAGAAATAAGAACAAACTCAGTATTATAAATGTGTATTATTTAGAGCTGTTGTGTACTAAACTTTTCATTAAGATCAAGCAAAATCTTTCGCTGAGATCCTGTAGAAGTGCATTCAAGATAATTCAAATACATTACATCTATATGCGAAAATTAAGGTAGGTTCAAATTAACACCTTTAGACGGCCCTAAACCAGATCAAATTATATATATATATATATATATATATATATATATATATAATCATTTACGATTCATTTACAGATCCAAACAAAAGAATCCGGATACATTGAGACAATGCTTTGAAAAGTACTTATGCTTTACTAAAATATGCTTATACTATGCTGAAACTGCATTTAAGCTGTGTTATGTGATTGTTTTGCTGTTCTTAATTTAAGCACAGCGTGTGGTTGCATATAATTCATTGACAATGTGCAGTCATGTAAAAATTGAGTGAATACATTCTTCTGTATGGAATATAAATAATGGAACTAATTTGTTGACTTTTTCCAAGTTCAGGAAAATTCATGCCAGATGGTAATTACTTTCTGATATCCAACTATAAAAAATGTACTAGTTTAGAGTCAAACTGTGCGTTTTGAGGAAAGGTAAAAAAAAAAAAAAAAAAATTTCCTTTGCAACGTTTTATCTCTCTAATTGCTTTTTAAGAATAATGTAAAAATGTATCATAGCAGAAAATACAAATTGGGTATTTTGAAAACTAAAGAAGATTGCTATTTGAAATTTTTGACCAACATTGGTAAGTTTAAAAGTGTTATGCAGGTACAATTTGTCTGAATAACTCATAATGAACTTTTTAATTTAATAACAGTTTAAATTTTTTTTAATGTATATAAGAAGTACAACAATGTGTTGAGGTTACTGTAACCCCATTCATATAAATATATATATCTAATAAAACTGTTTCTAAAACAATTTTTAGCTGTTTTTAAAGTTCATTTATATACATTACTTGCCATCTTACACTTTAATAAAATATAGCATTCAAATGAAAAAAAAAAAAAAAAGAAAGAAGAAAAGTCGTGTGAGTGGCACACCAAAGTAAATTAAATTTCATTACCCTTGAGTGTGGAGGAAGTAAATAATTAGATTACATTTTAGTTTTCTTGTACTTTAAATAATTAAATTAATTTTTTGTATTTATACTTTTTGAGTGGAGTTTGGAATTCTTATTATTAATTTATTTAAAGGTTTGATTGAAATAACAACTGCATACGTTTTGTAAAATACGTTTCGTCAAAGTAATTTTTTCGTAATTTACGACGTTTTTCTCGAATTACAGAGAATTTCTGGTCGCAAAGTTACCTATTTTTAACAGTGTACTTACGGTAAAAAACTACTCGTTCTTAGAAGTTTCTCTGTTTCGATAAATTCTTTGAAGCTTCTCTGTAAAAGAACTATAAGTGAAACGTACATTATTTTTCATACATCTGAATCTAGTGTAATGCCTAGATATTTTAACTAATTTAACGATAGTTCATAATGATGAAGAATTTTTCTTTGTGTCCCTAGAAAATAAGTTGAATGAAACCCTGGGTGGTGCCAAGTCAAAGTGGCAAGTTCCTTTGAAGGGCTAAGAAGCAGAGGGAAGTCAAATAATATTCTAGTCATGAACATCACAAATTAAGTTCTAGTATTAGATTGTTACTTGAAGTTCGCATGTATTGGGCATTTTTATCATGTTAAACATACACATTCCATTTTTCAATCAAACAGACAAAAAACAAATAATTTCGTGTGTGTCATATATTAACGCAAGTATTGTTTCATTAATCACAAAAAGTATTTAAAGATAAACCTTACAAATTTTTTAACGGACAGTGAGCTGGAAACTTTTTATTTACACTACGTCTTTAATTGTCACCGTGCTTATCAAATTTACAAAATAATATAATGCGATCTTTGTATATTACGAAAACTAGAATGGTGAGGCATCACAAAATTTCTTCTTTAAGTCGTACAAGCAGTGTTGCCAGATCTGGCCGAATTTTTATTCAATGCAAACCAGTAAATTTAACTAAAACGATATGCTAATCACTTCAAAGGTCGATAGTCTATTATGTATATCAAATATCAATTCTCAAAATTATTGATGATTATTACATAAAACATCCGCCAGATCTCGCAACACGGCGTATAAGTTGTAAGACATTTAAAACATTAATTAAGTATGTATAAACTTGAAGGGGGAGAGTACACCATATAAGAGTTGTGCCCAGGGCTTCCAAAAGTCATAGTTGGGCCCTGCACATGCCTGGAAGTGTCCTGAAAAAGGAATGAGAGTACGTTCCGTACTATTAGAAATTGTTCAAAATAATTTAATGGTATTCCAATTATGTTTAATTTTGCAATATTTTCAATTATACATAAGTTCTGTTGCTGCGTGAACAGAAACCATAAATATAAATGCAAAGCTCGATTATGCTTTTTGAAGACCGCGAAGCAACGAAGGTATTTGGAGACACTCCCCTTTCGATGCGGAACTTGCCAAAAACGGGCCATTCTAATTTTTAAAAAATACAACTATAAAGTATTTTGTATTCATTTGCGGCAATTTATGTTACGTAGTAAATATTTTAAATTTCTTCTTCTATTATACTTCGTATTTCCCCAATTTATATTAAACAATAATAAAATCATTAATTGTATGTTAAAGAAACTGAAAAATTAAACCCATTGGTCATTCAATACAAATGCTATCTTAGTTTAGAGAACTAGAGGCTAAATTTAACAGTTGTTTTAAACTTAATGTAATGTAAAAATAATTTAATCAACTTTTGTTTTTACTAGACATACCATGTGAAAAACTTTACTATTAACTGACAATTTTTATAAATGAAACTGAAATTTTTTTAAATATGGGTCAGTGGCCCATACCAGATTTTGGCCCTTGTTAAATGCACGTAAAAATATATATATATCAGCCTTTACAAATTCTCTGTGAAGGACTGTAACTCAACTAAATGAATGATTTAAAAAAACATTCTAAAAAATCTTTAAATAAGAAATGGTAGGCGGTACCTAATCATAAACAACCATATACTCTAATTGACATAATCTGGCTAAAATATTTTTCGTCAGCATTTAACCGGGTGATATCATTCGATAGTGATAACTACAGTACAAAAACGTTGCAACAAAGTAGGTAATTAGATAGAAAAAAAAAATCGTTAGTTAGCATATTCTGAAAGCGATCTTCTTTCCCAAGTTTTCAATATTATCTAATTTTTCAAATAACAATTTGAGAATATCAAGAGCATTCTCTCCCAATGCAAAATGCTGAAAATTTATAAATTTGAAACTTTACTGCTGAATTAGTTTATCAACAAAGATATTTTTGCTTTTTAAGATCTCCTACACCTTTTTCAAAGGTTGGCCCAAGGCTCTTTACGAATAATAAAATCCTAAAAAGTCTGCAAGCTAATAAAATAATGAAGTATGCATATTAGTTTTAAAAATATTGATTCAAGCAACGGGTGTCAAATGAATCAGGCTGATAATTAACACTGCTTTCTTCAGAAATTTTTAGATATGAAATATGAGCCTGAAATAATTTTTAAAAAATTATGTAAAATTCTATATACTTTATTTTCATCAAAATATTCATTTTTAATGTTTACATTTTTTGTTCTGTTTTTAAGCTAAAATAGACTTTATAAAAGTAGTTTGGCAGTTTTTCCTTTTTTATTTTTTAATTCCTCTGCTAAATCCTCTTAAATCGTATTTTATCTTTCTTTTGATTTCGGCTTTATGTTAAATATGCAGTGTGTCCATGAATTCAAGAGCCAAACTTTACGGAAAAATAGGGCATTTTATAAGGATTCTGAATTACATAGAAAGTCATGTCCCAAACGTCATTCTAACCCTTTAAGAACGGAGTGATTTTGCGTAGATATGGGCGTGGCTTGATAATGCATTTTTAAAGAAATTCTACATGATAATATTTACATAAATAAATAAATTCTGTTTTTAGTGATGTATTTTATCGCAATGCTTGCAATAATACGTACATTGTGCAAAAATACGAACATTCTGAATGGTGCATGGAAGCTTATAAATTTACACAGTAGGCGGAGTTAATAGTACAAAGTAGCACAAAACATGCAGTACTTAAGGGGTTAAAATGACGTTTGGGGACATGGATTCCCATGCAATTCCGAATCCTTATAATGTACCCTATTTCCCCTTAATGTTTGGCAATGCATATATATATATATATATATATATATATATATATATATATATACATATATATATATACATACATATATATACTATGCATATATATTCAGAAATACTAAATACAAAAGAAATTTCTCAAAGAAAGAGGTTATAATTTGTAATTGCTTTGAAATTCATGTGTATACTTCTTTTAGCACAGAAGAGCCGCAACTATACGAGCCCCCATTAACCGAGTTCCTGGTGAACCGATATATTCCCTAAGAGACCACGCCTCAAAGAGGAAGCGTGACTTTCGACAACTGGCGCAGATAACTTTCACAAATGTTACTTAACAGCACTGCATTTTATACTTTATATAAGTATCTATTGTCTTGCATTTTTAACTGATTACTTTTAAATATGTAATATACGTATTAATTTACTTCAATGACTACGTTTTCATCTATTTTAAACTTTGGTATATGTTTCCGCTTCGACTTACGACAGAGCCCCTAGTTAATAAAACAAAATTAATCTGCAATTGTTTAATCCAGTATCTAATTTTCTACTTTAGTGTGTGTTGATTAGCCTAACTATGCAATTTTACTATACAGTTTTCTAAAAATCAAAACCACATAACAATACATATGGTATACATAATGCTTTAATCGATTAATAAATTGACAAAGAATTTTTTTTTTTTAATTATCAGAGTCTTTCGTTATCCAAGGTATCCACGGTTAAGAAAGTTTCTACTGTATCTAGTTTTATTTATTTATTTCTTTATTCTTTTCAGTTTGACATATATATATATATATATATATATATATATATATATATATATATATATACACCAGTTGATTAAAAATAGATGTTCGGCAATTATCTCGTAAACTAAGAAAGATATAAACATACTTCCAATTACGAAATTGGTACAAATTAAGAGTACATTTCAATTATGGCATTTTTTTGTACAAGGGACTCTATACATATTAAAATACGAAATTTATTTTTTGTACAGTCCCTCCTATCCTATGACTTATATTTAGAAAAATATTCTCCTCTCTCTAAGAAGAAAAAAAAAAAATCCTCTCACGATGTCATAATCTTGCTGACAGATTGCAATTTGAAAATGATGATTTATACCACTTTATTTTCAATTTTGGCATCAATTTTCTCGCCAAAGGGATCACTTTAGTGGTTACCTATGAGATGAGAAAAATTTAAAAATGATTCTTCATTATAAAATAGCAACTAAAATCATTCAAACACATGAATTCAACTGTCTTAAGAACGTAATGCTAATTTATATTATTCCGTATTGTTAAAAAATTTAATAGCTAAATATCTTAGTGGGTCACTTGCAAATTAAAACACGTTAAGAGAGGAAGATAATTAAAAGACTCCCAAAACCGTGAGAAAGTTTCGCACTTTATTTCTTTTTACCACTTCCCATCATCGTTGAAAAATTTAAATGACTTCGGCTCTTTAACAATCCCAATAAGGTTAAAAAGTGTTAATGACTTGGTTTGTCTGTCTGTCCATTCGTCTTTCTGTCTTTCCGCGCTCTAACTCCCGTGAATATTCATGGAATTTCTTGAAACTGATATATGTTATTTAAGTTCATTATCGGATGTTCTTTATTGAAAATGGAGTGAATACCTTTGCTAGCATGTGTACAGGAACACTCGAAAGTATTCCAAAGCATTGTGTTCTATGAGAGGTATTTTTATAAACCATATTTTAACACCTTTAATATACGCATATATTAATAAAATTGAAATATGTTATTAAAGTTAACTATCGGAAATTTTCTATAGGAAATTGAGTAATTACCATAATCGGTTTGTATCCAGGGGCACCCGAAAGTATTCTAAAGCATTGCGTTCTATGAAAGATATTTTTTATAAACTATATACTTTGCATATATCTTAATGAAATTAATATGTTATTCATATGCACAAAAGAAGCTTTCTATAGTGTACAGTACGATTAGCATTAGATTTACAGGACACACAAAAACATTCAGTTAGGTTGAGGATTATTATTGGACATTTGCTGGAGTTGCATTTTCGTTTACATTAAAAGTTTTTTAACAATTTTTAACTGTGACTATGATTTTAATTTGCATAATTTTTTTTTCTGACTGTCCATATATCTATCTGTCCGTCTGCCCACCCCCAGCGTCCGTAAATATCTTCAAAAAATTTTTAAAATGATAGATGTTATTCAGGTTTACTATGGAATATTTCCTATTTAAAATGGCATTAATAAGTCTTCTACAATTGGTTTGCACAGAAACGTAGAAAAAATGCCACAGTATTGCGCTTCTGAACAAACATTCTTATAAATTTCATTTAAATAACTTTCTATTGTAAAATTCATAAAAAAATCATATTTAGTGTTAATATTGTAAAATAATTGTTTGCGTAGAATATAATATGTTATTGATGTATAATTCTATGTCAAGGGGTTACTGCCAATCTGTTTAATTATAGGGTCTACTCTACATTTATTAAAACAAAAATCAAGTCTGTTATTAATTACCTTGAAACTTACAAATCTTGATCAACTTTTCAAGTGACAACTAGATATGGAATCCAAAGTACAAAATTTGAATTTTCTACAGTTATTTATTGTTGAATTATGCTGAAAATTCATATATATAAATATAAACCACTAAAAGTTTGACTTTCCGCATTCAGGAGGCCTCAAAACTGTGGTATATTATATAGAAAAAAATCGATCTCCAAATACTACTTTGTTTACAATATGGGTATGAGAAATTAATTTTCCGTTCTGTGTCAACAGTGTTCTTCAACATAAAAAAAAAAAAAAAAAATGCAGCAATGCACTTACCTTAATTTGGGGTAACCCTGTATATTGTCTATAAACTATATACACATGACCTTTTGTACATAAATTTAGTGTTATATATGAAACACTTAACACAAAATGAAATACACTTCCAGTAATTTCCAAGTAGAGCTCCAATATATCCAAGTACACTGAGTAACCCCGTAAAAGAATGGTGAATGATTGTTGTACCACAATCTACACAAAACATGCTTTTATGCGTATAAAAAATCTGTCCTTTTCATTTTGTTTAGGGCAGCCTATATATATCACACTGTACGCATGAGAAATTTCGCTCACATACGTAATGTTTTTGAATTCTCTTCAACGATCCTGTATATAACCCTTTGTCTGATCGCAACGAATAATATAGTGTAGCATCGCAATATGATACGATATTAGAATATCAAATTTGGACTTCCGGCTACTGTTTGTTCTTGAGATATGCTTATAACACACACACGCACACACACAGACACAGAGTGAGAAAGAGAGAGACTAACCGCTAAAAACATGATTTTTGAATTCAGAGGATCTGAAAACGTACAAATATAACAAAAACCAATTTTCGGATATTTGACTCAAAAACAATACTTTCTCTGTACCATGTGTATGGTTAAAAGAATGTATATGTATAAAAGAAAAGAAAGAAAAATGAATTTAAAAATTCCCTTTTAGTACATAAATTATTCATAATTTTTGTTGTTGTTGTTAAATTATCAATGAGTATTCTCGTGTATTCACTAGGAGAAAGAGAGACATTACAAGTTAAAATAGCCGTCTTTCCCTGAATGATCTATGCCTTATTACAAAAACTATAGTACCTAATTACAGTTTCTCACTTGTGATACAACCCCTTAAGACTTGGCGAAAAATGCTAGAATTTTCAAAGTGCAATAAATCAAGCGAAATTTCCACATTCCCCCCCCCCCTTAGACTCAGGAGAATATTTTTCTAAGTATAAGTCATGGTATAGGAGGGGCCGTATAAAAATTTATTTTTGTATTTAATATGTATACAGCCCCTTCTGTTAAAAAATGCGATACCTGAAATCGACTCTTAATTTGCACCAATTTTGTAATTGGAAGTATATTTCTATCTTTCTTAGTTTACGAGATCATCGCTGCAACACCTATTTTGAATTACTTGTTATATATATATATAGGAATATATAAATGTAGAAATATATAAACAAATGAATGAAATGAAACCCCAAAAAACACTGAGATCTTCATCAGGGAGGCCCCTCAGTGTAGGGGTGAACGAGAAGTTTCTGAAAGGACAGTAGCTATAAGCTAATAACTATCCTTAGCCCCCAACTTCTCACCAAACAAAAACCACCAATAACTGAAGAGAAATCAAACATACATATAATGTATAAAACTACTAAAAATATTTTATAAAATTATCAAATTGTAGAAGTTACAAAATTACATCAATTCATTAAAAAAATATATACAATACAATAAATTAGTGAAGGTAAACAAGAAAGTATAAAATGAAATAAAAATACAACCCTTCATTTGGAACACAAACTATCTTCGGCCGACGGGGCTACTCGTCGGTTCTTAAATATCGCCCTTGAATGAGGAAGTAGAACAAACCGAGATAGTAAAAATCTGGAAACTCACAGTTAAAAATTGGGAAGGGTAACAGTTAATTTGCAAGGTACTTTTTAAGTCTTCAAGAGCATATTTTAAATCTTCTTCATTATTGCAAATATTATGAATTCTTTTAAGCTGTGCGAACATAATATTTTTTAAAAAAAATTTCTACTGATATTTGAAAACCAATTAGTAAGACTATTAACTTTAAAATTAAAATCCTTTCTTTTATCATATAATCCAATGAGCCATTTATCTTCATTTCTCTTTATATTTAAATCTAGGAAAGAAATTTTATCAGTATCTGTACGGTTCCAAATTAATTCTTTTGGATGTATTTTTTTAGAAATATTTTCGAAACAATTATAATTGAAAACAATTAAATCATCAATATAGCTGAAGAAAGTAATATTTATAAAAAATTTTTTCGAAAAATTATAAAAATAAATTTGTGAAAGCACTCGAAAAACTCGTTCCCATTGGGATCCCCCTCCGCTGTGAAAAGTAATCTTTCCCGTTAAACAAAACGTTTTCAAAAATACAAAACCTGATAAGATTAATCCAGTAATTTTTATCACAATTTAAGTAGCTGCCTAATTCATCATAAATGCTTTCAAAAACTTCCACTACCAAGTTGTGCGGAATACTGCCAAACAAATTTTCAAAATCATATGTATTTACGGAAGTAATGCTTTCTGAATTAATCTTGAAATATTCTAAAACTTTCTGGTTACAATCATTAGCAGATCAATCTCGGTTTGTTCTACTTCCTCATTCAAGGGCGCTATTTAAGAACCGACGAGTAGCCCCGTCGGCCGAAGATAGTTTGTGTTCCAAATGAAGGGTTGTATTTTTATTTCATTTTATACTTTCTTGTTTACCTTCAGTAATTTATTGTATTGTATATATATATATATTTTTTTTTTAATGAATTGATGTAATTTTGTAACTTCTACAATTTGATAATTTTGTAATATATTTTTAGTAGTTTTATACATTATATGTATGTTTGATTTCTCTTCAGTTTTCTGTTTGGTGAGAAGTTGGGGGCTAAGGATAGTTATTAGCTTATAGCTACAGTCCTTTCAGAAACTTCTCGTTCACCCCTACACTGAGGGGCCTTCCTGATGAAGATCTCAGTGTTTTTTGGGGTTTAATTTCATTCATTTGTTTATATATTTCTACATTTATATATTCCTACATTTAAGTTCCTACATATTTCCTTTCGCTGCAATTTTGCGCATTGGTTTGTAATTCTCCTAATGGTTTTTCTAATCTGTTAAACTTATATATTTATAAATTCCTGTCAGTAGTTTTATATATATATATATAGGAGAGCGTGGAGCTAGTTGTCACAGGGGTAAGAAGTAACACGCAATTTATAAAACAGTTTGTAACATTTGTGATTAAATATTTTTATAAACATAATTCTTATAACTCGCATTATTATTTAAGCACAATCGGTGCTCCACAAAAATGGTCAATGAGAGGTTCTGTACACGTACTTCATTTTTGCTAGTTAATGTGGGAAAAAAATATTTCGTAAATTTTGATTAAAGGTATGTTAATTTTTACTTTAAAGAAATGTTTATTGATATTTATTTAGTTTGTGCGTTGAGTTATAAAATGCATATTTAATTTTTTGTAGAAATAATTATATATTTTTAAAAATAAACAAAATGTCCAAAATCATACAATGGGGCAAGTTGTAATATGTTAGAGGAGTGGCTTGGGGAGATGCCTACAGCCAGAGATCGAAGTCTCCGCCCATTTTGAGGAAACTTACAGAAATGAAAAATTTTTGGTTTCTTTGCTTTTACTGTATTTTTACAGAAATATTTTCTGTGTTTTTACATTGAAATGCCGTGATTATTTAATCACAAATTATAATCATGATTCAGTCATGAATTAGAGAATATTCCATAAAAATACTGGTAGAAAAAAAAAAGGAGAAATTTCTCATCAATGAGAGTGTCTTGAAAAATGGTCGGAGAATTCGAGCTCTGCAGCAGAAGAATGGGTATAATGCTCAATTTGCAAAATGTGAGCACACATTAAATGCATGAGAGGAACAAAATATCATTTGCTTGAATGAATTTCAAATCTGATTAAGATTGACTTCTATGTTTATTTTATCTTTAATTTTCTCCTTATTTTACTAAAATCCATTTGATATAATTCATTTTTACTATACCAAGAAGATTATAATTTAATATTAGTTATTAGTTGCCTTTTTTAAATAAATTAATAAATGATTGATAACAAAATTTTTTTTGAAATATTGTCGTTTTTATAGTAGTAGCCGTTACCTTTC
Source organism: Salticus scenicus (assembly GCA_963930645.1). Taxonomy (NCBI): domain Eukaryota; kingdom Metazoa; phylum Arthropoda; class Arachnida; order Araneae; family Salticidae; genus Salticus; species Salticus scenicus. The sequence continues at coordinate 215,851,621 of OZ005660.1, read as the reverse complement.
CATCCGTTACAATTTGCCCAACGTGTGTTACAACTAGCCCCAAATCCGGGGCAAATTGTAACAGGCAATTAATTTCAAAAAATATTTTTTGTGGTTAAACTAGCAACATTAACGAAAGTTTCTTTAATGAATATGATAGATGATTATGTATGCTATTGAAAACAGCAATTTTAAACAGGAAAACGTAAATACATTTCACAATATATTTAATTTTCTAAAAACTGTTACAACCCGCCCCACGCTTCCCTGTATATACATAATAGATGGTTTGCAGTCCTTCAAAAGGAATTTTAGAGGTGCCAACGTTTTAATTTACTTTCATGTGTATTTTTTTTTTCCATGTGTATACTTCTTTTAGTACAGTAGAGCCGCAACTATACGAGTCTCAATTAAACAAGTTCCGGGTAAACCGAGGTACTCTCTAAGAGATCATGCCCCGAAGGAGGCGTGGCTTTTAACAACTGGCGCAGATAACTTTGACAAATTTTTCTTTACAGTACTGCATTTTATGCTTTATATCAGTATCTATTGTCTTGCATATTTAACTGACTACATTTAAATATGTAATACATGTATTAATTTACTTCATTGACTATGTTTTCATCTATTTTAAACTTAGCCGCATGTTTCCCCCTCGATTTACGACAGAGTCCCTGTTATCCGAGGTTTACATTATCCGAGTTACCCTCGGTCCACGGATAGGCGAGGTTCTTCTGCATGTTTTTTTTTTTTTTTTTTTTTTTTTTAATTTGACACACATATATATATACTTAATATATTATTTGCAGTCCTCCAAACGGAATTTTAGAGTTGTCAACATTTTAATCTATTCCAGAGCATTTTTAGAACGGTCTTTATTCAATACTACTATTTTTTAAAGAGTAAATTTTTCTTATTTTATCTTGGTTATTTATTGAAGATAAATATTCTAAAAATTAAGTGGTGCGAAATAAAGGTGGGGCTAAAAATGCTCGGAATGAATTAAAATGTTGGCAACTATGGAATTCATAGCAGGAATTTCATTTGAAAGACATATATTCATACTATAATAAAAAACAAACAATAAATTTATTAATAAATATAAAGAAATAGTTAATCTACTCACACCGTTGTATTTTTTTCGATTTAGTTTTATAATATTAATTTCAGTGTCAATTTTTTATTGATTTAGATCTAAGTCTTCTTGTCTAGTAGTGTCGTTTGCGTCTCTTCGGGCAGCAAGCGATTAGTGTGTCAGCTAAAAAAGATACTAGCGGATGGGAGCAGAACTGATCATAATGTTAAAAAAAATCCGATTCTAAGCATAGGGAAAACTGTCGAGAGTAAGGGATTTTTTCCCCTTTTTTTCCGGAAGAATCGTTCTCTCACGCGTTTCAAAGCTCGATCAAAGTTTCAAAGCTCGCGTTTCAAAGCTCGCGTTTCAAAGAATGATCCACTACGAGTGGATCATTCTATTTAATTTGCAGGTAAATCGGTAGACAGAGAAGATGGGACCCTTTTTGCGATTGCGCGTGTTTACGATTTTGATTTTTCTCTGTTGTTGCTTATTGCTTGATTCTTTCTTGACAATTTTAAGTTCATGTTGACTCCTGTCAAAGATTTGATTGATGAGATTTTTTTTTCATTTTTCGCATTACTTAAAATATTTAATTCGCTGTTGTGTGTGTTTCAAGACAAAGGAATCTTCAATACTCAAATGATGGAATTATTTTCTATTTTTGTGTTTACAATATGCGCTCAGAGGTGCCACATGTTTGGATGTTTCCAGAAAATACTTATGGATGTAATTGAAGTATAAGATGGCCTCTCTATTTTATATTTCTCAAACTTTTAGCCAGTTGGTGTAACGTTAATAGCAAAAAGTTTGATTTATTTTATTTTTTTGCTTTAATGTGCACTTGCAGGCTAAACTGTCTTCCAATATACAATCATTTCAGGTGAGTCAAATCTATTTATCTCTATTTTTTTTAAAATCAACCTATTTATTATTATTGTTATTCACATATTTTGAATAATGTAATTGTAAAGGCAGGAATCCAGTTGAGAGAAAAGTTGCAAATTATTATTTATAATTTTTGTTCAAATTTAATGTATTTTAACCAGTAATATTTCTCAGTTATGTTGCAACAGCTTTTATTTTTCATTCTGTATTATGTATTTTTAAATTATTCCATCTAATATATATGGATATTATTATCTATTAATAAATAATCTATTAATAAATAATCTATTAATAATAATTCGCCCATTTGTCGTTTTATTGTTGTTGAAGTATTTGGGGGAAAAAGGGGGCAGGGGTGGTTTACCCATGTGTTTTATGAGGTTCAGGGATGAGATTTTTCAGATTTTCAGCTGATTTCAGCTTTTTTGTACATTTAGCTTTTTAGCCTCTTTTAAAATTTTTCAGCTTTTTTTATACTTCTGATGTGAATTTGTTCTTTTTTTTTTTTTCATTGAAGATTAAAATAAATATTTATTACTGTGATATAATAGATTTTCTCATCAAAATTCTAGTATTTCATTTTAACGTCTTGCCTTTGCGTACAGTTTCAGCTTTTTTGTATTTCTGCTAATCTCATCCCTGGGTGGTATAATGCTCTATTTTTCCAAATCTCTCATAGCTGTTAGGTTATTTTAACAACTTACATTAAGATAGTAATGAATAATAGGTATTTTTCTGTTTGCAGGGCGCAAACGAAAAATCGCCAATTCAGTATTATCGCACCAATTCAATATTATCGCCAATTTGTATTATTGCTATTTATATTCAAATCGCATATTGCATTCTTTACCAGTAAGCCTTTCTCTTGAAAAAAATGGACTGCATCTTCTTCTTCAGTTGTGGGCAAATCCCAAAAAATTCAGGTAGACGAAAGGATGTTAATATATTTTACTTAGAAAACAAAAATGTTCTAATGTTAATAGTTGGTGATTTTTCGTTTGCGGGGCGCAACGGAAAAGTACCGAATAATATGAAGCAATATTTCATATTACGTTTTTGATCGCCAAATACAAAAAACGCCAAAGATGACAGAGTTTTGAAATTTAAAATTAAAATTTTGTCAAATTGACTGCAAAATAACTTACAAGGAAACATTCAAAAGGTCTCATCTTCAAAAAGTATTGAAAAAAATATATTTGATTCTACTCTTCATAAAACACCAGAAAATGAAAAAATTATCGGCCGAAATAAATGACAGCGACCACAAAAAATTATCAAAATTAAGCATATTTGTGATTTCACACTGCTAGGCGATTGATTTTGAGTACTTGGCGGAAAAGCAAAACACGGTTCTGTTCATACACGGCAATCTCGGTGCTAGCAAACGTATCGCCTAACAGCGCTAAATCGCCAAATATGCTTAATTTTGATAATTTTTTGTAGTCGCTGTAATTTATTTCAGCCGATAATTTTTTCATTTCCTGGTGTTTTAGGAAGAGTAGAATCACATATTTTTTTTTCAATACTTTTTGAAGATGATACCTTTTGAATGATTCCTTGTTAGTCTAATGCATGCACACGATAACTATTACATATCTATACCCAAGTAGAGGGATTAAAATCGGGAAATAATTTTCCTCGATTTTTAATATTTTTTTTTACAAAACTAGGGGGCTCTGCCCCCTTCTCGTTCCGCTCACCAACCCCTGAAGGAGGCTTCGCCTCCTTCCCGACTCACTTTACTTATTAACACATGCAGAACTCTGCCCACCTATTCGCTGCATTCTTTCATTGAAAAGGAATATTAATAGTGCATATTACAAGACAAAAGCAGAAAATCGTTATGGAAATCTTCATATTCAATGTCAAATTGAAATATAAAATATTTTTATACATATTTTTTAATAGAAAGAAAATCATAATATCTAGACCATTTTGCATTACAGCTTTAGTATATGACCCTTTTTATTTCTTTTTTACAATGTTAAATCCGGACCACGGTACCCCAGTCGGTAGAGCGCCGAGCTCGTAATTGGCAGATTGTGGGTTCGGTTCTCGAACCGACCAAAAACCATCGTGTACGCTAATGGTGGCTGGTGCATGTAAAATATGTCGTCGCTACAATATCCTCAGTGTTCCCATCAAAATTATACCTCTGGGGGCCACCGAAGCTGGGAAGCTATCCCCTCCATATAGGACCAAAACTGTGGTGGCATGTCTTCGGAACATCCGTAGGGGTGCGTCCCAGACCATCGCCAATTACCCATAGCGCAGCATTGGTGTGACGTTCAATCCAACCTACCTACCTACCTACGTACAACCATGGATCATATTTTAATTTTCTCGTGAAAAATGACTTCATGAGAGAAGAACAATGTCACTGGGAGAAACTTTCTACAAAATATCAAATAGAGTACCTTCATAAACTTGTCGTTTTTAGTCAATAACTTTTTTAATTAAAATGATAGAAATTTCTAAGTGGCTGAAATGTCTTCCTTGGGGTACTCGGAACTCATTGATACCTCTCATGACGCGGAGGACCCTGCCCTCCGTTAGAAGATGCTGTCGCAGACAAAAAAATTTGACGCCAGTGACAGTAACTTTTTTTAATATATAGAGAAATCCAATGGGCAATTAACATAGGAAAACTTTTTCTTGCAGTCACGGACGGTCAATGATGTCACATTTTGCTTGCGTATAATCCAATTCAAATGAAATATATTTTCTAAATGCACTTTTAGAGTGCTTTTTAATGCAGGCGCCATCTTGTAAAATTATATGTAAGCATTTTTAGGATAGAATATTAAAGTATTTGGAATCCTGAAGAACAGGGTACGGTCCCGTCGCCAAACAAAAATTTTGTTGCCATGACACGAAAGGGTTGTTTTTGCCAGACTCCAAGATGGCGTTTCACATATCGAGGCATTTTTTCTTTTTAATCAGAGGGACCAGCATCTGAATCCCCCATTAGATAGCTGTATTATAACTATAGTATTTTCCCACAACTGGATTTGGCGGTTTTTCTTTAGCGCCGTTTTGAACGATAACGATATCGTACCGGATTCTTTGCAATATAATATGGCAGCCTGCATGCTGTTTATTTTAGATTTATGATTTAGCTTGTGATTTTATCATTTATGATTTTTAGATTTATGATTTAGCCATAATCTCCAAATCCAGTTGTGGGGAAATACTACAGTTGTTCTCATTTAAAACTGGAAGGAAAGAAAATAAACTGTATTATAACATTTTTGTTTATTTATTTTTTAATGCACAGATTACTTTTAGACACCTAATATAATAAATATATATACAAAAATTGAACTATAATAGAGGAAGAGAATGATAAATAAACACATTAACAAAATATTATGTAAAAATTAAAGATGCAACGAACAATGGTTTGGCCGAATAACCGAATACCAATTAATTGGCCACATTATAGCCGAATATTTGGCTGCCGAATAATGAACTCATTTTTGTCTAAAAATGTAGTATAGTATGCACTATATGCACAATTCTTGTACATTTCATAACTAAAATGTATTATTTTCTTTTTTAAAAGTTATTTTTATTCAAATTTTTAAAATTATTTGATTCTGGAAAAAATATTCGGCTACGTTCGGCTTAAAAATTGCCTCAATAATAAGAATTCTTTGCAAGTTTCTTATGAGGTATTGTCTAGTCATATTTTAATAGATACTAGTGAGCTTCGCCCGCTAGCGGGTCACTATTTTTAAATGAATCACTATAATGAATGAATTCTCAAAATTCCATATTCTCGCTCATAAAAAAATATTTTTGATCAAGTAAAAACTTAAACCAGTCCCCACTGCCGTCGGCAGCATAGACCTGTGCGCACTGCGCATGCACAGATTAAGGGATACGCATATTTATTCCCCACCTTTCCTGCCCCTCCTAATTAACCTATGTCCCCCTAGTCCCTCTTTCCACCTCCCCTTAATAATGTAGCACTTTCCAAAATATCCTTATTCGACTCACAGGCCACCAGAACCTATAAATACCAATTTAGAATGGTTTAACTCAATTTCTAATTTCTTGTCCCCCCCACCCACCTGCCCCAATAATTAAAAATATCACTGGAAGGATTTTTTTTTTATTATTAATAAATAACGAAGGATAAATATTAAATTTTTTCATTATGCTTTGAAAAAAAATCAGAATTTGCTTGTATGGTTCAGTTGGGACAAATTTGAATAGATTAATTTTAAATTTAACAGATTATGTTAGCTACTACAGATATATGTTTTGCACTTATTGATATAGCATAAAAGTTTTTACATGATCCTTACATTAAAATGGTATGATAAAATTCATTCAAGGTATGAAAGTTTTATTTGTTTATTTATTTATTTATTTATTTATTTTTTGGGGGGGGGGGATATTAGTTAATTTCAAATAAAATTTTCACAATGCACCACAAATATAAATTCTAAAATTTAAAAATTTTATTGCGTAATATGTTTTTATTTATATTGTGTAAATATAAATAAAAACATTTCTTACAGAATTATTCGGCCTGGGACGAATAATGGACTTGATATTCGGCCTGTCAGCCGAATAATGTTTGCATCTCTAGTAAAAATCAATAAAAAGCAGTTTGGGGAAGGTTAAACAGCTATACGAGATTTAAAGTTTAAAATTATAAATTTTCATTACATATTTACAACTTGAGACTTATAGTTACAAAGACTTTTTTGTCTCTAATGATACTTGTGGCAAAGTAACGCTAAATTTCCGTCGGCCTCCATCTTCGCAAAAAATGGTGACCGTTGTACTGTTAAACAGCAGGATCAAATTTTCATTTAATTAAAAAAGCATAAAAATAAATAAAAGAGGTTGGTTTCTTTTATAATAAGTACGAAAGTTTGAATAAACACCACAAAATGCAATAAACTCGCAACAATCGGTTCGGATCGAAAATACACACGACTTTTTGTCAGGTAAACAAAATATGCACTAGTGTTGCAATTTAAACAGTGTGCCACTTTCATTGCAGTATGGGTGAAAAGCACGTAGCCCTTTATCAGGCGTACAATGCAGGCACGAGTGCTGCAATCAAAGTGGAATGCCACTTTGGTTGCAGCACTCATGTCTGATGAAGGGTCATGTATATGCTTATCCTGAAACAATTGGTGCAAGTTTATTGCATTTTATGGTGTTTATTCAAAGTTTTATACTTATTACTTAAAACGCCAGTTCCGGTGCTTTTTTATTATTTTCTTTAATAATTTCATTTTAAAATATTTAATTAAATTGTTATAATAATTTTATTCATGATTTAATAAAGTATATGCAATTAAATTTGATTCATTAACTGAAGGCTTTAGTAATAAATTCTTCTTATTTGGGCATTTGCTTTTTTTTGTTGAAAACAACCTTTGCTTCTTAATTTTTTTATTACTTGGTTCACTGGTGGATGCTTCACAATTAAATTTTGACTGTGAGGGCTGTTCATTATTTCTTTTTAGATCTTTGTATGCCTCAAAAGATACAGAGGCTGATTACAGGAGTTTGTGCAATTCTTGTAATTCTTCCATATTACATGTCTCTATTTCACACTTAAATTGATTTAAAATATTTAATGTATCTTCTTTTAATTTGTTTACCTTCCCATTATTTGAATTCAAATTTTTCAGAATAATATTTTTTTTCTACCAGTTTTTTCTCATCATTCTCCTCTATAATTAAGTTTCCAATGCAGTCATCATTTTCACAGTCATCTGTTTCCATCTCAGCATTATGTTCGATTGCATTTAATCTACATATAGCATGGATGTGTTTACACATGTTCCATTGAACAGAGTTGTCAATGCATGTGCAAGCGAACGTATGCAAACAAAAAGAGCAGTCCTTGCACATAAGTGGACAATCTTTAACACAATCTTTAATTTTTTTAATTTCGTATATTTCATTTGAGTTTTCCGATTTGACGCTCCACGTTTCATTTTCTTTCATTAAACTAGAAAAAGGGATTTGCAAGCTATGTTTATGCCGATTTCTGATGTTTGATATTTTGGAAGAAACTTTTCCTTTTTCCAATGCTATTAAACGATCAAACAGTTTGTCTCTAACAAATTTAAGAAGGTAATGAATCGTCTTATCAAGTCTTTTTCCTTTTTTTCCTTCTAAATATATATATTTAATAGTTCTATGCATCCTTTCAATGTGCATATTAGTGTTTATCCCACACCATTTTCTACAAGAGAAAGCCCACATGTCCGACCTTTTAAAATAGTATTTTTCAAAATATTGGCCAAATGTTTTTAATTCATCATTTTCTAGCAACATTTTTAAAAAGTTTTGTTTCATACTATTAAATGCATCATTATCAGTTTCGCTTAATAAACACCGTAACATTTTATATACATTTGCTTGTTGGAGTCTATCGCTTATTGTTTCACTAAGTTTTCTTCGCCAGCTGCGATCAACGTGCCATGAACATAAGAGATGCTTCTTCGGAGGTCCAAATATTAAGGACCATGCGCTATAAAATATCTCAGTATCATCTGTCATTAAAATGGAAGGTGATATATCAATTCCTACATCTTTAATGGCCTGAAAAGCAATTGCAAGCGAATTACTGTCTTGCTTGTTACTCAGTATAAATGCTGTCGGGAATCCTTCCCTTTTGTCGTCCAGCACAACTATTGTTGCAAGGTCAAAATTATACATGTTCATACCATGGGTAAAGTCCATACAAATAACATCATTGCCATATAAATTCAATATTTCTCTCTGTGCATTGTTCATAATAACTAATAGGAAGTCATCATTTTTTAATGAGGGGTGGGGTGAATTTTGTGCTTTATAGAACACAATTGGGGAATTTTCATTTTTTTCCATTAATTTTACCCATCTGTCAACACTATCTGCATCATTAGTATCTAGCATACCATCAGTGTTGATATTAAATTCTAATTTAATATTTAAAATATCTTTTCGAGTCAAGAGATGCTGGGGCTGCAATACTGAAGAAAATCTATCTCTGATGTCATCTAAAATTGCTGATATCGGAATTTTATTGGACAATTTCAAAGCTATCTGTTTTCTTTCTTCTTCGGTTAATCGAAGTCTTCCGATGTCATTTGTGTGACCGACATGAGTACTCATATATTCAACTATTATTTCGTCATTCATTTCTTTTACTTTTATCATGGCTGGACAGGTGTAATTAATTTTATTAGAACCCATCAATTTTTTGTTTCGTGATCTGCCCTCTGTTTTAATTCTTTCATTTCCAGATCGATGGCAGTAAAAATAACTTACTTTTTCGTTGTTTATATATTTACTACCACATTTTTTCACAAAGTTACAAATAGTTTCTCTTTCAACATCCCTTTTCCATTTTTTAAAATCATTTTCAATTTTAAATAAATGGTGTTCTTTTTTAAATTGGATGTTATGCTTTTCCTCCAAATGGTTTTCTAAGCAGAGTTTCCTTGAAAACTCTTTTTTACAGCATGGGCATTTCAAATTGTGTTTTACAGAAAAGTATGTAGCACCATGCTTTAATTTCGCATGCCTATTTAGATTACTGTTACTGGAATAGGATTTACCACATTCGATGCATTCATGAAAAACAGTAGCATCTTGAATATTTTCAAATTCTTCACTCGAAGATTGTGAATCTGATAATTCATTGGATTCCATGATTATCAATGTCAAGCATAATAAATAAACACAAATACAAATCCGCTAGTTTAAAAATGCTGTCAAACAGAAAGTGAGAGAACGATTCTTCCGTAATAGGGAAAAAATCCCTTACTCTCGACAGTTCTACCTATGCGTAGTAGCGGATTTTTTTTTAACATTATGATCAGTTCTGCTCCCATCCGCTAGTAAAAAAGATAAAGAAGCTCATCTTTTCCCTTTTTTTCGACGTGAATTGTTATGGGAGCATGCGGCCGGTAGCGATCGATTAGTAATAAAGTCTAGTTCAAAATGGTATAGATCGATTTTTCTTAGGAGGTCGTCTGCATATTAAAAAATGCAACTTCATTTTTTCAATGGTAAACCCTATTTTTTATATATTTTTTAAATTATTGGATCAAATAATTGCGAAAAATGGTATACTTTGTATATTATGCTCAACTTTTCATAGATTTATAAGCTGCCAAAATATGGGAATGCTAATGTTAAATGTATGTAACAAACGTTAATTCATATCCTCCTGAAAAAAAAAATTATATATTTAAGTTCTGTTCTTTTTATGCTTTAGACTAAAGTGACCCAAACATATTCCATGCATATTTATGATTAAAAAATATTTTTCTAAATCATAATAATTATTAATAAATTCATATTCGAAAAAAAAAATGAAATATGACCTATACTAATTTTTACTCGAATATAAAAGGCATCATCAAAAACATGATTTACCTAATTTACAGCTCATTCCTAACATTATTTTTCGAGTTACAGTGATATTTCATTTTTCATTGCTGTTAGGGGGCCGTCACATGTTAACATTTCTATTGTCTAAAGAAAATATCTGCATATAATCTGACGGGAAACTATTGTAATTTACTTTTATTTTATTCTTATAGTTTTATAAGCAACATTTCGACGTGTATTATTCAAATTCACTTATTTTCGTAAAATTATCGTAATGCAGACGAGAGATTGCAAAAGAAATTCAAAAGTAAACAAGCCGCGCCTTCTACATTGCTGAAACAATATTAAAATAAAACAATTTTTCATATTCGTATTTGACTCTATATCTGATGCTGGTATGCATAAACTTCAATGGAATTTATTACATCGATTACTGAAGACAAAATTTGTATGATTTAATCGTGAATATGTAAAATCATTTTGTTTTTCAGAGTAAAGTTTTAGAAAAATGTGTAAAGGCGTGGCATACTTTACAAGACAGGGAATATGTTTCATCTTGATACACTGAGTCTTTATTCTTAAATATTAAATGACTTTTCCTAGTTTTTCGACATTAAATTTTTGTTTTAACCCTGTTCAATATTGTAAGGTTCGTACATCTTAAGTTAAATGTGATGTTTTAGAAAACGTGGCATTATTATTTGAAATATCAAAATACATTCGGTAATTGTTTTATTATTATTATTATTTACTATTTTTTATAAGATATTTTTACCACGAATTTTCTGCTTTAATCATGTTGTCACATTTTTGCATTTGTTTAATGTATGGTTTCTGTACATCATGTTATTTAATGTTATTTTTATGTCGCATGATGTAACATAATAAAATATGTAATTTTTATTGCTTTTTTTTTTTTTTTTTCAATGCAGAATCAAATGCTGGAATTTTTTTTTAACTTATAAAATCGATTATTGAAACAAAGCGCAATGTTATTTATTTTGATTAATTCTAATCACGGCGTAAAATTCATATTGAACATGGAAAAACAATTTAAAACACAGTAATAGTAATATGTCTTATCACTTTTAAAGCTATAGATATTGATCTTACACTTTTCATAATTAAGAATTCAAGTACAGTAGACTCCTGTATAATGTGGGAGATCCGTTCTGCGCAGTAGAAAATCGTGTTATGTGGGATATAAATTATCAGATTAATTTATGCAAGTTAAGTCCAATAAAAAAAAAGAATAATAATAACATTAAAAATAATTTATTTTATTTTATTTTGGGGAGAGTGGAGCGGGTTGTAACAGTTTTTTAAAAATTAAATATATTGTGAAATGTATTTACGGTTTACTGTTTATAATTGCTGATTTCCATAGCATATATAATCAGCTATCATATTCACAGGAAAAAAAAAAAAAAAAAAAACTTTCGTTCATGTTGCTAGTTTTAGCACAAAAAATATTTTTTTTTGTTTTTAATTATTTGCCTGTTACAATTTGCCCCCGATTTGTGGCAACACACGTGGGGCTGATTGTAACGCTTACAAAGGGAACCCTAACAATAAAAACGACAATATTTCAATTTTTTTTTTCTTTTTCTTTTTAATTTTTTTTTTTTTTTAATTTTTTTTTTAATCAATCATCTATTAATCTAATAAAAAAAAGGGAGTAAAAATGAATTATATCAAATGGATTTTAGTAAAACAAGGATAAAATTAACATAGAAGTCAATCTTAATCAGAGTTGAAATTAATTCAAGCAATGATATTTTGTTACTCTCATGCATTTAATGTGTGCTCACATTTTTCAAAATAAACATTATATCCATTCTTCTACTACAGAGAGGGTTTAGCAGAGCTGGAATTCTCCGCCCTTTTTTTAGGACACTCTCACAGATGAGAAATTTCTGCTTTTTTTCTACCACTATTTTTATGCAAGATTCTTGAATTCGTTATTAAATCGTGATTATAATTCGTGATTAAATAATCACGGCTCTATAATATAAAAGCACAGAAAATATTTCTGCATAAATATAATAATGGCAAAGAAGTCAAAACTTTTTCATTTCTGAAAGTTTCCTGAAAATGGGTAAACACTTCGAGCTCTGGCTGTAAGCATCTCCTCAAGCCACTCCTCTCACATGTTTCCAACTTGCCAAATTGTATGATTTTGGACAATTTGTTTATTTATAAAAAATATAACGATTTATACAAAAAATTAAACATGCATTTGTAACTCAACACACAGACTAAATAAATATCCAGAGCTGCCAACCTAATCCGGCAATTTGTTAGTACAGCCCCTTTTTCTTACACCACGTAATTTTTAGAGTAATTATCTTCAAATATAGTTAGGATGAAATATGAAAACAAATACTTTAAAAATTAAGCGGTGTAGAAAAAGAGGCTGTACTAACAATTTTACGGATTAGGTTGGCAGCTCTGAATACGTATAAACATTTCTTTAAAGTAAAAATTAACATACCTTTAATCAAAATTTACGAAATATTTTTTCCCCACTAACTTGCGAAAATGCATACTTGCCAACATACTAATTAATATTCCATAGTATTGTTAGCCACGCCTTATTTGTACACACCTGTATCTTTTTAGATTATTTTTCTTCGTATATAATCGCAATTGCTTTTAGAGAAAATTACTCTAAAAATTTACTGGTGTGAAAAAAAAAAAAAAAAAAAAAATGCGGGGTTAACAATATTACGGAATATTAACCCGTTAGTAGTCGCTAGTTGGTCGATTTGCCACCCATCTTTCAGTGTTGAGAGATTTTTTTATTCAATAGCCACCAAAAATTTTTAGAAGTGGCATTTGATATACAGAATACGCGAATAAAATCGAAGAAACGTCGATCACATCACTTCTTAAAATTATTGGTGAGAGTTAAATAAAAAGTGCGCAATCTGTAATAGGTGGCGCTGTTTATAGCGACTACTAACGGGTTAATTAGGATGTTGGCAAGTATCGAAAATGAAGCACGTGTACCGAACCTCTCATTAACCATTTTTGTGGAGCACCGATTGTGCTTATATTATAAAGCGCGTCATAAGAATAAATTCATAGGAATTTATCCTATATAGCTTCATAAGAATTTATAAAAATATTTAATCCCAAATCTTACAAAGTATTTCATAAATTGCACGTTATTTCTTACCCCTGTGACAACTAGCCCCACGCTCGCCTACTTATTTACTATTATTATTATTAGTTTTTTATTGTTTTCTAAGTAAGGTTTCGTTGTTTATTATACAAATTAACCAACTTTTGGAAAATTAACACATTGTAGGCGGGAAATTTTGATAGCATTCCAAAAGAAAAATAAACTTCACATTCTGGCTTATTCAGAAACAATATTTCACTTTAAAAAGAGTTTTTTTTTTTTTTTTTTTTTTTTTAAATGTTTGTTTGACACTTTGTAGGACGCCAGCATCTATAGACGAATAAAATTTACCGTTTCGATAGTTGATGAAAAAAATTCAGATATTTAATAATGAATATGTAAAATAATTTGATGTTTTAGAGAAATGTATAAAGGCGTGACTTATTCTCAAAATAGGAATGCTTTTGAACAGTATTTCTTTTCTTGAATATTAAATATCCTTTCCCAGATTTTTACCATTAATTTTTTGTTTCAATCTTATTATCTATATTTTTGTACGTTGTATATTGTAGGTTTTTACACCTCAAATTAAATGTAACCCTTTAAAGAAACACTTTCATGCGGGCTTGCTGTAGAAAATAAATATATACGCAGCAGAGATAGATACAGTGCGTATCGAAATGATAGGTCCACCCGCATTTTTCAAAATTTCGACTCTTAATTGAGAATAAAAATCACTTTTTTGGTAGAGATAATTAATCAGTAATTGTTATAACTATTTATGAAGAAATTTCTTAAAAATAAGTAATTCCTTTTTATTTTATGCAAATTTTCATTTTCGGACCGTTTCGAAAAGATAGATCTTCAGAAATTTTGCACCAATCACGTTTATTTTCAAAAAATTTGCATAAATATCGTTGCTTAGGCTTACTGCGGGATTATGCTGGCTGCTGTGGAGGTATTTAAACAGATTTGAACATCACGTTGTAATCGAAAGAAATGGGTCGTCGTTGTAGTCTTTTGCTGGATGAGCATGGGAAAATTGATGCATTTAAAACGTGTGGAAAATCGAATAGAGAAATAGGTAAACTTTTAAACAGATCACATAATGTTGTAAACAATTATTTGCCACTTAGAAATGCTTATGGCAGTAAAAAATCAGCTGGCCGCCCATCAAAAGTGACACCCCGACAAAGACGGATTATCGTAAAGGAGTTAAAATCTGGAAATTTGAGCTTAGCCACTGTGGCCAGACAAAAAAAAAAAAAAAAAAAAAACACTCCAATATTAAAATCTACGGTCCATAGAGTGGTAAAGAAGTTCGGCAATATAGTTTACGTGAAGAGGAAAGCGGCTCCGAAATTGACTAAAAAGCACAAAGAAAAGAGATTGAAATTCGCACATGAAGTGATGTCATGGAAACAAGATTGGCATCGTGTGATATTGAGTGATGAAAAGAAATTCAACCTGGATGGTACAGATAGTTGGCAGTACTACTGGCACGATCTGCGTAACGATAGATATTCTCGAAGAGGCAAGCTGGTGGTGGTTCCGGTATTCGTATGGGCCGGATTCGGAGGTGCAGGAAAAACTGATATAGCATTTGTAGGCAATGGTTTGAATGTTGCAGGCTATCAACAGCTGCTTGAACAATATTTTCTTCCACAAGCAGAGCACATTGGGGGCCCATTCTTCATGTTCCAACAGAACAATGCTCCTGTGCACACTGCAAAGTGCACTTTCGAATGATTTCTGGATAATGTTATACACGTTATCGATTGGCAACCTTGCAACCCCGACCTGAATCCGGTAGAAAACATGTGGGGTATACTCGCAAGAGCGGTGTATGCAGGCGGAAGGCAGTACAACAGTACTGCAGACTGGAAAAAGGTTATTTCCTCCGAATGGTCAAAAATCGAGAAAAAGTGTTTGTAAAAACTTGTAGAAACCATGCCGAATAGGATTTTATGAGCTTATTTTGAAACAAGGTGGAAAAATTTCTTATTAATTCAACATTATTAAGATTAAAAACTATTAAAGTTTAAAATTATAAAACATTTCACGTGTATAAATAATATAAAAGGTAACAAAACCACTTTAAAACACGTATATACAATATTTTTATTAAAAACTACACAAAGCTTTTCGCTATCATAATAATAGCATCATCAGGTGTAATTACGTTACATAGAAACTAGCAATATATAAATAAAGAAGTTCAAATGGTTTAAAGTTACGGTTACAATAAAAATTTTAATTTACATTTACAATAAAAATTATTATTTTCAGTATTTTTTTTTTTTTTTTTTCTCTATGAGCACAACGCGTGCCAAATTTTAGGAAGTGATGCAGCGTCCTTGGAGTTAATAACATTATTGTATTTGATAATATTTATGGCTTCTGTTATTAGCAGGTCTTGAAAGTCTCGAGGGGCTGAAATAATTTCGGACTGGGTCCACATAGGAATAGCATCAGGGTGTTCGTACAGAAAGTCTACTAGAATTGAACTATTTTCCTCTTTAACATTACGAATGTGTTCACTAATTCTTGTTTTAAGTGTGCGACGTGTTTGCCCAATGTAGTAAAACAGTTCACCATTATATTTGATAGGGATTTTATAAACCCCTCCAGAAGGTCTGTTGATATCTCTGTCATTAACAACTAAGTTTTTAATGGTACAGGGGGAGGAGAAAGGAATGCATAGATTAAATTTACGTAAAATAAAATGCTTAAAATTTTTAAATTCAATACAGAAAGGTAGACTATTGGTATATTTAATTTTAGGATTATGGTTAATACTAGTATTATTATAGATTTTATTTTTGACCCCATTGATTATTTTTAAAACAGTGTTTTTACTATACCCAGCGTTAATACCTAAGTGAATAATTTTATTAATTTCTTTATTTTCGTTAAACTGGAAGGAGGTATACTTGATGGCACGAAAAATATACGAGCGAAAAAAAGCTATTTTAAATTTCAATAGGATGCGCTGATGAAACAGGTATGGGGGAAGGGATAAAAGAGTCTTTGTAACAAACGTCAAACCAAATAGTAGAGTTATCTTCATTACGGTGAATAGTTAAGTCCAAAAAGGACAGAGTCCGGTTAACTTCAGATTCAAATGTAAATTTAATAGAGGGGAATTGTTTATTGAGAATATCAATAAACTCAAGGAGAGAATTTTTAGAAAAAGGCCAAGAAATAAAAATGTCATCCACATAACGTAAAAATATTGTGGGTTTAAGGGTAAATGAAGCAAACGCACGTTCTTCTAAATCTATTAATAGAATATCTGCAATCAAGGGACTAAGGGGGGATCCCATAGGGGCACCAAAAGTTTGTTTATAAATGATACCATTAAATATGAAAACATTATTGGAATTAATTAAATTAAAGGCTTCTAAAATGAAATTAAGATATGACGCCAGGATAGGATTGTTTTTACATTTATTAGCAATAATATTGTATACCTCATCTAACGGGATATTGGGAAAGAGAGAAATTATATCTAAACTAAAAAATTTATCAGTACGGTTTAATTTTGTGTTTAAAATTCTAGTTTTAACATCGATACCCGAATTCACAATATGTGGATTACCACTAATAATAGGTTTAAGTAGGTTAGATAAAAAATTTTCGAGAAAATATGTAGGGCTATTCCGTTTCGAAACAATTGGGCGAAAAGGAAGGTTATTTTTATGTGTTTTAATTTTAAAGAACAATTTAGGAATATCAGGGTAAAGAGGGGTTTTTATATTATATGGTGAAATTAACTGTTTATAAGAGTTAATTAATTTTTGAGTTTTACGTGTTAAACTATCAATTGGATTAGAGGTAACCGTAATACAATTTAAGGCATTAATAGCTTCAAGAGCTTTAGCATTAAAATCAGAAGTGTTTAAAGCTACCAATTGTTTAGATTTATCAGCTTGAAGAATACGAACATTTTTGTTAGTTTTAAGTTTTTTAAGTGTTAGTAAGTTAAAGTTCTTTGATCTGCAATTCTGGTTAATATGTCTATTTAATGCAAAGACAGCCTTTGCACGAACAAGTTCTTGATTTTCAACAGGTAACAGTTTGATTATATTTTCAAATTTTGGAATCACATGTTCAGGTTTTAATTGAGGTTTCAAAGCAAAACTAGGTCCATGCTTAAGTAGGTTAATTTCTAACGTAACGTAGGTTAGATTATCCGGTTAACTAGGTAGGCTAGTAGGTTAATTTAAACGTAAATTTAATCTATGCATTCCTTTCTCCTCCCCCTGTACCATTAAAAACTTAGTTGTTAATGACAGAGATATCAACAGACCTTCTGGAGGGGTTTATAAAATCCCTATCAAATATAATGGTGAACTGTTTTACTACATTGGGCAAACACGTCGCACACTTAAAACAAGAATTACTGAACACATTCGTAATGTTAAAGAGGAAAATAGTTCAATTCTAGTAGACTTTCTGTACGAACACCCTGATGCTATTCCTATGTGGACCCAGTCCGAAATTATTTCAGCCCCTCGAGACTTTCAAGACCTGCTAATAACAGAAGCCATAAATATTATCAAATACAATAATGTTATTAACTCCAAGGACGCTGCATCACTTCCTAAAATTTGGCACGCGTTGTGCTCATAGAGAAAAAAAAAAAAATACTGAAAATAATCATTTTTATTGTAACTGTAAATTAAAATTTTTATTGGAACCGTAACTTTAAACCATTTGAACTTCTTTATTTATATATTGCTAGTTTCTATGTAACGTAATTACACCTGATGATGCTATTATTATGATAGCGAAAAGCTTTGTGTAGTTTTTAATAAAAATATTGTATATACGTGTTTTAAAGTGGTTTTGTTACCTTTTATAAATTCAACATTAATTTGATGCTTGGTTCAGTGGACCTATCTTTTTGTAACAGCTTTTTCATGTAATTTTTGTTTTCCTTATTATTCCTATTATTTGTATAATATTCATGTATTATTTTACATTGAATGAAGTAATGTAGTTTATAAAATAGTACTTCGTACACAATGAAACTTTTTTTACCAACATAACTTTCGTTTTTACTGGTGGACCTATCATTTCGACACGCACTGTAATTTTTTTTTTTTCTTAATTAGTAAACATTTTTCTTATTTTTTACTGCTGCCATTATTATTATCATCATTATTACCATAATAATTTATCTTGCCACTTACATTTTTGTAATTGAATATTGTAGAGTTCATATGACTCAAGCTATTTATATTTTAACGCACACAGTGACGTAATATTTTTTTTTTTTTTTTTTAACTATCAAATATAAGTCATTTACGCCTTAGAGAAATGTAAAATTTAATTAACAGTGTGAAAATTTAAAATTTGTCTTACGCGGTATACGGGACTGTTCATTGCCTTGTAACGAGTACAACTCGCAATTTTTTTGTCGTGTTTTATGGTAGCGCGTTATACTGGAGTTAATTATAGTTATTTAGACAAGCTTCCACGCAAACACATTTCCTTTTGTAGAATAGCTTCGTTTTATTTCATAATTAAAATTTCTGTACTTTTTTCCAGGTATGAATCTTAATAAGTAAAGTCTTTTCTATTGTAGATCACAATTTATTTTTTCTAAATATATAAACAGACCCCTAATACATTTTCGCTTATAAATCTATTAAAAATTCATTTAAAGTTTATAAATATAACTTTTTCTGAACTGCCTTGGTCTCAGAATTTAGAATATGCGGTCAAAAGTTGGGGTTTCCATTGAAAAAAGAATGAAGTTGATGCTTATTTTAATATATAGACAACCCCTTAAGCAAAATCTAGCTATACCGTTATAAACTACACGTTATTACTAATCGATTGGAATAAGCCGCATGGTTCTAGGATGATTTGTGGCGATTTTTTTTTTTTTTTTTTTTTTTTTTCTGACTGTAAATTATTAAACGGGACAACATAATTCAGAATGTCCTTTTCGTGCAGCGCCAATTGCAGCGGTCGGGCGGCAACCAGAAACAAAAGTCAAAAAGTATTACGAGTAGTGAAAATATGCAGCCTAAACGACTGAATATTTTCACTATATTCATATCATTTGTCAGGTTAGCATCAAAAACTACTAAAAAAGTTTTAAATGACCAAGATATTTTTTTATTTATTTACTTTATTATTATTATTATTACCATTATTATTATTATTATTATTATTTTATTTTATTTTATTTTTATTTATTTATTTATTTATTTATTTATTTATTTATTTTTTTGTCATGGCATTGGAATATTCTTTCAATCTCCATGCTGTCGTATGCAACTAGATAAATAAAGTAGTGTGATAAATAGTGATAAATGGTAACCCTGACATGGTCCAACATGAGTCATGTGACATGAACCCTTTATGCGTTAGTTCCCTTGGTAACAGCTTATTTTCAGTAAATTTCTATGACAATCGTTTGGAGATTTTTCTTCGGAAAAGACATAACCGCCAATGTTTTTGTTTACTTACGTAGTTTAATTTTCTTTTGTTCTAAATCATTTTGATTTTGATCTTGATTTTACTTTTTTTTTTTTTTTTTTTTTTTTTTTTTTTCTCGTGTAGTTGAAATTTAACCGACAAAATGCTTAAAAATAGTTGAAAAATTATTATTTGTTGTTAAATTTAGCTCTTTAAAAGGTATTTTTTTTTTTTTTATAAACACTTTTAAACTTTGTTGAGAAACGATGAAAAAAAGGTATTTTATTTTTTATTAAAATGTGAAATATCTGCAAAATTATTTAAAAAACAATTTGTTTCGGTCATAGGACTGTCATGTTACCTAATAATAACGATAATTTGTCGAACTGATATGTTAAATGCCAAAATAGCGGTAAAGGGCGAAACATTGCAACCTATTGGAGCATGTCACGTGATTCATCTTGAACCACGGAAAGCTTATCCTTCATCCATTGAATCAGCACTCTAATTTATTTATCTCGTTGTTCGTATGTCTGAAAAGTTTCATTAACTTAAAAAGTCTAAAATAAAAATAATAAAATAAAAATAAAATAAATAAAAGTGGAATAAAGTAAGGCTTTTAGAAAAAAGTATAATTTTAGAGCATGATTCTGACTAAGAACATGATTCCGCAAGGATTTATTTAACAAAGCAGTACTAAGTGTACCTTTTTAAGCAGGGATTATTGCTGGTGCTCGAATAATTTTGCTGCCGACTGTACAGGGATATGATTGTTCTGCATGGAGCGTACTTGCCAGCATACTAATTAATATTACGTAGTCTTGTAAGCCCCGCCTTCTTTTTCACACCAGTATCTGTTTAGAGTATTTTTTTTTTATTATTTAATTGTAATTGCATTTGGAGAAAATTGCTTTAAAAGTTTACTGGTGCGAAAAATAGGACGGGACTAACAACACTACGGAATATTAATTAGAATGTTGGCAACTATGATGGAGGGGAAGTAAGTCGTCACTGAATTTCTTCAAATCTTTAGATTAATACCTGTTAGTTGCATTACAAATGTTAGAACTAAATAGGCTTGTGGTACATTTGTCCTTTGTTTTGAAGAACACCAATTTTTGAAATCTTCTTGAAAATTAAATCTTCTCCTGGAGGTCTTTCTACATTTATCATAAGTAATTGGTTTTTATTCTCTGTTGTTAAACGATTTCTTATGTTTGTTTTTATCAAATTCCTTTGAGAAAAAGCTCTTTCACAGTCTGCTATATGTAATACAAGTAGGCTTGCAGCATATTCCACTATAGACTATGGAACATAATAGAGGATATTCATCATGCATTTCATTTTCATCTAGAAATTGTAAATTGCAAAACGTGTAATATTTACATCTGACTTCTATTACTTTTTGAAAATATTCCATTCAGACAACATTTGGTTTACGATAAATGCATTTCTGCGCGCAGAACTACTTTGAAATTTTTCTTTATTTCATCTTTTCCATTGCCTAGATTACTACTACTTTAACATATATGTATATATATATATATATATATATATATATATATATATATAATTTTTTTAAATAGAATAGCTTGTTTCATATCTCTAAACTGTCTCCTAAATATAAAAAAAAAAAAAAAAAAAAAAAAAAAAAAAAAATGGAAGTAATTACTGAATAAACGATATTTTTCGCTGCCGATTTCCGAGATTAATTATTTATTACATCGGTAACAGACCAAATTCTTACTATTGTCAAAGCTAAAAATATAAATTAATATTTATTATTATTATTATTATTATTATTATTTAATGTGAAATCTCCGAAATAATCTCATTTTCGTGATCTGATGCCGAAATCTGGATAATTTCATTGTTTTGGGGGATAAGAAAGAATTAATCACAGCTAATTACTCAAAATTCCTGCATTTATCTAGTGTAATTGTCGAAATACTCAGTATTTGCTGGAATGAAGAATTTTTATCGCTGTCATTTCCAGAAAAATCTTAATTTGCCGATAATCTGCGAAATTCACATTATTTTTAGTTTGTTTCCTGAAATATGCGATTGCTTTTATCGCAAAACAAAAATTGAATTTGCTTCTACTTATGTGTGATATCCGAAATACGTAATATTTATTGAAATCAGGAATTTTATCAACAACGATTCACGAAAAATGTAACTATTTTGCCGCCAATCAACGAAATTCGCACCTATCTTCAAAGTTGATTCCCAAAATATGCTATTAATTTTTAGTAAATTAACAAAATTTATGCTTGTTCTCATGCCTGATTGTTGAAACACGCAATATTTGCTAAATGAGAGATTTTTACAGCCGAAGATTCCCAAAAAGCCGTTAGTCGACGAAATTAGCATTATTTTCAAAGTTTATTCTTAAAATTCTAGATTATTTTTATCGTAAATCAGCAGAATTTCTGCTTTTTTCTTATGTCTAATTGCCGAAATATATAGCCCGTATGCAAGTACGTCCCGTTTCTTTTAGCAACAACTGAATTGGAACCCAAGCAAACAGAGCTGAAATTATGATTGGTTGAAATTATCTGCTTGTTTATCTTATACTTTAAGGTCATTGGATAGCCTCTCTGTATTTGGACAACACTTATGGCTCCGAGTGAAGCAATGGCGTCACTTACATACGGTCTGTAATATTTGCTGAAATAAGGGATTTTTATCGATGATGATTTACAAAAAAATGTGATAAATGCCATGAAATGACTTTCAAGCAGAAAGAGGGCGCTCTGGCCCTGCGCTGAAAAGGAAACTCGCGTTTTATGGAGACTATTAATTAATTAATTAATTAATTAATTAATTAATAATAATAATAATAATTATTATTATTATTATTATTATTAATTTTTTTTTTGTTAGAGACAGAGAGAGTGATGCGTCCGCTAAGGGCGGATGGCGGGCTTGAGATTTTATTTGGTGGGCCGGAGATTAACGACCATTTAAAATAATGTGTACATGATTGTTTACGTTTATTTTTTATGTATTTGTGTTTCTGATGTGCGGTATCTGTAAATGAGAACTAAATAAATTTCTGGAAATAAAAGGTTGGTTGGTTGGTTGGGTTTTACGTCGCACTAGTGCTGCGCAGGTGGGCAATTGGCGACGGTCTGGGACTCACCCCTAGAGGTGATTCGGAGACATGCCATCGCAATTTTGATCCTCCACGGAAGGGATGGCTCTCCCGCTTGGGTGACCCCCAGAGGTATAATTTTTGATGGGAACATGGAGGACATTGCAGCCACGACAGATTTTACGTGCACCAGCTACCATTAGTGTACGCGACGGTCTTTGGCCGGCTCGAGTACCGAACCCGCAATCTTCCAGTTGCGAGGCCGGCGCTCTACCGACTGGGCTACCGCGGCCCCTGGAAATAAAAGGATCACCTCTCCATGGTATGCATCTTCGAATCATCACAGCCGCTAAATGGAATTAATAATACTGGAATAAATGCCGCTAATTGAGAAAATTCGCATTAATTGTAAAACTGATCCTCGAAATACGCGATTTTTTTTCTTGCAAATGCACTTCTTTGCTATTTTCTTATGACTGATTGCCAATACTAAAATGCATAACATTAGCTGACTCAAGAGATTTCTATCGACAATAATTCCCGAAAAACGTGATTACGTTGCCGCTAATCGTAAAAATTCGTGCCATTTTTAGAACTTTTTTCTTTTTCTTTTAATGAAATTCATGGTTGAGAAAATTAGAAAAGAATAGTGGTAACAATGTAATACGGAATCAGATATGTTATCTGTTCTCCTCTGCTTTGATAAATAAAAATAAATGCTTATTTATAAAGAAATATTAATTAAGTATCTCAGGTTGTAACTAATCGAATTGCATAAAATTTTACCGCGAATTATAATTTTATACTTTTTGAAGACCTGCCAGATATTATTAAAGTATATTGATTATTCATTAAAATTCGAGCTCTTAAATTACCCACAGCTGATTTTTTTTTTTTTTTTTTATAAACAGGCAAGTCCGGGAAAAATCCTGCTTTAAATATCGTCTTGAAATGTGATGGGATACATACTGGAAAAAAATATTTTACATATAAAGCATACTAGTCAACCTAACTAAAAGCGGGACTAAAGATTCTTAGTCCCGCTCCTTTCCGCCTATTTTTCACACCAGTCTTTTTCTTTTCTTTTTTTTTTTTTTTTTTTAAGAGTACTTTTCTTTTTATTTAATCATAAATATCTTTGAAGACAATTATTTTAAAAATTAAGTGATGCACAAAAATGGACTGGAACTAACACTCTTTCTGGTTAGGTTGGCAAGTATGATAAAGTGGTGCAAAATAGAGGCAGGGATAAAAGTGTTCCGGAATAAATTGAAATGTTGACAAATATGTATATCATACTTTCCAACACCCTAATTAATATTCCGTAGTGTTGTTATTTCCGCCCTTTTTTTCACACCTGTAACGTTTTGGAGTAATATTCTCCAAATGCATTTACGATTAAATAAGGAGAAAAATAATCTAAAAAGTTACTGGTATAAAAAAACAAGGCGGAGCTAAAAATACAACGGAATATTAATTAGTATGTTGACAAGTATCATATATATATATATATGTATATACAAACATATATATATATTTTTCTGATAACTATGCCACAGATATTGAATAATATATTTTACTTTATATTTCGATATGTCTTTAAGTTAAAAAAAAATAAATAAATAAATAAACTGCAAATGTTTATTTAGAGTTTCTGAATATAAAAGAAACATTTTAAAGAAAGTTTTAAAATTTATAATTTGCGTATTTCTTTTAACATTTATGAATAATAATTTGATTTACACGCACACATTTATATATATCTATATATGCATATAATATTTATAATATATATATACATATATTACGTTTTACATATAAATAAATGTTATACTTTAACAATTTGTTGAAATATGCCAGAAATTATAAATTTTTCACATACAGTCAATTGCAAAAGTTTAAGACCAGTAGCCGATTTTCAGTATTTTAACACATTGCATCATTTGGGCAAAGTATTGCGTCATCTCATGTGTTGATTGCATCAGGCACATTCTACTGCTTTAAAAAAAGTGCCCAGCACTTTTATCGCCAGTTGTTTATTGAATTTTGTAGTAGACAGTGCAGTTGTGTAATTATTGTAATATGTAAAAAAACCTTCACTTACAGTTACAAAAAGGTCAGAAATATTGACCCTGCATAAAATTGGATTTTCTGAACGTCAAATAAGTTCAAGGGTAAATGTGAGCAAGACAGCTGTGCATCAAGCTATTATTAAATTTGATGTTTCGGGAAAATTTGTGGACCTTAAAAAGAGCGGTCGCCCTAGAAAAACGAATGGACGTGATGATCATGTGATAAGGATGGTCGTACGAGATCAAAGAACCTCCTGCAATACGATTAGACATTTTCTTGTTGCATAAGGCACTAACGTCAGTTTGAATACTATTACAAGACGTTTGGGCAAAATTTTTGGTTTATCATCTCAAAAACCTGCAAGGAAACCTCGACTTAGTCCAAGTGAGAAAAAAAAAAATTACTCTTAAGGTCCAGAAATTTCCCCGAAATTTTTAATTTACTAATCGCTTGACGCACAACTGTCTTGCTCACATTTACCCTCGAACTTATTTGACGTTCAGAAAATCCAATTTTACGCAGGGTCAATATTTCTGACCTCTCAACTCTTTTGTTTACCAGCGTTGAAAACTGTAGGGATTTGTCCCTGTGCGTACGACTTTCAACAATTTTCCTTAGCATGTAGGGTGTTTTTGAAGGTATTACCTTTTCCCAGGACAGGCGGAGCTTACTGTGAAAAAGACAAAAACATGCGGTCGCGAAAGTGTTAACCCTGTCGCTAATTCGCGCTATTTTATTTGCGGAATAATTTTTTGAAGACATAACTACGATAAAATAAGAAAAAATTACTTGAAAAGAAAGGAAAAGAAAAAAAGAATATGAAATCATACTTGCCAACATCCTAATTACAGAGCTGCCAACCTAATCCGGCAAATTGTTAGTACCGCCCCTTTTTCTACACCACTTAATTTTTAGATTATTTTTCTACTTAATTCATCATAGATACATTTGAAGAGAATTGCTCTAAAAATTAAGTGGTGTAGAAAAAGGGGCGTTTTTCAATAGGCGTTAACAATTTGCCGGATTAGGTTGGCAGCTCTGTAATTAACGTTTCGTAGTATTGTTAGTCCCGCCCTTTTTCTCACAAAATAAATTTTTAGAGTAATATTTTTCAAATTCTCTCAGGATTAAATAAGATATAAAATACTCTACAAAGATACTGGTGTGAAAAAGAAGGCGATGTAAACAATACTGCGGAATATTAATTAGTATGTTGGCAAGTACGTGACATGAAGGAAGGGTTTAAAATGCTCTGAAATAAATTGAAATATTTGCAACAGTGATATATCTATATATATATTAAAACTTGGCAAATTCCTTAATTTATTTCGGTGTAATTTTAGCCCCGTCTTTATTTCACACTAGTTAGTTTAATACTTTCGCGACCGCATGTTTTTGTCTTTTTCACAGTAAGGTCCGCCTGTGGGCGTTATTCTCCCTAGTCACAATATTTCAGAACGTAATTTTCTGTATTTACATTTATATTACAAATAGATATACATTAGAGTTAAACTCTTTCTAATCAAAACTTTTATATCCATAGTATATTGATAGTACAATTATGAATAGTGAGTACGTTTTTAAGAAATAAATAACATAATTGTGAAAGAAACACCCACTGGTGGAGTTAGAGATTTTCAAATGACGTAAATCTACGTCAGTGGTCGCGAAAGTGTTAAGAATATTTTTTTCTATAACTACGATAATATCAAAAAAAAAAAAAAAAAGAAGAAGAAGTGGTATTTAAGAAAACAACAACAAAAAAAAAAAAAAAAAAAAAAGGGGGGGGGGCGGGCTAGAAATACTCCGAAATATATTGAGGAGCATGGCAACTTTGTGTGTATATAATTTTCTTTATGCTTTTTATTTATATAAAAAAAGAAACATGTAAATGTTTATTCAGAAATACTGAAAGTAAAAGAAGTATTTTAAAGAAATTATTTAAAATTTACTGCATTGAAATTTATATGCAAATTTCTTCATTATTTATAAATATTAATTTGACACTAATACACACACACACACATATATATTCAAGTTTATATATCGTTTTTCATATTATAAATGTGAAAGCTTTAACAAATTGCTCCTATGCTAAGAATCATAGTGTTTTTGAAATAATTTAAAATACATAATTCGCACCGTCGTACATATTAAGTGTTTTGATTGTAATATATATTTGAACCTTATTTTTTGCAATTGAATGTAAAGTTCATTCCTAATATCGTTAGCGCCGTTTGCGGTTGCATTCGATACTAGCATCTAGCCAGCGACGAGCCACAGACAAGTTATTATCAGACTTCCAGCTTGCCCCTTAACTTGCAGCGCCCTCGAACGGGGAGCATGAAACTAAACGATGCCCTGAAATCCATTTCCAGAGCTTGGCAGCCTTGGCAGCGTACTGGCGATTCTAGATTGGCGAACACAAACACTGTTGTTCGAGAGACGAAACACGTGTGCGTACGCTGTTTGCACAGACAAGTTATTATGATTTTCTTCTCTTGGAACTTGGAATTCGCCCGCCATTTTTGAAATCAGAATTTGTTATCGTTTTGTTTCAATCTTTTAAGACGTAAGTATTGAATTTTATTAATTGTTTTTTATTTCTCTTTTAAGTTGAGTATATGTATATTTAAAACTACGCATTTCTTTTCTTTTTTAGATCATATGTCCGACTTAAAATGGAAAGCCAAGATCATCGTCTGCACAGAAATGTTTGCATGCTTTGCAAACAAGAGTCAAAACCCCTGTTCAAATTTCCGAAAGACCCTAGAAGGTATTTAAATTTCTTAGATTTATAACGAATGCCATGTATAAAAATTGTGAAATATAGAAATTGTTCGCTTCTGCGCATTTTTTTTTTTTTTTTTTACTAATGCAATTTTAAGAAACAATATATATATATATATATATATAAATAAAATAAATTTATGTCAGGGCTTTGTTTATATGCAGTTGTGAAATATTGTCAGTGTGTAGTGTTTTATTCCCCTTAATATGCTAAGAATAGAATGACGATTTTCTACCTTTTCATAACATTTGACTGCTTGAAAAATTTTTTAGATTCGGATACCGGACATCCGGACCAAAAGTTATTCTTTCTATCTAAATAATCGGAAATTTTTGTTAATTTCTTATGTTATTACTGTTGTTAAAATTATTTCTGACTTTCTTAACATAATTTTAATACAATGAATATTTGTTTAGTGAAAGACTGTTTTATTTTGTTTAAATCATACTCTTATAACGATCAGTGTTCAAACGCTCCACAAAAGACTTTAGGTTCTCAATCGTTCTCCATCCAAAATATAAATGTCAATATTCATATTAAACATGCTTTATCAGATTCTATAACATATAAAAGAACAGAATTATTCAATATTCACTCATGTAATTTTTTTTTTTCCCATCTCTAACCATCGCCGATCAAACATTCTGTGGGAAGCTGTTTATTTTTGAATATTTATCCATCCACAACAAAAATGTCAATATTACTTTTAAACCTACTTTATGATATTCTAGAACCCATAAAGAAGTGGAATTGTGTTTAACATTTCTCAGTCATGAAACCTCCCCCCCTTTCCCATTTTCCACCACCAATCAATGATTAAATGTTGATTGCTAGCAATTTTTTTTTTTTTTTTTTCTACACACGTTTTATTGCGTTGATGTGCATTACTCTTTTAGTTTAATTTGTCACTTTTAAAATATTTTGTATAGTTTTTGCCTGTGTGCATTATTTTTCATTTGAATTAAATTTTACGAACGTATTTATTTGTATAATTTTCCCCGCACATGTTATTTTTCATTTGAAATTGATTTTATGAACACACATGATTCCTCTTTTTTTAATTTTCTCCACTCTCATGCCTGTAAAGATGCAAAAATATTGTTTAAACACCATAATTAAGCAATTTTAAAGGATATACTAAAGATTTGGTATAATTTGACTACTGCCAAATATTAGATTTCATGAGATCTGAAACTCTTCAGCCACCCGAGTCTTTTTTTTTTTTTATTAACCCATTTTAGGCCAAGCATAGAAATTTTATAAAATGTGGTATTATTTTCATTGAAATGTGCTTAAATTACATTCATTAAGACACAAAAAAAGTTTTGTTCATGAAAAGTGATATTTTAGTTAAGAAATAAAATGGTGCATATTTAAATTAAAAATTTAAATAAAAAATAAATTTAGATGAAAATTTCTAAAATTTTTATGACATCTGTTTTATTTTTATTCTATTTACAGAACTTGTAACATTAATCCATTATAAAACATATTCTTAATCTCAATTGGAATAATTATACATTTTCAAAAGTCGAACTTGTCAATAATCATTTCAAGTTAGATCACTTGCGTATTTTGAAAATTTATCAGGAGGAAGTGTTTACTCCAATTGAATTAAGAATATTTTATACATGTTTTCAGAACCCTTAAATTTAGCAGAAAAATAAAATTAGTGAAAAATATACGTCAGAGTGTTAATAAAAAAATAGTTATTGAAATGGTGCGTTTACGCACCTTTGGCTGAAAATGGGTTAAGGTAATTATTGCTAAACTTGGGATATTCACAATTATATTTTAATTAATATAGATTAATTAAAATGTGAGCTAATGTTTAATGCAGCTTTTAATTTAACATTTAAAAAAATTATTGATTACTTTCATCAAAACAATATTTAAGAAAAGTTATTTTTACTAAGAAGTAATTTAATAAAGATTATGTCGTTAAAGTTAACAGAGTGCACAGAATCCATATGATTTTAACATCTAAGACATTTTAAGAGGTCAAACAAAGGTCACATCGCACCCCAGCAAGAAAAGCAACACATTAAAAAAAAATAGTAAGTTTGAGGTCAGTGAAAAATGTGCAATAAGTACCCAACATGCTTGAAAAATTTACTGTCTCCATCTCACAATTTATCTGCCTGAGAGGAATTTGTGTTTTAGTCTTTTATTGTAAGTTGGTCAAATTCTTTTGTTAATTTTTCATTCATATTAGTTTTCCTTGTTGGGGTGTGACATGTTATCACCTGAAAAATTTTATGTATAGAAAAGCTTAATTCTTTGCTGTGAGGTCAGCATCACACCACTATGTATTGTAATAATTTTCTACATTTAAATCAACAGTTATTTCTGAAAAGTAATTTTTTCTTACTGAAAAAAAGAAAATATTGCTAAATGTAAATGGTACTATTTAAAGTTTGGAAATAAATCAGTACATTGATATCTGAATACAAGAATATTTAGTTGCCTGAATATTCATCACATCCTTATGCAATTATCAAAAGCAGTAAAAATATCACCCATTTCATTTAATAAGTATTTTTGTTGTGTATTTAATTATGTGAATAATTTAACAAATCATTGTACAAATTAAAATTATTTAAAAAAAAAAAAACAATTTTAGTTTTTTTTTTTTTTGTTACAATATAATTATGAATAAATTTGAAATTTTGTCAATGCTTACATAAAAAATTTTGTGTAATCCAGACATATTTTTCGAAGTATTTTTGAGAATTTGTTTCTGTAACGGTGATAATTGTATTAATGTAATTTTTTAAAGATTTTTTTTCAGTGTCAGAATTTGGGTTTTTCTAACAGTTAAATTCATAAAATAAGACTAAAATATCAATTTCATATGAATGAGAAACCTAATTAAAAGTAATATTTTCATAATGAGAGGATGATGATTGTATCTCCCGGCAGTAAATTATGTTTATTGCATATCAAAAAAGTTTTCTCTTTCTGCTATTTCAAGTATTTTTTCATGAAATCGCAATAATTCCTGTTATAAAGTATTTTTTCGATTTGTGCTTTTTTATTTATATATTTTTTTGTATGTTTATTTAATTGTTACTTATCAACAGTAATTTATAATGTAGAAAAGAGAGAAATACATTGAAATAATTCATTCACCAAAACATTGCCGAAAATATAATTTTAAAGGAAAAATATAAATAAACTATGAAAAATTCTAAAACTGATTATATTTCTAGCCAAAGAAAGAAACCCTTTTTTTTCCTTGAACTTCATTCTATGCACTTTTTAACCTAATAAAACAAATTTGTGTTGTGAGAACAGATTTTTTTATTTATTTATTTATTTTTTTTTTTTTGCTATTAACATAGTAAGATGAGTTATTCTGCTACCATATTTCTTATTAACTATGTCTTGCTCGTACATGTAGGAACATAATGTATCAGGCCTAGCTAGACAGTTTCCAAGAGGGGGCAAATATTTTTCTCGGGGAAGGGGGGGACATTTCTTCGATTTTTTTTTTTTTTTTCGATATTTTAAAATTTCCTTCCCCCCCCCCCAAGAAAACTTTCTGCTATAAATTTTAGACAAGATTCTTTAGTTACAAAATAAAATATTTCTAATTCTTCTTCTTTTTTCTTTTTTTTTTTTTTTTAATTTGGTTAACCCTTTTGGCGATGGTTGTAATGTCCCCGGAATTTTTTTATGAATTTTTCCCTTTATAACTTAGACGAATAATTTCTTGTCTTTTAAAATTGTAGGTGATTTCTAAAAGCTGTTGATTTTAAATGGAGAAAATCTGCTTGCCCCTGAAAGGGTTAAGAACACATCTTCTGATAACAAATAACTGGGGTGAAAGAATTCAACTTTTTCTGCCACTAGTATTTTCGTACAAAAAATTTTTAACGTATAAAACCACAAAAATAATTTTTCAAATGTAGTAAAAAAAATTCCTATATACAAATACTGGTGGCAGAGAACAATCATCCCTGAAATAATACATTTTAAACACCATGAATACTCCTGCTTTTTTACGACACAATATTTATTAATACATGATTTAGATTAATTTACATTTATGATTTTTTCAAAAAAGAAAAAAACACATAGTAAAAAGTGAATACACCCTACCAGTATAAGTATTTGAACACTTTGGATGTTACACAATTATTTGTTTGTGTGGGTTAAGACTCACTGACTACACTAGGGTTCTAACCTGTATCAACATAATTTTTGGAAAAAAAATCATGGGGAAATTCAAAACATCTAATCCGACATGGAATGAAATGCAGCACTTTGAGTCTTCCATCTCTGAGAACAGATATTTAGGTTCTAAATAAGTTATGTTCTTAATTTCTCTATGTAGAGAAAAATACAAATTTCTATCTTTATTTGTAAAGCAGGCTACTTTATTTATTGATTTTTAAGATATTTAAATTTGATAAAGAAATTAGAAGAATTTATAAAATTTCATAGCAAAAATGAAAAAGAAAGAAGAATATAATTTTAAAAAAGTAAGACAGTACCATATTCTATCATTCTTAATTTTTAATAATATGTGAAATTTCATTGAAAAAGGTTAAAAAAAAGTGAAAATAATTTTACGAAATTGTGATTGCTATTCTGAACCAGAACGTGTAAAGAAAGCTTTCTGCGTGTGCAGATCTCTAAAGAAGTGTGGAAATGCCCCTCCTGGTCTACGCCAAGAATTGTATATATGCAAAATATTAACTTTAAGGGTGCAAAATATTTTTTGGTTGTTTTATTTTCCAGAATTCTTGTTTCATCAATTAAAAAGACAGTGTCCGGTTCAATTGTGATGCGACACTTAGTGATGGGAATGGCCTGAAAAAAAGCCCAGATTTTTTTTTTTTTTTTTTTTTTTTGGGGGGGGGGGGGACAAGTTTGTTTGGTTTTTTCTGAAGAGGTTTATTTCCACCTGGGAAAAATGCAAAATTTTGAAGATGCTTTCTTCATGAAGTATTTTTTTTATGTTCAATATCTTATATGAAAACACTGATTCTGATAATGTTCATATTCCAAAAATAAAGTTTTAACCATGTAATCAAATGGTAAACCGGAAATATTTAAGTATTACAATGACCTCTCTCCCATCAAGTTCATTTGAAATTACTTATTCTTTTCCAGTTCCTTTATACTTTTATCTTTAAAATATATGTATATATATATCCTCAGACTTGTTTAACTGTATTATTTTAATGTGTGTGGTTATATGTTATATACACACACCATTTTATTCTTTAATCATTTATATCTTATTTTATGAATTGAAGATTAAAAAGCTGTAGTTACTTTTATAATTATTCCATTAAAAATTTAGTATTTCATTTCAATGTATTGACTTCATCAAGACCAAAAAAGCTGAAACTATATGTAATTTCATCCCTCTCATGATTTTTATGTATGACAAGTAAGGAATTACCCCATCGTTTTAAGTATATTATTTTAATACTTTAACTGTCCACTTTTTTAAGACTTAAATAATCATGATGTGTTTTGTAGACAAATTTGATTGGTCTTTACTTTGATTAAAGAGAGCATACAGAGGTTTTTGTGTTTGGGGGATAAAACTGTTTTCAGGGATTTTAATCTTATTCATCTATATTTTATTTGTACTGTAAATTTACCTTCTGTTTGTATTGGTCTATTTGATATTCTGGAGGTCCTCCCTCCCCCTTCTCTCTCTTAATTCCATGATTCAAAATCACTCCTGGGAATAATCAAAATTGTAAAACACAGATCACAGACACACGGATATATTTGCATATCCCTAAGCCCAGTGGCAGAAACACCTCGACACGGCAACAGAGTCAACTAATACTTTTATTATTTATAATAAGTTGTGTTGTGTCAAACATTGCTATAAAATATTTAATTGAATGAATACAATTGTTTATACTATATTGTTTTCTAGTAAAATTGTATTCGTGTATTGTTGCACGAGATCACCATTGCTGTTAAGCCCCCCCCCCCCTCCCCTCATCA
Source organism: Salticus scenicus (assembly GCA_963930645.1). Lineage (NCBI taxonomy): Eukaryota > Metazoa > Arthropoda > Arachnida > Araneae > Salticidae > Salticus > Salticus scenicus. Next base: position 215,817,819 of record OZ005660.1, on the reverse strand, counting down.
GCCTTCAGACTTTTTGAGTGTAAGTCACTTTCACCCCTGATTACACCCAAATTTTGCAGACAGATTTTGAAAGCCTGTCGCCAGGGTTGGGTTTCTTCCAGGACAGTGGAAAAGAACTGAAGAAATGGATGAAACCAACAGAAGACAAAACAGATGTTTAAAATTAAAATTAATGGACTATGTACACTGAAAGCATAAATATGTCAAATCTAAACTATAATCTAATTAATATTAAAAATATTTTTAGAAAAATAAGTCATGTGATAACAAACACTAAATATATACAGGTGATGGGTTTTTACTTTTCAATGCGAATATTTTTAGGATTTTTTGCATAGATCATATTACTATACCTTCAAACAGTACAAGTGATAATTACAGAATTAGCCATAATATTCGCATCTTTTTTTTTTTTTTTTTTTCTAGGATACAATTATTTGTATAAACTCGAAGCTGGTACCCAACAAACTGTATCAATAAGTACTAAGATACCTATTTTTAAACTCTCCAGCAGGTTCTCTAGGATTAAAAAAAAAAAAAAAAAATATCATAGTTTGTATTTATCTATTTTAAATTGAAAAATAAAGTGCAGTATTGAACTACTAAAAAATTTTTCATTTGTTTTACAGTCAACTCCCTCTAGCTCTCAAAAGTTTTGTCCAGAGGTTGTGCAGATTACATCAATTTGAAGATTAGAGATCATTGCTTTTGTTTACAGTTTTCTTTTGCAAATACAGAGTCAGTTATTAATTCATAAATAGACATCAAAATGGAAAGACGATTTGTAATAATTTTAGAATAAAATATTTCTTAAATATTAATAAAACTAATCTATCATAATTCATATATGATGGTAAATAATTTAAGCATATTCAAATAATAGGCTCATATAAAATGTAAAAAAATTTAAAAAATACAAAACAAAATATTTTTGAAAGTTTGGAAATAATATTCATCACTGATTAATTTTGTTAAACGTTGATGCAATAGTGATTTGTTTTAAGCACTAGTCTGTATGAATTGCAGGATAATTAAATACAAGACTGTTATTCCCCCTTCTCCCTAATTATGTTTCAAAATAAGGTTTAAGCTAAAAATTTGTTTTAAAAAAGAAATAATGTGAATTTTTTTTGAAATATGCGATGTAAATTTCTTTTTCATTCAAAAAACAAAGTTGGCTAAGAAGGATTTGCAGATTATAAATCTGCGGATTAGAGGGAGTTAGTTGACTGTACTGTTTATGATTATAAGGAAAATAAAGTTTTTGATGACATTTTGTAATACAGTAATTATTGAATATTAGTACTCTTAATTAACTGGATGTTTGTTAAGAGCTGTTTTATCAGGAAGTATAAGCAAGTGATCCAATCTATTATTTATTACCAGTTAAAGAAATAAAATCGTCTAGATTATAAAACTGTACACTGTTTAAATTGAAATTGATTTTTTTGTACTGGATTTTGAGTATTTTGGAACGTGTGATCATCACATACCAAAGATCACTTTGGTAAAAATCTCATAATTATTAATTAAATATGCAATTAAATTTTTATAGGTATAATTAAAGTTACTTAAAGTTGTTTATAAGATAAATGAATCCACTGCATCTTACAAATCTGCAATTTATAGAATAAATTTTTAAGAAAAACAGTTTCTTCCATTTCTTCCGGCCGGTTTTTTCCACCTTGAAAGAAACTTGCCACCCCTGCCTGTCGCAGACAGCTTCAAAACTTTCTGCCACTGGGTCCCTAAGCAGAATATATCCAATTTGTAATTCTATGCAGCAGTTCGAGAGATACAGTTGCACAGAATTTTTATCACAACCACACATAGCCTTTTTTTTTATGATTAAACCAAGTTCTAGACCTTAAAATGTGTAAATCCGTTAAAACCAGAAATTGAAATTTTTTATGAATCCAATTCCTTCTTTTGAGACATGAAGATACAAAAGAAAGAAAAAGAACTAAAAGCTTCAAACTTGTATGTTATGGGCAACACAAAACTGTCTTCAGTATAACAACACTACATACTGTTTAACATGCACAAGAGAAATTTTAATCATAGCCACTTCATTGGTTAGTGCAATTTTAATCAGAAGATTTTGAAATGTAGCCATGTGGAGAATCACAGAAGGTGAGGAACAGCTGCGCCACCTGTTGGTCGATATACACCTAAATTAAACCAGCTTTCGCTCTCATATTATTTAACTTGCATGTGAAATTAAATGCAAAAATAAGTCTAAAAAAAAAGCTATAGCTGCAGCAGTTTTATTAATGCATTTGGAATGTTGTTATAAACTTCTGTATTTAAAATTTTCTTTTTCAGTTAAATTTTTATTGTAAAAGTTTCTTATATCATAGATTTTGTTTGCATTTTATTTTTATTATTATTATTATTTAGGATGAAAATATGGCTGCAACTGATAGAAAAATCAGAAGTGCTACGTCTTACCAATGAAACGTACATTTATAATAATGGAAGACTTTGCTCATTGCATTTTGATGAAAAAGCATTCACAAGTTCTTTAAGAACAAAATTGTCGAGGTTTGCTTTGCCCATAGATGTGAGAAAGAAAAATGAAATTCAGACAGATGAATCATTGTGTATGGATGTGACAGGAGTTAAAGAATCCGTCGAATCCTATATTATTACTCCCAAATATACAGAGAATATTTCACTACCTGAAATTCGGCAAAGAAGTGTTGAGTTAACTCCTAAAACTAGAACAATTAGAAATTTACGATCGAAATACTCTAAGATAAAAAAGAAATTGTATATGGCAGAAAATGCTCTCCAATCCAGTTTGCAGGACCGCCTTACTTCTCGGCAGTATGAATTTGTGAAATCCCAAATTAAACTTGGTAAACGAGCAGCACATGGGCGACGCTGGACAGCCAAAGAGAAGGCCTTCGCATTGAATATTTATTTACAATCATCATCAACATATGAACTTCTACGTCAACATTTAGTCTTACCTTGCAAGAATACATTAAGAAATGCAACCATCAATGTTGCAAAGGATGATGGATTTTGCCCAGTACTATTCAATGCTCTGAGCAGAAAAGTTAAATCATTATCACCTGAAGAAAGAGTATGTACCCTGGTCTTCGATGAAATGGCACTCAAGTCACAAGTAGCCTATAATGCCACTTTAGACAAGATTGATGGGTTTGAGTCGGTTGAGGGTGAGAAGTCCAGATTAGCCACACAGGCACTTGTGTTCATGTTAAGAGGCATTATGCAGAATTGGAAACAGGTAATCATAGTTTAATATATATTATAATTTTAAAAAGTTATGTGCATATACTAATTTGTAACTGATAATGCTATTTTCTGTATATATATATATATATATCTTTTTGTGTAGGTCATTGCATACTACTTTCGAGCACACACTTGTCCTGAAGGCTGGTTAAAAAAGAATGTCCTTTTCATTATTGAAAAAGTCATGTCTTGCGGACTGAAAGTTATAGCCATTGTTTGTGACCAGGGTATGTATATTCTACTTATAAGTAGCAAGCATTGCCTGCTTTATTGGCCATTATACAGTCAACTCTGTGAAATCTGCAATTCTCTATAATCTGTAGCTCTTTTCTAAATGTAATCAAAAATCACTCAACATTAAAGCAAATTTTAATTTGTCTTAAAAGAAAAAATCTTTAGTGCAGTTCTATTAAATTGTTTGAATTGTGTGATAAACATCCAAAGTTTGCAAAATATGCATATGTGATTAAATATTTGTATTAAAAAAAAAAAAAAAAAAAAAGCTGAATGTACATCTTCTGCAGTTTTGAAATTCATAACCAATAAGTTAATTTATGTATTTAATCTAAATATTCTTTTAGATTTAAATTTTTATACTTAATTGATGGTTTTTATATTTTACTTAAATTGCATTTAAAGAGAAGTGGTTTTTTCTTCTTTTTTTTTTTCTTTTTTGTGTGTGTGTAATATATCGCTAATATTCTTGAAAATTAATTAACCTGGCAAACTTGGGGAATTGGTTTTCTATATTTCAGTATGAACCCTGTAATTATAAACAGATTCAACTATAGTCTTTTTCCTGAAGAGAGGCGCTTCAAGGCCATCCACTCTCCCCCTTTCCACTCTAGGTTGCTTGGTTACAAGGGATACAAAACTTTCCTCTTTTTTTTCTGCACATCACTTCTACCTGGTTTTGAAAAACCCTACCTCGAATATTTTCGCCCTAAGTGCAGTGCGATTAAAAAAAAAAAAAAAAAAAAAAGGGGGAGAAACTGGACAAACCCCAGTTCTCCGCTCTGATATTGGGGGAGTGTAATGACCTTCAGCCGACTATTCTAAGGAAACAGAGTATAGTATGTCGTGGCCACCACAAAACTTTTTTCTATAGTTTAGTATACAAATTCATTCAGTAACAATATTAAACAATCAGTAACAATATTAAAAAAAAAAAAACTAATTTTTTTTTTTTTTTTTTTTTTTTTTTTTTTTTTTTGTTAAAAGTAATACATATTCAATGAGTAACAATATTAAAAAAAAAAAATCGATAACTTGGTTTTAAATTATCACAGATGTATAGTTCAACCATTCATTTTAAAGGTATTGACGAGATCTTTAGAAAGATACCCATCTTCAAAATTTACTTCCCCCCCCCCAAGGGGGGATTGATGTCCCCACATGCACAGAAATTTTTTCCTAGTTAACTATTACTATTATCAATAAATCATATTAATTTTACAATAAGTCAAAAATAACTCTCATTAGGTACATTTATACGAAATTTTGTCCTATACTGCCATGTTAAAAATTTAGAAAACATACAGTGCCACCTGTTGAGAGATTGATCCCCAAATCTAATCAGCACCAGTTCATGTCAGGGTGCAACTAAATACCAAGTTTGGTTAAATTTCATTGGTTCGTGAGATACAGCGTCCACAAAAATGGATACAGACAGACATTTTCTAAAAACTATTAATTCGTGTTCTGGACATTCCGAAACGTGTAAATCCATAAAAAAATGAATGTCAAAAATTTTTGCGAATTCAATACTTTCTCTGTATTACATATAGAAGAAAGTAAAAAGAAACATCCTTAATTAAATGTTATAAAACAGTTATATTTATGTAATGCATTATTTGTATGTAGGACTATGTGTAATAATGCATATCATTTTATTTATTTGTAGGGCCAATTAATCAAGCTCTTTTCAAAGCTCTTCAAGTAACGGTTGAAGAACCATACTTTAATTTTGAAGATAGTCAGATTTTTGCATTGTATGATGTGCCACACCTAATAAAGTCAGTGAGAAACAACTTGAAGAGGTACAATTGTAAATTTACATGCCTGAAAAACAATACTGTCCATGTTGCTTCTTGGAAAGACATCGAGGCTTTCTATGAAATGGACTTGCAAGACAGTAAATATAGGATTGCTCCTAAACTGACAAATAGGCATTTTTCTGCCAAAGGCTTAAGTAGCATGAAAGTTAGCTTAGCTACCCAAGTTTTCAGCCATTCAGTGGCAACTGGTTTGTATGTTGGCTTCAAATTAGGTTTAAGTCCCACATGTTTAGAAACAGCAACATTTGTAAACAAAATGGACAAAATTTTTGACAGTATGAACTCAAAATCACGTGTGTCATCAAAGAAATTTGCTTGTGCAGTGTCAGAAGGCTCTGATCATGTATTGAAATGGCAAAGATGGTCAGCATGGATTAAAACTTGGGAATTTGTGAATGACGATGGAAAAACGGTGAGGACACCGTGCAAGCAAGGATTAATATTGAGTTTAAATGCTAGCATAGGAATATGGGATGCAGTCAAGGACAATTTTTCATATTTGCTAACAAACAGGCTGAATCAAGATTGCATCGAGAATACATTCTCGTCTATCAGAAGACGAGGAGGATTTCGCGACAACCCGAGTCCTCTTGAATTCAGAAGCGCAATTAGGAATGTGATTGTTCACAATTTTATGAAAAAGACAAAATCTAAAAATTGTCAGGATGATGACACTTATAATTTAATTGATTTGAGCCAAACCCCACCCCGATGTTTAATTCAGATGACTGCTGATGATGACGATGATGATGAAAAGGAACTTATAATTGATGAAAGTGAAGAACAGGAACCAACTTTTTCGGAGAAAGACAGAAATGTGGTTGCCTATGTATCAGGAGTATTGACTAGATCCTTCCTAAAAAAATCACCGTGTGATGACTGCAAAGCTCTGCTTGTAGGCCCAAAAATACTTGAGGATCACACCTTTTTGTTGTACTTCAAGGAGTACAAATATTCAGCGAATGGATTACTGTGGCCTACAAATGCTTATTTCAATTATATATTACAGCTTGGAGATATTTTTTTTCAGCAGATTGATGTGTATTACTACCAGCCAAGCATTCGCAAGAACTTGTATATGATACTTCAAACGGTAAATTTTGATTTTTTTGACCATCATCACCATGGTGAAGTAAAACACTTCATAATACATTCTTTCGTAACTATGATGATCCGGCACTATATAAAAATTAAAAATGAATGTTCTTTTGTCCCTAACAATAGAAAAAAACTAAAACATGTTTTACATCAATAAATTTCATGCATATGACCTCTTTACTCTCTACATAGCTACTAGCCTTGCTTCTGAGATTTGCAATTTAACTTCTTTTTTTTTTTTTTTTTAAGTATTACATTTTCTTTATTGTCTGCATCGTAAAAATTATTTATTGAATTTTGTATATTATTGCTAGCCTTACTTGTATCAGTGAATTTACTTTTCTATTTATTTACTTATTTTTGTATGGTATTTTTAAGTTTTCTTTATTGTTCGCATCATTAAATCTAATTATTAATTGTTCAAATTATTTGCATCGTAATATCTGACATAAGGAATAGGACGAGTTCATTCTGTTCATTACTTCAAGTTTTGCTTCTGTGGTTGGCATTTTGACCATCTACATTTTTTTGTACAGAATTCTTAAATTTTCTTTATTGTTGGCATCCTAAAATCCAATTGTAAATTATTAAAATTGTTTCCATTTATTTCTAAGAATATCATATTAAGCAAGGTTACTGCTTTATTCTGTACATAACTGCCAGTCTTTCTGCCACACCTTTTTGTTATATTTCAAGGAGTACAAATATTCAGCTAATGGTTTACTGTGGTCTACAAATACTTATTTCAATTATATATTACAGCTTGGAGATTTTTTTTTTCAGCAGATTGATCTGTATTACTGCCAGCCAAGCATTCGCAAGAACTTGTATATGATACTTCAAACGGTAAATTTTGATTTTTTTTACCATCATCACCATGGTGAAGTAAAACACTTCCTAATACATTCTCTCGTAACTATGATGATACGGCACTATATCAAAATTAAAGATGAATGTTCTTTTGTCCCTAACCATAGAAAAAAACTAAAGAATGTTTTACATGAATAAATTTCATGCTTAATGACCTCTTTACTCTCTACATAGCTGCTAGCCTTGCTTCTAAGATTTGCAATTTAACTTCTTTTTCTTTTTTTTTTTTTTTAAGTATTACATTTTCTTTATTGTCTGCATCGTAAAAATTATTTAATTAAATTCTGTAAATTATTGTTAGCCTTACTTGTATCAATGAATTTACTTTTCTATTTATTTACTTATTTTTGTATGGTATTTTTAAGTTTTCTTTATTGTTCGCATCATTAAATCTAATTATTAATTGTTCAAATTATTTGCATCGTAATATCTGACATAAGGAATAGGACGAGTTCATTCTGTTCATTACTTCAAGTTTTGCTTCTGTGGTTGGCATTTTGACCATGTACATTTTTTTGTATAGAATTCTTAAATTTTCTTTATTGTTGGCATCCTAAAATCCAATTGTAAATTATTAAAATTGTTTCCATTTATTTCTAAGAATGTCATATTAAGCAAGGTTACTGCTTTATTCTGTACATAACTGCCAGTCTTTCTGCCACACCTTTTTGTTATATTTCAAGGAGTACAAATATTCAGCTAATGGTTTACTGTGGTCTACAAATACTTATTTCAATTATATATTACAGCTTGGAGATATTTTTTTTCAGCAGATTGATGTGTATTACTACCAGCCAAGCATTCGCAAGAACTTGTATATGATACTTCAAACGGTAAATTTTGATTTTTTTGACCATCATCACCATGGTGAAGTAAAACACTTCATAATACATTCTTTCGTAACTATGATGATCCGGCACTATATAAAAATTAAAAATGAATGTTCTTTTGTCCCTAACAATAGAAAAAAACTAAAACATGTTTTACATCAATAAATTTCATGCATATGACCTCTTTACTCTCTACATAGCTACTAGCCTTGCTTCTGAGATTTGCAATTTAACTTCTTTTTTTTTTTTTTAAGTATTACATTTTCTTTATTGTCTGCATCGTAAAAATTATTTATTGAATTTTGTATATTATTGCTAGCCTTACTTGTATCAGTGAATTTACTTTTCTATTTATTTACTTATTTTTGTATGGTATTTTTAAGTTTTCTTTATTGTTCGCATCATTAAATCTAATTATTAATTGTTCAAATTATTTGCATCGTAATATCTGACATAAGGAATAGGACGAGTTCATTCTGTTCATTACTTCAAGTTTTGCTTCTGTGGTTGGCATTTTGACCATCTACATTTTTTTGTACAGAATTCTTAAATTTTCTTTATTGTTGGCATCCTAAAATCCAATTGTAAATTATTAAAATTGTTTCCATTTATTTCTAAGAATATCATATTAAGCAAGGTTACTGCTTTATTCTGTACATAACTGCCAGTCTTTCTGCCACACCTTTTTGTTATATTTCAAGGAGTACAAATATTCAGCTAATGGTTTACTGTGGTCTACAAATACTTATTTCAATTATATATTACAGCTTGGAGATTTTTTTTTTTCAGCAGATTGATCTGTATTACTGCCAGCCAAGCATTCGCAAGAACTTGTATATGATACTTCAAACGGTAAATTTTGATTTTTTTTACCATCATCACCATGGTGAAGTAAAACACTTCCTAATACATTCTCTCGTAACTATGATGATACGGCACTATATCAAAATTAAAGATGAATGTTCTTTTGTCCCTAACCATAGAAAAAAACTAAAGAATGTTTTACATGAATAAATTTCATGCTTAATGACCTCTTTACTCTCTACATAGCTGCTAGCCTTGCTTCTAAGATTTGCAATTTAACTTCTTTTTTTTTTTTTTTTTTTTTTTTTTTTAAGTATTACATTTTCTTTATTGTCTGCATCGTAAAAATTATTTAATTAAATTCTGTAAATTATTGTTAGCCTTACTTGTATCAATGAATTTACTTTTCTATTTATTTACTTATTTTTGTATGGTATTTTTAAGTTTTCTTTATTGTTCGCATCATTAAATCTAATTATTAATTGTTCAAATTATTTGCATCGTAATATCTGACATAAGGAATAGGACGAGTTCATTCTGTTCATTACTTCAAGTTTTGCTTCTGTGGTTGGCATTTTGACCATGTACATTTTTTTGTATAGAATTCTTAAATTTTCTTTATTGTTGGCATCCTAAAATCCAATTGTAAATTATTAAAATTGTTTCCATTTATTTCTAAGAATGTCATATTAAGCAAGGTTACTGCTTTATTCTGTACATAACTGCCAGTCTTTCTGCCACACCTTTTTGTTATATTTCAAGGAGTACAAATATTCAGCTAATGGTTTACTGTGGTCTAGAAATACTTATTTCAATTATATATTACAGCTTGGAGATATTTTTTTTCAGCAGATTGATGTGTATTACTACCAGCCAAGCATTCGCAAGAACTTGTATATGATACTTCAAACGGTAATTTTTTTTTTTTTTTTTTTTTTTTACCATCATCACCATGGTGAAGTAAAACACTTTATAATTCATTCTTTCGTAACTATGATCCGGCACTATATAAAAATTAAAAATGAATGTTCTTTTGTCCCTAACAATAGAAAAAAACTAAAGCATGTTTTACATCAATAAATTTCATGCATATGACCTCTTTACTCTCTACATAGCTACTAGCCTTGCTCCTGAGATTTGCAATTTAACTTTTTTTTTCTCAAGTATTACATTTTCTTTATTGTCTGCATCGTAAAAATTATTTAAATAAATTCTGTAAATTATTGTTAGCCTTACTTGTATCAATGAATTTACTTTTCTATTTATTTACTTATTTTTGTATGGTATTTTTAAGTTTTCTTTATTGTTCGCATCATTAAATCTAATTATTAATTGTTCAAATTATTTGCATCGTAATATCTGACATAAGGAATAGGACGAGTTCATTCTGTTCATTACTTCAAGTTTTGCTTCTGTGGTTGGCATTTTGACCATGTACATTTTTTTGTATAGAATTCTTAAATTTTCTTTATTGTTGGCATCCTAAAATCCAATTGTAAATTATTAAAATTGTTTCCATTTATTTCTAAGAATGTCATATTAAGCAAGGTTACTGCTTTATTCTGTACATAACTGCCAGTCTTTCTGCCACACCTTTTTGTTATATTTCAAGGAGTACAAATATTCAGCTAATGGTTTACTGTGGTCTACAAATACTTATTTCAATTATATATTACAGCTTGGAGATATTTTTTTTCAGCAGATTGATGTGTATTACTACCAGCCAAGCATTCGCAAGAACTTGTATATGATACTTCAAACGGTAAATTTTTTTTTTTTTACCATCATCACCATGGTGAACTAAAACACTTTATAATTCATTCTTTCGTAACTATGATCCGGCACTATATAAAAATTAAAGATGAATGTTCTTTTGTCCCTAACCATAGAAAAAAACTAAAGAATGTTTTACATCAATAAATTTCATGCATATGACCTCTTTACTCTCTACATAGCTACTAGCCTTGCTCCTGAGATTTGCAATTTAACTTTTTTTTTTTTTTTTTCAAGTATTACATTTTCTTTATTGTCTGCATCGTAAAAATTATTTAATTAAATTCTGTAAATTATTGTTAGCCTTACTTGTATCAATGAATTTACTTTTCTATTTATTTACTTATTTTTGTATGGTATTTTTAAGTTTTCTTTATTGTTCGCATCATTAAATCTAATTATTAATTGTTCAAATTATTTGCATCGTAATATCTGACATAAGGAATAGGACGAGTTCATTCTGTTCATTACTTCAAGTTTTGCTTCTGTGGTTGGCATTTTGACCATGTACATTTTTTTGTATAGAATTCTTAAATTTTCTTTATTGTTGGCATCCTAAAATCCAATTGTAAATTATTAAAATTGTTTCCATTTATTTCTAAGAATGTCATATTAAGCAAGGTTACTGCTTTATTCTGTACATAACTGCCAGTCTTTCTGCCACACCTTTTTGTTATATTTCAAGGAGTACAAATATTCAGCTAATGGTTTACTGTGGTCTACAAATACTTATTTCAATTATATATTACAGCTTGGAGATATTTTTTTTCAGCAGATTGATGTGTATTACTACCAGCCAAGCATTCGCAAGAACTTGTATATGATACTTCAAACGGTAAATTTGTTTTTTTTTTTTTTTTTTACCATCATCACCATGGTGAAGTAAAACACTTTATAATTCATTCTTTCGTAACTATGATCCGGCACTATATAAAAATTAAAGATGAATGTTCTTTTGTCCCTAACCATAGAAAAAAACTAAAGAATGTTTTACATCAATAAATTTCATGCATATGACCTCTTTACTCTCTACATAGCTACTAGCCTTGCTCCTGAGATTTGCAATTTAACTTTTTTTTTTTTTTTTCAAGTATTACATTTTCTTTATTGTCTGCATCGTAAAAATTATTTAATTAAATTCTGTAAATTATTGTTAGCCTTACTTGTATCAATGAATTTACTTTTCTATTTATTTACTTATTTTTGTATGGTATTTTTAAGTTTTCTTTATTGTTCGCATCATTAAATCTAATTATTAATTGTTCAAATTATTTGCATCGTAATATCTGACATAAGGAATAGGACGAGTTCATTCTGTTCATTACTTCAAGTTTTGCTTCTGTGGTTGGCATTTTGACCATGTACATTTTTTTGTATAGAATTCTTAAATTTTCTTTATTGTTGGCATCCTAAAATCCAATTGTAAATTATTAAAATTGTTTCCATTTATTTCTAAGAATGTCATATTAAGCAAGGTTACTGCTTTATTCTGTACATAACTGCCAGTCTTTCTGCCACACCTTTTTGTTATATTTCAAGGAGTACAAATATTCAGCTAATGGTTTACTGTGGTCTACAAATACTTATTTCAATTATATATTACAGCTTGGAGATATTTTTTTTCAGCAGATTGATGTGTATTACTACCAGCCAAGCATTCGCAAGAACTTGTATATGATACTTCAAACGGTAAATTTGTTTTTTTTTTTTTTTTTACCATCATCACCATGGTGAAGTAAAACACTTTATAATTCATTCTTTCGTAACTATGATGATACGGCACTATATCAAAATTAAAGATGAATGTTCTTTTGTCCCTAACCATAGAAAAAAACTAAAGGATGTTTTACATAAATAAATTTCATGCATAATGACCTCTTTACTCTCTACATAGCTGCTAGCCTTGCTTCTAAGATTTGAAATTTAACTTTTTTTTTTTTTTTTTTTTTTTTTTTTTTTAAGTATTACATTTTCTTTATTGTCTGCATCGTAAAAATTATTTAATTGAATTTTGTATATTATTGCTAGCCTTACTTGTATCAGTGAATTTACTTTTCTATTTATTTACTTATTTTTGTATGGTATTTTTAAATTTTTTTTTTTTTTGTTCGCATCATAAAATCTAATTATTAATTGTTCAAATTATTTGCATCGTAATATCTGACATAAGGAATAGGACGAGTTCATTCTGTTCGTTACTTCAAGTTTTGCTTCTGTGGTTGGCATTTTGACCATGTACATTTTTTTGTACAGAATTCTTTAATTTTCTTTATTGTTGGCATCCTAAAATCCAATTGTAAATTATTAAAATTGTTTCCATTTATTTCTAAGAATGTCATATTAAGCAAGGTGACCGCTTTATTCTGTACATAACTTTAATGTTAAGCAATGTGACCAACAGTATTCTTAAATTTTTTTTATTGTTTGCATCCTAATATCCAATTATAAAATGTTTGCATTCTAAAATCTCGCATAACGAAAGTGGCTACTTTATACTGTACGTAACGGCTAGCCTTGATTCTGTTACTGGAATTTTAACTTTTTTTTAAAAAAAAACAGTAATCATAATGTTTCTGTATTGTTCGCATCCTAAAATATGATTATTTAAATTGTTTGCATCTTAAAATATAATATGCAGTGTGACAACTTTATTCTGTACAAACTGTTAGCCTTGCTTCAGTGATTGCCATTTTAATGATATATATATATATATATTTATTATTATTATTATTATTCTTTAAGAACTATTATAATAAGCAATGTTACTATTTTATTGTGTTATGAAACTGCTAACTTTGCTTTGTGTAGTTAGTATTTTAACTATATCACTTTTTTTTTTATTATTATTATTACTTGACTGCCTGCTGCTATTAACAAGTCTAATTGTTTTGTGGAGTTTTTAAACTGTTCCAGCCAAGTGTTGCTGAATTGTATTATAAGTTATCATTAAATGTTATTCAATAAAGTTTGTTACAAGACTTGTTGCGTACTTTTTACATGCACACTGCATATTTTTTTACAATTTTCATTTAATGAGTGGATAACAGAATCGATCATAGTTATTTAAATATATATATATGTATTAATAAAAATAAACTGTAAACGATGTACATTTTCAAATGTGTACTTTTTTTTTTTTTTGGAAATAATATTCAGTTAAGTAAAGAGAAAATATAGGTGAGAATAAAGGACAAGAAATCTTGGAGAAGAGTTGAAATTGAGGGGCAAGGAAAGTTTGCACATTTAATATCCAAAAGATACTGGAATCTATGAGCAATGTTTGAAGAAAAGCACTGCTATTTGAGACGAAAAATATTATTTTTAAGGAAATGATACATTAACCACTTGACTTTTGTCCGAACGCTGTAAGTCCGCTGGCAACCTTTTTCCTACTCTAATTCACCGATTTGCTTTTTTTTTTTCTTATTTAGTGTGTAATGTTTTTAACAGATGACTCTAGTAGTTCCAGTAAAGTTAGAATTGCAAAACAAGTCTAAAGCGGTTTAAAGTTATATTTTATTGCATTATTGTATGTGGATAAAGTCGTGATTTTTCAACAATGCAACCTTTGGTGTGTTGCTCGAAAAGAAACTATTTTAGAAAATGGATGAAGAAAGAAGCACATTATTTTTGTCAAAATTGTGATGTTGGACTGTGCTTAACTCCCTGCTTTAATATTTACCATACAAAAATTGAATTTTAAAAGGATAATTATTGTAAGTACAAAAAAGCATTTTCGATTCTAACATCCATTTTTGGAAGTGTTCTTTCCAATTCACCTTTTTCTTCTGAGAAAAGCCAACTTTAAGAAAAAATGTATTTTTCCAATGAAAATAAAAATTAGCATAATTCCTTAAATTCAATACTTGTAATAGTTATGACTGCTAATTTCAGTTCATATAACGGATTTCACCATAAAAATGTATATCAAAAATATGCTTTTTTTTTTTTTTTTTTTTACATATGACCGAAAAAAGAAACAGTTAAGTGGTTTAATTGTTTCACACAGAATAAAAAGAAAAGAAAACTTAGTGTTTTATTTCAGTATAATCATTGTGTGTTATGATGGGTGTATTATTCATACCGTAAAATCACGAAAGTAAACCCCCCCCCCCTCCTCTTTTCTCGCTGAAAATTAAATGTCTCCGTTATCCTGAAAGTAACCCCCCCCCCCTTTTTTTTTTTTTTTTTTTTTTTGGCGCACTTATGGTACGTCGGCATTGCAAGTTAAGTATATCTAATTTAACTAATTTTTCATAAAGTGTCAGATGCACGTTATCAATGAAATCGTTATGCAGTTTTTTTTTTTTTTTTTTTTTACCTTTAATGTAAGAAATGATAACCTTTAATATTTTCTTTTAAGTAAGTACCGTAAAATCCCGAAAGTATCCCCTCCATCGAATATAACCTCCCCTCCCTTTTCTTCATTTTTTTTTTTGATAATTTTTTTAATGAATCTTGATTATAACCCCCCCCCCCCTCCCACCTGAAATTTATCCGTTTTTCTTTTCAAAAAAGAGGGGTTGCTTTCGGGATTTTACGGTATTTCTTTTATAGAGAAGCTTTAAATACATTCTATGGCGACTAATTTTCCTAAGAGTGAAACAAGACTGGTTCAGATTTCTCCTACAAAATGATCATTACTGAAATAGCATGATTTCCATTTATTTTCTTTTACAGAGATCTCTAAAATTTTCATATGTTACATTC
This sequence comes from Salticus scenicus, assembly GCA_963930645.1. Classification (NCBI taxonomy): domain Eukaryota; kingdom Metazoa; phylum Arthropoda; class Arachnida; order Araneae; family Salticidae; genus Salticus; species Salticus scenicus. Next base: position 215,802,413 of record OZ005660.1, on the reverse strand, counting down.
ATTGAACACACAAACTTGTGATGAAAACACATGGTTTTCACTTTTATCATTTATTGAAATATTCAACATTTTATTTGTGTTTAAACACACAGTAACTACATCACCCTCAGTAAGTTCATACAAGCTGACTCAAAAATTTAAAGATGCCATGATTAAATTTAAAATTTAATTTGCGAAAGGAAAATGTAACATAAGGAAGAATTTGGAAAGGTATTCTGAAAGTAATGAATTTAGCTTAGACACTTGTATGAAATAGTATACTTCAGAAAACAAATTACCAAAATTTTTGATTTAATTTTTTCTAATTGTCAGTATATATATGTATATACTCTGTTACTAAAATAAGTTATTTTGTTGCTGTTTCATTAATTTACATTTAACTACCAAAGAAATTTTTCATAATTCAATAACAAAAATTTCGGGGGGGGGGGGGGGGTAATTGTTTAAATCTCCACATTTAATATGTGGTAATTTAATGAACCCATGTCAAGTAATACTTTTATGTGTATGTTCGTAGAAAAGGATATTCAGTTTATTTCATTTCAGAATGTGATAGTGGTGTTTTGTGGAAAGATGCATTTTTTGTATATAATGTGATCAGAAGACTTAAAATTAACCTAACGAATTAGAAACCTAAAAATTTTCTGGTAAGAGGTGAACTTAGTACACGTGTAAAGACATATAAATTAGAATTTACATAGCGAGTTGAAAAAAAAATAAGAAGAGGGAAAAAATTGTACAACTTTTTTTTGAAACAGTAGTTTCTGAAATCTAAAACTGATCTACGTAATCAAGATAACAGTTAATTTTCCTGTAATAACCATGTAATACATGAGAAAGGATATCTAATGGATTTATGTAACGATTTTCAATAAAATCTTAACGGCCTTTTTTGAGCTACTAACTTTTACCAAAATTTGTCATACACAGTCACATCACAAAACAATCATTGCATACAAACGGATAATTAAAAGAGAGATTTAATACAGTGAGTTTGACAAAATTCCGTACAGCCATTTTTAAAGAAAGTCACCTGTGACACCTGAAATTGAGCTATTTATACAGGACGCCTAGCAATTTTCCTGAAGTAATCAACTGTATCATTCGAAAGGGCATCCTATAGAGTGTTTATATAGAAAATTTGAAGAAATTCGTTAAAGTTGTTTTTGAGATATGGACTTAAGGACATACTTCAGGTTTTCCAATTTTCATCAAAATGTAGAAAATTAAACAACAGACCTGTCCCAATGCTAAACTTTTGTAGTTCTATCTTTGTTAGTTTCAAAGATATGATAGTAAGATGATTCCCCACATATATACATACACTAATCAACTGCCAAAAGCTACCTTTTTTTTGGACTCAGAAGACCTTAAAAATCTGTAAATCAGGTGAAAACTCTATATTGAATTTCTGGACTGACTACAGTACTTCCATTACCTATGGTAGTTGGGTAATGAAAGTAAAAATATTAATTTTTTCTTCCTTCGTCTTTTATTTTTTAAATTTAAGAAATAATCTGGTGTGCCACTCGAACAACTTTCTCTTACCCTGAAATTTAATACTATAAATACAGGTTGCAGATTAAGAGGTAAGATAACGAGTATTGTAATGTAAACCTGTGTTAAACAATTCAAATTAGTCTTCGGAAGAGTTTTATATGATAATTAGTTCTGTGTAAGCATGTCATTAATGCACCTACATTTATATAGAACTTAAATTTGGTTATTAAAAAATTATTTAAAAAAAAAAATTATTTATGATAATGCAGACGATTTCCATATTAGAGAAGTACTACAACACCTAATTTAAAAAAAAGTTAATTTATTCTCAATATTACTTTTTTTTTTTTTTTTTTTGTTAAAAATGAAAAAAAAATCTAACTTTATTTTAAGTTATCACAGATCGATGGTTCAACCATTTGTTTTTAAGGTATTGGCGATATCATTTGAAAGATATCTATCATGAAAATTTACTCCTCTGGAGGGAGGACTTCTTCCCCGGGGGGGGCAAGGCTCCTACATACACAAAATTTTTTTCCCTGTTGACTATCTCTATTACAAAAAATATATATTTGTTTCATTTTGTTTAGTGCAGTCTATAGATGTTAAACTCTACTGAACTGCAATTTCCCCCATAGACGTAATGTATTTGAATAATTTTGAGTCTCTGTACACGAACCATTTGCTTCATCTCAACGAAAAGCTTACTATAGCTTCCCTATATGATACATTGAAAATACCAAGTTTGGAATTTCTGCTATTATTTGTTCTTGAGATATGCTGATGACAGACCATTTAAAAAAAAAAACAAAAACATGGTTTTCATATTCAGGGGACCTCAGAACATGTAAATATAACCAAAACTCAAAAGTTTTTTTTTCTTTTTTTTTTTAAAGTAAAAAATTGTATTTTTGTTTAAACTAATCATCATTATTAAAAATAATGCAAAATATTTTAATAAGAAAAGGTATTTAGATTAAAAAGAATTATTTCATTCTTTAAGTAAAAAATTGTATTTTTAATGTTTAAACTGATTATTTATCATTATTAAAAATAATGCAAAATATTTTAATTATCAAAAGGTATTTAGATTAAAAAGAATTATTTAATTCTTTAAGTAAAAAATAGTATTTTTAATGTTTAAACTGATCATTTATCATTATTAAAAATAATGCAAAATATTTTAATTATAAACAGATATTTAGATTAAGAAGAATTAAATAAAAATTAGTAAAGCATTAATGTTGTTAGGATTGAGCGTCAATTGACTATACAAAGGCTCTAGACATAGATTGTTAGTTTTTCCATATATGGGTGAGATCTTTCTTGGTTGCCCTAGCGTTTTTTTTCACGAGTTTTGAAGAAAACCACGGAAAACTCCGAACGACTAGGTCGACGCGTATGTCCTGGGATCGAATCCAGTACTTCCCGGTTTTAAGTGTTTTACAACATTGATGTCTACTGAAAATTCTCTAGTTATGAAGTAAATATTTTATTTTTGTGCAGTATTATAATTTGGTGTATTATATATATATAATATACTAATTATTAATTTTAATCCTAATTATTCATATATACATATATGTATGAATAATTAGGATTAAAAATGTATTAAAATAGATGAAATTTAATTGCATATAACAGTGTGTATTTACAGAAAATTAAAAAAAATAAATGAATGCATGGGGAAGGATAATAAACACCTTAAAAGTATAGTAAGATATACTAATTTAAACTGTAAACAATACATATTAGTTATGTATTTTGCAAATTTTGTAACAAAATTAGGTTTATTGTCTTGTTAAGTCTACAGCATTTTAAATCGTTTTTGACATTGTACTACAATTAATTAAATGAGAACAGAAAAAAGGGAATTTAAAATTCCATTCTACACCAAACTATAAACAAATTAATGTTTAGCGAAAACAAAAAAAAAAAAAAAAAAAAAAAAAAACGTATATTTCTTTTATAACCTCTGTCCTTTTTTTTTGTTTTCCATAAAAGTCGCCAAAAAAAGCGATAAATTGCCAGATATGGTAGTGGATGAAACAGGTTACTAGAATTAAGTTGTAGTTTGATGCTCCCCGTTGGAGGGCGATAGTGTCTATGCGAATACCATGTTAGGGAGAATTTCCATTACGGGTAATGGGACTTGGGCTTCTGTATATAGTATTCTGTGCGACGAGCAACGCGCACACTTTGGGTGCTACCCATCGAAAGCTCGATGGTGCTACCACGAACACATCGAAATGTTTCGATGATCGAATGTGACGTCACTTTGACGTAATGTTTCGATGCGAATTTGAATTTTCGATCACTTCGTACTCTGAGCCAAGCGCATCGAAAAGTTTTGATGGTAAATCCATCGAAACACTTTCGATGAGGAATTACCGAGTGAAACTGTTTACGATAGCTCGTTTCTTCATACTTTTCGTCTGCTACTGCTAAAGGGAAACATGTTTGTTTTTATTTTTAATGTGAATGTGAATGTTTAAAATAAGTTTTTTTCTCTATATGTACATTGAAGTAAATTTTATTGTTATGTTGGGCTTCTACATACGTATTACGGAGTAATATGCACGGTTATTTATTTATTTTTAAATAAAGATATCTTAAAACTTCACCGACGGATTGCAGTGTTTATAATTTCAATTTCTGAACTTTATATTGGTAATATTTTTCAGAAGTGTTAATTATCAAAAAATAACTAATCAAAAAAAAAAGATCGTTATTTTTTAAAAAGTTTTATATTATGCTGTGATTTGCCTATTATCAAAACATGTAAAGTTTTCTTAATTTAAATAGCTAAATGAGGCAGTAAATTTTAACTTTTAGGGATAATAAAATTCTTTCATTGGTAAATATACTGGTTTTTCACTTTTAGGTATATACATAATTTTTTCTAAATTGTTTTGATATTAACTGGATGAAAAAACCCTCTTGTAACAGAATATCACCATTTGGGCATCTAGCTTTCTTATTTATTTATAAACATATATTGTAAATAAGAAACAAAGTGAGATAAAACATAATATATTATGGGGCAAATTTTAAGTGATGCGGCATGCTTGTTTTGTGCTCTCAAGTTCAAAACTGGGGCCATTATGGCATGTCTGTGTTTCTTGAAAAGCTATAATCCAATTGAAAGATTTGATTCGAAGAAAGTTCTACAAACAATTTCCAGATTTATTGTTAGCAAAAGTGAATCAGCCTGATGAGGTATCTTCTGTGTGTTGTCTACAATTCTGAATATTTAAAAATTGTGGAATTTAGTGGAATGAAAATAATTTCATCACATATTCATCAGAAATTGTCATCATTTTTCATTAGAAGTTGTTAAATCATGTGAAGTGCAGTGACTTCATACATGTAAGTATTAATAGATTTAATTATTTTGTGTGTTCCATTGATATTTAAGTCTGTATATATGTTAAAGCTTGTAAAGTAATTTTTCGTAATTAATATATGTGAATGTGTTACACTTAATGCAATAATGAATGCATTTTCGAAAAAAAAAAAACCTTTTATACTTTGTATATATACAAACTTTCAAGGATTGATCCAGGTTTAATCTTCCATTTTTACAATCACCATTTATACTGCTTAATGTCAAGTTAATAGAGTTTTCTTGAGCCAAATTAAGGCATTAATTAAAAATAATACTGAAATGAAAGCATGAAAATATTTAATAAAAGGATCACTTTTATAAAACAAAGTCTTGTGCAGGGGCTCATTTTATGAATTTGAATTTTGTGAAGGGTCCCTTTTTATGATGCAGAAATTTATGAAGGGCCGCAAAAGGGACCCAAATTTTGCCTTGATTGATCCCTGACTTTTACAAAAAATTCATAAGTTGTGTAAGAGATTATTGAAATGATGTTGAAGTTTCATATACCATATTAATGTGTGTTTGTGACATACTTTCATTTATTTTATTTATTTCGCAATATTCTTTGTAAAAAATTTCTTTGGAATTCCAAGCAATTAACACATATGAATAATTTTCTGTGCACTACCTATAAATTTTAGCAAGACACATCTCTCAGGACAATGACTTCATAGAATGAGATTGTTTTATGTGAATCAGAAGTCTGAACAAGATGAGCTAGTAAACAAAAGTTAATTTTTATATGAGCTGGGCCAGCAAAGCATAATCAACATTTTTATTTCAAACTCTTAAAAAGGAATTTTTTCTTTTTTTTAAGTAAAGGTTAAGAGTTTTATTTATAATATAAATACTGCATAAAAGTTGGAAAAATAAAAAAATAGGGTAAGATTGACTTTCTACTGCCTCTTATGTTTAGAATATTTCGTGAGTACACTAGATAAACATTCTGTAGAAGTTATGAGCTTTCTGTTTACTTTTGCTTCTTTGCATCATCTATTATGTAATTCACTGCTGCGTAACACAGATTGGGTTGAAGTTTGTTATTTAGCATGACTGCATGCATGTTTTTTCTTTTCTTTTTTTCTTTGAAAAAGAAAGTATTTGAATTTTTAGACATATTTCTGACGTTTATGTCAGTGGTGGTCTGGTTTGTTGGTTAAAGGTACTTTCTGTATATATATTACTTAAATAGTCCATATGGCTGTCCATTCCGTATTTCTGAATGAATATTACCGTTAATGAATGTTAAGGAAATATGATAAGTACAATGAAAGATATTTTTCTATTGGCATAGTTTGGGAAATAAGGGTGTGCTTGAGTAGTGTATGAAAGAGAGTTTAATTGTGTCTTTTTATGTTTGGCCTGTGTGTAATGAAAATATGATTTTAACAGAATGTAAAGTTAAAATCATTGGTTTTGCATGGATGTATAGAAATTGTTTTAAAGTGAAAGAAATGAGGCATAATATGTGTCATAATGTAAAGAAAGGGTTGTGGTTTTCTAGTAGTCATTTGGTTATTCCCCCCCCCCCCCAATCAAATGACAGATATTGACATTAAATCAGAAGGAAGTTTGGAGGAGGGGGGGGGAGTATATCAAAGGCGAAGGTGCTTCATGAATTACAGACATGAAACAGAGGTAAGTGAGCTGTGATTTTCTATTTTATAAAATATCTAAATATCCATGAATTTTTGCTTTACTTGTTTTTTGAAAAATATGTTTGATTATTACGTATTTTTGTGCTTTTTAAATAGTTTATAAAATGTGATTTTTGTTGGTTAAAAACTGTTTAAACTGTTGCTTTTTCTTTCTTTTTTTTTTTTTTTTTTTTTATGTACACAAAGCATACAGACGTGCACATTGCTGCATTACAAAATTTTGTATATTTTTAAGTTTTATGCATTTTAAGATACGGGTATCCAGTGATGTTTATTATTTGATTTTCATGTATGTGAAGTGTACAGACATGCATATTACTGATTGCTTCAACAAAAAATTGTATTTTAAGATAGGGGTATCTATAATGATGCTTATTTATTTTTATTTTTTTATTTGTTCGTTATCATGTAAGCGAAGTGTAGTCATAAGTACATATTACTGACTACTAAACTGCAAAGTTTTTAAAACTTTGAGTTTCATGTGTTTTGAGATAGGGATATCCATTTTTTTTTTTTTTTAATTTTTCATCTATGCAAAGTGTACAGGCATGCGTATTACTGATATTGCCAATTGGAATTTTGAGTATTTATATCATGTGATTGTATGTTCTAAGTTTTATTAACTGACTGCTGAACTAGAAAATGTTTTACATGTTCAAGTTTCATGCATTTTGAGATATGAGTATCCAGTGTTCTTTTTTTTCCCCCTATCTATGCGAAGCATACATACACATTGCTAATTCCCGCGATTGGGAATTTTGAGCATATTTTAAGCCAATTGTTTTTAATCCCAGCTGCTTTCGGCAGCGTTTATATGACTCAACAAGAAAATTTATTTTTAACTTACTTCCCGACTAGCTAGATATTTGAAACTTTCAGAATAGTTCAGAACACGGTGACAATCCATTTTTTACAATACTTTTAGCCATATGTTTCGGGTCCGCGCTGCCTTTGGCAGCGTTTATTATATTTTTCAATGATCATGTAACTTCCCGAGAAGCTAAACATATGAAATTTTTAGAATAGCTCAGAACACAGTGACAATGCATTTTTTAAAATACTTTTAGCTAACTGTTTCAGATCCCTGCTGCCTTCGGCACCGTTATTATATTTTTAAGCAGTCATGTAACTTCCCGACGAGCTGGACATTCGAAACTTTCAGAATAATTCAGAACATGGTGACAATGCATTTTAAAAAATATTTTTAGCCAACTGTTTTGGGTTTCCGCTGCCTTCGGCAGCGTTTATTGTACTTTTAGAAATCATGTAACTTCCCGACAAGCTAGACATTTGAAACTTTCAGAATAGTTCAGAACACGGTGACAATGTATTTTTGAAGTGAAAACTTCTTTAGGTGCGTTGAGCACCTTTGGGTGAACAAAAAACATGAAACTCATGTCATCGTCAGCGAAGGCTTTCCATGAGAATCAAAAGTGGAATTCGAGATTTCAGCTGATTTACACATTTTGAGGTGTCCTGAATGGGTTTTCTTTTGTTTCTCAGCTACTAATTAAAATAATTTCATAAGTAATACATCATTTGAAAGTTTTGTTGAGTTGGAATCGAACAGTAACTTACAGAAATTTCTACTGCCAGATGGCGCTGTAATATTTTGAAATTTCAATTTCTAATTATGATTAAATTATTTTTAATACATCATTCAAAAGATATTTTAAAGTTCTTTTATATTATCGAAAGTGGAATTCGAGATTTTACCTGATTTACACATTTTGAGGTGTCCTGAATGGATTTTCTTTTGTATCTCAGCTACTAATTAAAATAATTTCATAAGTAATACATCATTAGAAAGCTTTGTTGATTTTGAATCGAACAGTAGATTACAGAAATTTCTACCGCCAGATGGCGCTGTGATATTTTAAAATTTCAATATTTCAAATTCTAATTATGATTAAATTATTTTTAATACATCAATCAAAAGATATTTTAAAGTTCTTTTATATTATTGAAAGTGGAAGTCGAGATTTCACCTGATTTACACATTTTGAGGTGTCCTGAATGGGTTTTCTTTTGTTTCTCAGCTACTAATTAAAATAATTTCATAAGTAATACATCATTTGAAAGTTTTGTTGAGTTGGAATCGAACAGTAACTTACAGAAATTTCTACTGCCAGATGGCGCTGTAATATTTTGAAATTTCAATTTCTAATTATGATTAAATTATTTTTAATACATCATTCAAAAGATATTTTAAAGTTCTTTTATATTATCGAAAGTGGAATTCGAGATTTTACCTGATTTACACATTTTGAGGTGTCCTGAATGGATTTTCTTTTGTATCTCAGCTACTAATTAAAATAATTTCATAAGTAATACATCATTAGAAAGCTTTGTTGATTTTGAATCGAACAGTAGATTACAGAAATTTCTACCGCCAGATGGCGCTGTGATATTTTAAAATTTCAATATTTCAAATTCTAATTATGATTAAATTATTTTTAATACATCAATCAAAAGATATTTTAAAGTTCTTTTATATTATTGAAAGTGGAAGTCGAGATTTCACCTGATTTACACATTTTGAGGTGTCCTGAATGGATTTTCTTTTGTATCTCAGCTACTAATTAAAATAATTTCATAAGTAATACATCATTTGAAAGCTTTGTTGAGTTGGATTCAAACAGTAACTTGCAGAAATTTCTACCGCCAGATGACGCTGTAATATTTTGAAATTTCAATTTCTAATTATGATTAAATTATTTTTAATACATCATTCAAAAGATATTTTAAAGTTCTTTTATATTATCGAATGTGGAATTCGAGATTTTACCCGATTTACACATTTTGAGGTCTCCTGAATGGGTTTTCTTTTGTATCTCAGCTACTAATTAAAATAATTTCATTAAGTAATACATCATTAGAAAGCTTTGTTAATTTTGAATCGAACAGTAGATTACAGAAATTTCTACCGCCAGATGGCGCTGTGATATTTTAAAATTTCAATATTTCAAACTCTAATTATGATTAAATTATTTTTAATAGATCATTCGAAAGATATTTTAAAGTTCTTTTATATTATCGAAAGTGGAAGTCGAGATTTCACCTGATTTACATGTTTTGGGGTGTTCAGAAAATTTAAAAACATGATACATTAAAAAGTACTTTTTATCTTTTAATTATTTTATTTTAATCTTAATGTTTCTGAAGTAAGCACACATTAAAATATTGATTGTGACAGTACAGATTTTCATAAATAACAAATCAACGGTTTTCAGTAACATTTTTTTCCCTCCTCTGTTTTGATGTTTGGAATGTGAGCATAAACCGAAATACTGACCACTTTAATCTACAGATTTTCATGGCAAAAAAAAAAAAAAAAAAAAAAAAAGAAGCCTTTAAATTTTTTTCTTTTAAAAAAATATATTTTAGCACTTTTCTTTATTAGACTGAATCTGACATTTTTTGATGCAATCCATGTTAGCTCATTGGTGTGATTTACATTTGGAAAGTAAATTATGCCTACGAGCTGGCACAGATCACGCTGCAAAAGTCGCTAAGCTGTGCCAAGGGGCACCACTAACTGCAATTTCACCCAGCTTTAGCATAAGATTTTCTTGGCAACTTTTAAATTTATTTTGCCATTTTGGCCATGAATTAAAATATTTATCGCAGTTTTGTAAGTAAAGTCCTTGGCAAGAATTTCCGAATTATTTTGGTGCTAAATTTCATATTTTGCTCAGGGAATTCTATACTAAATCTGTTCCATTTCTTTCATGTAATTTTTCTCAAATTTGATTTAAAAAAAGTAAACAATTTTTTAATTTGGATATAAATAATAAATATACAAAAATAGCTTTAAAAAAAGTGCCTCGCCCCTTAAATTAAATAAAGTTTCTGAGGTTTTTTTTTTTTTTTTTTTTTTTTTTTTTTTTTTTTGTTTAAGGATCATTTAAAAATTGATCATAATTTTTTAATTAGCATTATGCATCAAAAACATTTCATTTTTTTATTAAAACAAAAAATTTGTAAATGCAATCTATATGCACAGTGGAGCAGCGTGAAACCAACATTTGTCCATCTGTGTCTGTGTTTACATTCTTAATGTCTATAGACATTTATTCTTATATTTATTAAATGTAAGATATTTTCCCCAGCGATCGATGGATAAAATTTACAACTCCTTTTTGAATAGGCGAAAACCACTCTTTTTTTTTCCTCTGACAATCAGCAAATTTTTATTTCATTTGTAATTGATAAATAAATTTTGAGATTTTCTTTACAGAACATACTGACGAATTTTGCAATACGTCAAATTGACTGACTGTTTTGTAAGTTTTTTCTGGCAATCAACTGATAATTTTTTCTGACACATAAAAGAATTTTCGTATGGCGCCATTAGATTATGGCTTTTAAGTGCAAGTTAGTTATCTGTAGAACTTGAAGTCTCCATCTTTTCTCATGACACTTTTAGATATTTTTTTTTTTTTTTTTTTTTCTACCACTATTTTTATACAATAATCTCTTATGGTGAAAATTTCTGTGTAAAAATAGAGATAACACAAATGGCAGAATTTTTTAATCTTTGAAATAGACATTAAAAGTAAGGAGACTTTGTTGCAATTCTTAACCTGATGAGCATGACTTCCTTGGGGGCTACACAATTTCCCCTGGTCCCACGAGTTTTTTTATTAATAACTTTGCACAATTAATACAGTAAAAAATCATCATACAAATATACTAGTGAGAGCATCAGAGTAAAAAGGCAGGGCTGTAGCTATCTTGTGAGGCCACCATAGAAATATATAATACATAATAAAACGGGTATTTGTGTAAGGGGAATGTAAATTCAAAAAGGATTTAATGTCCTTATGATCATGATACATAACATGAAAATAAATCACAAGATTAGTACTTCATTGAAAATAAAATAGTTTTCCTTTACAGGTTTAAATCTTTGAACAAAAATAACATTGACTGTTACCAAAAATTATAATGAAATTCCTCTATACTTTACTTTTAACACTCACATGGAAATTATTTGCATAAAAACTTTTTAAAAAGGAAAAATTATTCAACACCTTCTGCATCTACAAAAATCTGCATTTGTAATATGTCAACAGAAATTTTAAAGTGTTTCACTACACTATCTATTAAAAAGATATCTTATCCAAAAGTTTCATAAATATTTAAAGTAATTAAATTAAAAATAGTCCAAAATACATTTGTAAATATGAGTCAGGCTGACTGCCAAAATGACAAGTGAAATACGAACCTGGATAGCAGTAAAGTGATAAGTAATATGTGAAAATTTTAAAATTATGTACTAATGAGCAAAATATTTACTGAAAAATATTTTATTCATTAGTACATAAAAGTACATTTTTAAATAAGTATTTACTGAGACTTGTGAAGGAAAATAACCTAATTTTGAAGAGCAATTTTCCTGTTTCAATAAAAGAAAATGAGTATACAGTCGGCAACAAAATTATTGAATCACATATCCCCATTTTCTTTTGTTTTTTAGTTTTATCGCTAATTTTTATCATCGTCTCACTTTTTAATTAACAGCATAAAGACTCGACATATATTTATTTAACAAAACAGAATTCGGTGTACATCTTTTAAATACGAATTATTGCTAGCCCTTCAATAATTTTACTGCTAACTTTAATGTCACATCTTGAAGGTTTAGATGCGTTTATAATTTAAACTAACAATTTTTAAAAACAAAGGCTATTTCGATATGTTTATAAAATGAATCATGCGAAATACAATAGTAAATAACTGTGAACTCTCTTTTGTTTATTTTTTTCATGAGTACAAGATTTTTTGTTCATCAACAAATATTCATATGAACTGGATTACAGTTAACTGTTTAAAGAGATCTCCCAAAATATTTCTCGAATTTTCATTGGCTAGAGTAAAAAGAAGAAGAAATCAAATTAAGTTCCGCCTTATCCTGGACGTCATGTCCGCTTGGGTGGAGCTTATTCCTTTTCGTTAACGAACCCTCTTTTCGATCGATGACTTTAGAGTACCGCTTATGCGATTTATCGAAAAACTCCCGTCGTAACGAAAGAGTTTCGATCTACGTCATCTTTCGACGATCGAAACGTTTCGATGTGTTCGTGGTAGCACTATTTCCTGCAGATTTCGCGTATGCGTCGTATGTCGGAGCTGAATTTTATTTATGTTTATTCCATGTGTTTATTTCCCATTGTTATCCAAGACCCTCTTTGGTAGTGCTGCCATCTGATGGTCAAGATAACTATTTGAATTACTTTCCATGTTAAATCAAACAAAACTGAAAATTTTCAAACTTTAAGATTTCAACAGAAATTCTGGGAATCATTCTCATTAACGTTATAAAAGAGAATATATTTTCTAATTTTTATATCTCGTTGGATTTTCGTATAATTAATTTTTAAATAAATATATATATATATATATAAAGAAATAACTTTGTTTAGTTTGTGCAAACTTAAATTTCCCAAGTTCTATCAAGCATAGAGGGTTGTTTGAGACCTCATTTTAAAGAGAATTTCATGAGGTTTATATTAATACGCAACTTACCTATGCTTGCTAATTTTTTTTTTTTTTTAACTTATATTAAGTTGGCGATTTTTAAAAAACTCAAAAAAGACTTTTATTATATCATTAGATTAGCTACAAATCTTAAAATTTGTAGAGTGGAATAAAATGGATTATGGCAAAAATTCCATTATGTTTTAATAATTACAATAAGCTTTTTACTATAACTCCTGATTTCACTGTTATCCTTTTTACTTCCTTATTCAAAGTATAAGGAAGTATTATAATGGTATTGTAATAGTTATAATATTATATATATAATAAACACCAGCTTTTTTCTTTTTTAATGGAATGATCTTTGGATCACTCCATGTCAAATAAACTAATCATTCATCCTGACCATTTTAGATTTCAACAAAAATTACAATATTTATTCTCCTTAAAAATAAAAAATAATTATAAAAACATTGTTATTCATATCTGTTTGAGGTTTCAGGTAATACATTTCTTAAATCTTGAAAAATCTTTATATATATATACATATATATAAATTTTATAAGGTCCACACCACTGAATAATTTTCAGTTTGAAAGTTGGTTGTCTAATTAACACTCCAATCAATCATCGTGATGCACAATCTATGGAAAACATGCAGCATTTAGAATATTAGCCATAGGGAAAATATATTGTATTATTTATATATTAAATTACCCGCCAATTAAATAATTTATATATTGCAGATTAGGAGATATTTTGTAACAGAATAAATATCTCATTCAAAACTTTTAACATGATTTTAACTGGAACATTTAAAATCAACAAGGACATTTTCCAAACATAGAATGTTTTCTGTCACGCACACATATGGAGGAGCAAAGGGGAGGGGGGGTATTTTCTCATTTTTTATGTTATTAACGGCATTCATTAGTTTGTTTAGTACTCCTCCCTGGGTAAAATTCAAAAATGACAGCCAATATTTTCTGATAAAGTAGATTTTTTAAAATTGCCATACTAATACTTAAGTGGGAGGGGGAGGGGATAAATTAGAATAGAGAAACTACATCTTATGCAATAAGTGAAAAAGTTTGCAGTAATAATAATAAGAATAATGGGAAGACAATTTATTTCAGATAAATTAATGTAAGATAAAAATTGTATAACTGAAAAAGTTGCTCTCATTTTTTAGTTTTTTCAAAGCTGAATTAAATGGTTTAACTGAATTAACTGAAAAACTTTATATAAGCTAAAACATGGTAATTAAATTTCATAACAGCCCATCTTTTTATCTATATACTAATTCCAAAAGCTAGATATCCTGATTTTGAATTACCAAATAAAAAAGAAGCAGCATTAGAATATATCCAGGCAGTTTTTCTTTCTTTTCCCCTTTTTTTTTTTTTTTACTATTTATTATTTTTGATTTTGAAATTTCATGCAAAATGTTCTCTATTGAAGGATTGTTAATTAATTTATTAAAGTGTAAAAGTGCTAGAATGCTGATGAAATCAAGAAGTCATTAAAAATCTTAATATAAAAATTGTTACTTATCAATATTCAAAGAATACGCATATCGTACTAATTTAAACTATGTTTATTTACAGATGATATGAAATATTTATACGTAAATGGAAAAGAACTTAATCGAACGTAACGTACTTAAACCAGAACAAAAACAAACTTGAGAAACTGACTTGTTGCCAGATTCACAAACCAATATTACAATTTTAAGTATAATAATAAAATACAGAACGTGGGTTCATACCATTCTCCCACCTTTTGTCTTGAAAGATATATATTTGAAAGACAAAACTTATTAACATAACCACAAAGTTTACTTTAAAGGAGAAACAGTGAGTTTTGAAATTATATCAAACTTAAATTTTGACATAGGAAACGAAAGATAAGTACTTTACAAATCCAGTTTTTTGGGTTTGACAATAGGTCTACCCTTTCTAGAAAATTTAATTTCGTCTGCCATTTTGTCACTGTCAATAGCACACTTTGGTTGTTCAACAACTTCAGGTAAGGACTCTTCATTTTTTGTGGGCATGATAATATCCTTCGAAGAAATTTCCAAGGGATATAATCACTGAAGTGGTCGTATAATTTCACCCTTTGCTACCTTTAATCGAGCTACTCGCTGTTTTCCATCTTTTCCTACAAACAATTCTATGACCTTTCCTAAGGGCCAGTTTATTCTTTTAAGATTTTCTGATCCCACAAGTACTATATCTCCAATTTGAATTTTATCTTTAAGTCTCTTGACATCAGGATTTCTTACTAATTCTGAAATATACTCTCTCTGGAAGCGTCTCCTGAAATGCTCTCTTACCCTTTGAACATAACGTAATCTTTTCCTTAGATGATTTCCATCAATTACATCCAAATCAATTGTATTGAGCTCTAAAGGATTTCGTACATCATGTAAGAAATGAGCAGGGGTTAATGGCAATGGCTCATTTGGATCTTCACATACATATGTTAGTGGACGTTTATTGATAGTGTCCTCACAGTCACATAGAACTGTTTGCATTTCTTCGAAACTTAAGCAGGCCTTTCCAAGATTTCTTTTTAATAGATCTTTTATTAAGCGAATTATTCGCTCCCACCATCCTCCGTACCATGGTGTGCTTGGTGGGATGAAGTTCCATTTGATTTTTCTCATTCCACATTCAGTTTGAATTGCTTCCCAGTCTAAATTCTCAAAACATCTGGAAGTTCCAACAAAATTAGTTCCATTGTCGGTATACATAATAAAAATTCTACCTCTGCGCGCAAAGAATCGACGTAAGGCTTGCATAAATGCTTAAGTTGATAAGGAACTAATTAGTTCTAAATGTACAGCACGAAATACAGCACACGTAAATAAAACTATCCACGCTTTAATACCTTCTCGAAGAAAAATAGGACCAGCCAAATCTGTACCGGTTACTTGAAAGACTGCTACTCTGTTTATTCTATTCGCTGGAAGTGGAGCTGGTTCTGTGACTATGGCTTTGACTGAATGTCTCTTACAAGGTATGCACCTAGAAATAACTTCTCTAATTACTCTTCGACCACGAGGAATCCAAAATCTTTCTCTTATATGAGATAAAACAGTTTGGACCCCAGCATGATTTAAGCTTTTGTGTATGTACTCGATGTAACGCCTGACTATCAAGTGATCTGGTAAAACAATCGGGTACTTAAAATCATCATTGTCTTCTCCAAGTATGATTCGAGTCTTCACTTTCAATAAACCATTTTCTTCATAAAACTTTATTGTTCCTTCATATCTTTTTCTATTTTCAGTACACCATTCACGTTGAATTATTTTTGTAAGGACAACTTCAGCTTCATTAATTTCTTCGGTACTTAAATTGATTGATATATTCATTTCTTTATTCTTAGAAAGTCGGCAAAATCTTAATATCCAGGCCATCATACGTAGCAGCTTAGGATATTCAGAAAAATACAAAAGTCTTTGGCTAAAATTTTCAGCATCTTGAATGTTCGCTGCACTTATTACAACTTTCCTTCTTTCAGTTAGTGCTTCTTCTGGAAAAGTTATGCATTCATTTGGCCATAATTCGGTAGAATTTTTCAGCCACGAGGGTCCTTCCCACCAGTTTTTTTTCTCAAGTTCCTTACAAGTACATGATCGAGATGGGAGGTCAGCAGGGTTCTGATCTCCTGGAACGTATCTCCAACTTTCCGTGTCTGTTAGTTCTCTAATTTCCTTTACTCTGTTTCCAACAAAATTATTCCAGGGTTCCTTTTTCAAAATCCAGGCTAATGCTACCATAGAATCAGTCCAAAAGAAAGTTTTAAGAGGAAAATTCATTGCAGATTTTATAGTTTTGGCTCAACGAGCAGCCAGTAAAGCCCCCAACAACTCTAATCGGGGAATAGTTGGCCGATTAATTGGTGAGACTCTTGACTTGGCAGAAACTAAATTGACAAATACTTCTGAATTCTCTTTACAACGAAGATACGCACAACAAGCATAAGCATTACCTGATGCATCTGAAAACAAGTGTAGAGTGGCATCTTCTTTAGATCCATAAAACATTCTTCTTGGAATAGAACATTGTTGTATACAATGAAAATGTTTCACCCAGTTTTTATATTGTGACTGGAGATCATTGGGAAGCGGTTCATCCCAACTTATTTTTCTCTTCCAAGCCTCTTGCAGGAGTAACTTAGGAAACAGCATGGCAGGTAACGTAAAACCAATTGGGTCATAAACACTGTTAACTATTGAAAGTAATTTTCTTTTAGTACCTACATCTTCTAAATTTTCTATTGCTTTGGGAAAATTACACTTAAGCTCGTCAGACTCTGTATTCCACTTTAAGCCAAGAACTGAATGATCTTCCTGATTCTCATCTCCTGTGCATGTCCAGCAGCGTAAATCAAAACCACCGATTTTCATAACTTCTTTAGATTGAACCTGCAATTTCATATATTCATCTTCATTTTGGACACTTGTGATTAAATTGTCGACATAAAATCCTTTCTTAAGTATTTCCATTGTTGTTTGTAATTCTATGGTTTGGAATTGTTGATATTGCAAATGATAATCAATAGTAGCATTTAATAAAAATGGACTTGAAGTAACTCCAAATACAACACGGGTATGTCGGTATTCTTTGATTGCTGATCGATCTTTATCTTTCCACCAGAGAAATCTTAACACATTTCTGTCTTCTGGACGAACACTAATTTGCAGAAATGCTTGTTTGATATCTGCTGTGACTCCTAAAGCATCAATTCTGAACTTGTTAAGAAGTAGAGGAATTTGTTGAATTAGACTTGGTCCAGTACTTAGACAGTCATTTAATGATGCACCACCAGAAGTCTTTGATGAAGCGTCAAACACTGGACGAATTTTTGTAGTAACACTTGATAATTTAATCACTGGTCTGTGCGGTAAATAATATAAAGCTTCAGTAGTTTGCGCTGGTTCCACTTCTTCTATCATGCCTTCACTCTCCCAACGAAGAAAAATGTCATTGTATTCCTCAAAGTAATTTTCTTTAAGCAAGCGTTTAGTTGTTTGCATAAGTCTTAATGCTGCTTTATCATAGTTATTGAATAACTGAGGATGTCCTGCCAACCAGGGTAGTGAAATCTCATATCTATTTTTCTCATTGATCTTAACAGTCTCAGTAAAATGAAGAAGTGTTTCTTCGTCTAAAATTTTGCTAGCTTTTTCTTGAATGGGATCATTTATGCCCAATGTTTCTAAATCCCATAATTTTTCTAATTCGACACTTTGTAAACATAAAGATACTGTATTCAATACTTCACGCTTTCGACCAAGTCCTAGTACAGTCCAACCTAGTTTAGTTTCGACTACTGATAATCCTCCTTTCAGCACTTCAATTCTTCCAGTTAGAAGTGAACCAATAATGTCTGCGCCGATGAGTAACCTAATTGGAGGTATACCATTGCCAACATCAGATAACCTAATCCCCTTTGATGAAAGTTGTGATATTAAATTTTTATCTTTTATTCTGGGCAAATTTGAACAAATCTTAGATTGATCTAAAAATGAAAGTTTGGTTGAATATTTTCCATCAGTACTTTCTATAACCACATTAAAACGCCCATGTTCTTTCAACGGTGTAGTACTGCCGCCAAATAGTCCTTGGCATAAGGTTTCTGTCCCTACTGGAGTTAACTTAAGTTATTGCACCAAACTCTTTTCTATATATGATCTATGAGATCCATCATCAAGCAGGGCTCTAACATTCAGGCACTTGTTCTTATGACGTAAGCGTACAATTAATGTTTTCAAATAAATTTCATGTAACGATGAAGCAAATAGTGTAGCAGAACTTTCCTCCTCTATTCTATTTTGATTGCTTGGCATATCAGTTGATTTTGTTTTCAAATCTGGACAAAGCAGTGGATAATGCCGTCTGCTGCATACAATGCATTTTACATTACTTCGACAGTTTTTCGCCAAATGATTAGGTTTTAGGCAAACTAGGCAACATTTTTTCTTTATAACTATTGATTTTCTTTCTTCATTGCTTAAAGTCGCAGCTCTGTTACAATTTTGGCTGGAGTGATTATAATCACAGAAAATACAATTAAGCTTCTTATTAGGTGGTGAGGAGTTTATTAAAGCGGATGCTGTTGGCTCGTTCCTTGAAATTGGCGAATTATGCTCTTTCTTATTTTTCATGGCATTGCCAAAGGCACTTTCTGCTAAAACTCGATGCTCCTCACCCTCAACTTCATGTTGCAAAAATGACATTAAATTTTCTAATAATTTTTCTTTAGTCAAAGTTAAAGAATCCTCAACATTAGTTTCCCTATTAAGCCTATATCTATCCCAGGCTTTCAAAACTTCAGCAGGTAAGCAAGATTCTACAACCGGATAAAGCATAGCAGCATAATTTTGAGTAGTGACGCCAAGGGTTTCTAATCCTCTTAAATATGATCCTAATTTATCATAAAGTTCCGATAATTTGACGGATGATCTATTACTTACTAAAGCTAAAAGATCACGTACATAAACTTCTATCAGAAGATCCGTTCTTCCAAATCTCGACTTAAGATGCTCAATAACTTTAATATAATTATCCTTGGAAGGTGGATAACTTTCTACAATATCTCTGGCCTTGGTTTTTGACTTCAATGAAGAAAGTAAATATTGAAATTTATCTTCTTCTCGTATGCTATCATCAACATGGATGCGGGAAAATTGTCCCCAAAAAGCAACCCATGTTCTAGGAACCAAATCATATTCTTTTAAATTTAGCTTAGGAAGTTTTAAATTAAGACCAGAAATCGAATTTGTACTAGAAACTTCATCGTGAGATGATTGTTCATTTTTTTCATATATAGTTTTGATTTCTATAAAACGATCTCTATATGATTCAATCTGATCATATTCATCATCATTTAATTCTAAAAGTTCACTCAATTCAGAATCAATCTTAAATAAACGTTCTGACTTATCCAAAATCTTATTAAATATCACAGAAATTTGCTTACTTTCTATCGTCGTGTCAGCTATTAACTCATCGAACTGGTTACAAGCAGTCGTAAACTGACGTCGTAAATTTGTTCTTTCTCTTTTCAAATTATCCAAAACATTTGTATTCACACCATCATTATTTGTTTGGTTCGTATTTGCACCATCGTTATTCTTTTGATTCATTATAAATTTCAGTTACGTAAATGCAAACAAAAGAATATTTGAAAAGCAAAGAAAGTACTAGTTACTTATTTCAGTTATGAAAACAAACATATTCGAGTTAAATATCGCGGACGCCAAATGTTACTTATCAATATTCAAAGAATACGCATATCGTACTAATTTAAACTATGTTTATTTACAGATGATATGAAATATTTATACGTAAATGGAAAAGAACTTAATCGAACGTAACGTACTTAAACCAGAACAAAAACAAACTTGAGAAACTGACTTGTTGCCAGATTCACAAACCAATATTACAATTTTAAGTATAATAATAAAATACAGAACGTGGGTTCATAACAAAAATACTGAAAAATATTGAAATAATTCTAATAGTGAGAGAATGTTTTCTTCTTATAGGGTTATACGATTAAAACTGTGTAACAAATTTAGTTTGGAAAAGCTATAAAACTTGTCAGGTTATTCAAAATATTAAATATAAATTCTGTAATTAATTATACTTAATTTAAAATTATACTCTGGTTTGTAATATTCCATTACATAATAGTATAATTTTTTCTTAAGTTTCTTTATGTAAATATTTTTCACTGTTAAGTACGACAGATCACACTATTTCTTTCAGATAGCGATTTTGCTGTGTCACCATTTATTGTATTACTGAATGAATGTGCAAACATTTTCATTAAAAACATGTAAAGCTGAAAGTTTGTTATTGTATCTGTCCAGATTATTAGATTTTATCAAAAATTGTTAATAAGGACAAAATGTAACTAATGCTGTATTTTTTAGTTCAGTTGGATAATTAAGGGCCGTTTTGCTTCGTTCATAGCAGAAATCGAAGTGAGGCAGCAAAACAACAGCGAATCTTGAAAATAAGCAGAAACAGAATTCAGCGCTGGCACATGACGCACGCGCGAAATCTGCAGGAAAGTGTGCTAGTTGCTCGTCGCCGGCTAGATGCTAGTGCATTCGATTGATATTGATATAGAATTCTGTGCTCCAAAATCTGTTAAAATGTGGCTACTTGAACCAGCGTCTAGACCAAAGGACTTATACTGTCGGAAAGAAGGTTTGCTCCCGTAGCGATAATGTAAACGCATCTGATCACGTGACTTTATAAGATAACCACACACTAAAAGCAACTTTACAAAAAATACAGCGCAGTCGAATAGCGTACGGTCGCGGTGTTTTTCTTTCACTATCTTGGAACAAAAAACTTATACTATCCGATAGTATAAGTTCTTTGCATTACTTTCCCAGTGATTATAGCTCTTAGCTTTATTTATTGTACATTAAAAAGCCTTCATTTTCTTCTTCTATTCTTTTCTTTCTTTTTCGATTTTTCTATATATATTTTATTTTTCATGCATTATATTTGTATTTCTATTTAAAAATATTTTAAAAAGGTAGAATATTTAGAAAATGTATTATAGGAATATATAGGAAATATATTATAAATCAATACTTGTTTCGGACATTTATATATATATATATAGATTAATATGCACTGATAAAATAATTCTTATTTCATATTTATGAGTTTTATATATATATATATATATATATATATATATATATATAATACGTAAATTACAGATATTTAAAAAAATGTTTCAGGTAAATGAGTAGCATTATTACAATTGTTACTATTTGATAACATTTAATAAAACAATTATCATTTTTATTATAAATTATTATTAAAAAAAAAAAAAAAACCTGCTTCAATATTTAAATGTATATTTTAATTTTTTCCTACACTTACTTACAATTAATTACAGATATTTTTTAAGTTTCTGGGAATGAAATATATAATACTTAAATCAACAATTGCTGCTCTAAATTCTGCGCAACGGAAAAAATAGTGATCTTTAAAAATAAACAAATAATTAAAGTATTAACTATGATTAATAATGGTTAAAAATGGTTAATGATAAATACCGAATGGGGGACGAACAGTTGATTGTGAAATGTAATTAATGATTAACCCCTTAACGCGCGGCGTCCTCGCTGCGAGGACGCAAAATTTAAACTAACGTCTAGTCGGCGACGAGCAACTCTCACACTTTCCTTCAGATTTCGCGCATTCATCGTATGTCGGTGCTGAATTTTATTTATGTTTATTCGATGTGTTTACTTCCCATTTTCATCCAAGACCTTCTTTGGTAGTGCTGCCATCTGATGGTCAATATAACTATTTGAATTATTTTCCATATCAAATGAAATAAGATTTTAAATTTTGAACCTTCTAAGATTTCAACAGGAATTCTGGGAATCATTCTCATTAACGTTATAAAGTCATTATAACGTTATAATTTTTATATCTCGTTGGGTATTCGTGTAATTAATTTTTTAATTAATAATAATAACATTATTATTTGGTTTGTGTAGACTTAAACTTCCCAAGTTCTATCAGACATAGAGGGCTGTTTGGGACCTCATTTTAAAGAGAATTTCATGGGGTTTATTTTAACACGCTGCTTACCTGTACTTATTATTATTATTATTTTTTTTTTTTAACTTACATATTTATACTAAATTGACATTTTTTTTATTTTTTTAAGTTTCAAAAATGTCTGTTATTATAACATTAGCTACACATTTTAGAGAGGAATACAATGGATTACTGCAAAAATTCCATTATTTTTTAATAGTTGCAATAAGCTTTTTACTATAACTCCTGATCTCATTGTTATCTTTTTTACTTCCTTATGCAAAGTATAAGGACGTATTGTAATGGTATAATAATTATTATGATATTTAAGAAAAAAAAAATTAAAACAGCAACACTTTTTTTTTTTTTTTTAATGGAATGATTTTTCGATCGTTCCATGTTAAATAAACTAATCATTCATCCTGACCATTTTAGATTTCAACAAAAATTACAGTATTTATTCTCCTTAACAATAAAAAATGATTATAAAGACATGGTTAT
This sequence comes from Salticus scenicus, assembly GCA_963930645.1. Lineage (NCBI taxonomy): Eukaryota > Metazoa > Arthropoda > Arachnida > Araneae > Salticidae > Salticus > Salticus scenicus. The sequence goes on along the minus strand of OZ005660.1, from coordinate 215,779,287 downwards.
TATATCTGTTTAAGGTTTCAGGTAATAATTTTTTTAAATCTTGAAAAATCTTTTTTTTTTTTTTTTTTTTAATAAAACTTTTATAAGGGGCACACCACTGAATTATTTTCAATTTGAAAATTGATTATCTAATTAACATTCGAATCGCCATGATGCACAATCAATAGAAAACAAGTAGCATTTAGATTAGCCATAGGGAAAATATAGTTATTATTTATATATTAAATTACACGTCAATTAAATAATTTATATATCGCAGAATAGGAGATATTTTGTAATAGAATAAATATCTTATTCAAAACTTTTAACATATGATTTTACCTGGGGCATTTGAAATCAACAAGGACATTTGTGGCGTTTGCGTTCCTGCAAACTCCATCTTAACTTAAATACTTAGATTACTAAGAAAACCAGAGACTTTAATTGAACAACAAATAAGAGTTTATTTGAACCAGATTAATGGGAGGGCGGCCTGGAAAATAGATCTTAGCTCAGTCAGCGTATTACTAAATCAAAAATATATAAATCAACAATTTAATTATCTTAAATATCTCACCACAGCAGATAGTCGAAGGTGTAGAGACGGTCGCACTCGTACTCCAATACTACGGCTTCACTATGGGACAGAGGATTCCCTTCTGACCCAGCTTGAACTTTCCGAAAACTAGTAGACACTCACCGACACTCAACACTACTTAACTTCACGCCACTAAATCTCCACTACTCTATTTCTCAATATCCGTCAAACTAAGATTCATCACAACCACTATAATATCCTCCAACATCCACACAATCTACTAAAACCATCTCTATTTTTATACTTCTTCCTACACCCACCTTTCACTACATTTCAATCCGTACTTTTAAAAATCACTTCTAATTTAACTAATATTCGAAATCTAAGTCTTTTAATGTAGCACCCTGCCGTCACAAAACTAGCTCGACCTCAACCTTCACCGAGTCACTGGCGACGGAGTGATTTTAACCGTCCCCACTTCCTACTTTGCTGGATCCAGCTTAATTAAAACAACTGTGGTGACGTTCTGACGTCTCAACCTCACAGTCCCCCTCCAAGAAAAAAAATTTACTCGGGAAAATCCCCAACGGGTTTGATCGAGTAAATTTAAATAGCTTCATTCCATATCTAACTACCTCAAATCTCTGAAGTGTGAGTGCAGCCGTCACTTAAATTTTAACCGGGTGAGAAAAACTTAAAAATTTGTAAAATCCCTGAGCGAAAACTCGGGGACTCAAAAAAAAAAAAAAAAAAAAAAAAAATTTCAATTTTAAATAAAAGGCGTACTTTTACCCCGAGAACTCCGGGCAGTGTTGCCAGATTTGGGGACTTTTTTATTCAACCCCCGCCGTTAAATTTTAATTGTAACGGTTGCCTAAGCACTTCGAAAGATAAACGTCTATTATGTATAGCAAATATCACTTCTCAAAATTATTGGTGAGAGTTGAATAAAAAAGTCCCCAAATCTGGCAACACTGACTCCGGGACTCTGACTGAGCTAAAACCAGGCTTACAGTAGGATTTACACACGTCTCCCTGTTAGGCCAGGAAGGCAATTGTATGACTTTAATGATATATTGTAGAATTATAAAGAGACTCGCATGTACAAATGCGATAATTTCTTGCTGTAGAATAGAGTCTGTTGCACAGCTTGTTCATATCCCACAAATAATATCTAAGTGAAGAAAAAAGTCTTTAATAAACTTTAATGGTAGTAAATAGGATGGGGAACTTGGAAATCTATCCTGCAGATGAAGTGGCTAGCAGTTTAATTGTCAGGAAAAAGTAGACGTCGGAATGTGCAGGCTGTCCACATCCAGGAAAAAGAACTTTTTGACATCAGATTAAGAGATGTTTCACTTCAGATAAAAATACTTTTAACATCAGATTAAGAGAAATAGTCCATCAGAGTGTGTCTGAAATGGGAAAAACTTTTACAGTATGCATAGTAAAAAAAATAGTTAAAATTCATCTCTAGAAGAAACTGAGACATGTTCGTCTCTATTAACATAATAGATAGGTTACATACAGAAATATTTCTCCCTCCTTAGCTAAAGCATAAGCGAAAAAACTGAGCAGTTAGTCTTTTTAATGTTATATGGTTAAACACGATTTTTATGCTTATAGCTAAAAAAAAAACATTGTTCCCCCTCTAAAAGTACACACAGATAAACTTTTAGACAAATATTCAACAAATACAAATATGCAATTTATAAATACATCATTTATAGAAATACAAAAGAAAAAGGGTGGGAAATTTACAAAGGGTCCAAAAAAAAAACAGTTTATATTACCAGCTTTCTGCAGGTGATGGCTACAAGGTAAAAGAACTTAATACATACATAAAATAGATATTTAAGAGAGAACAAAAATGTTGACATTGAAGCAGAACACGAATTTTGATTTGAAAGTTCATGGCTAAATTAAATTTTGTATTTTTAGTTTGGGAAAGTCCATAACTTTCGTAAGAGTTCTTAAAAAATAAAGTCCCAAAAAGGCTTCAAAGTATGTCGAACATTTTTAACAGCTCTGACAGAAATGCACTTGTAATAGAAAAAAAAATATAGAACGGTATCACCTGATGTGAATTTGCAGCTGTAACTTCAGCAAGGTTAGAGGTCTTGGTGAATGTGCTCGATGTACTCGTCAGCTAGGCCACAGGGTTGCAGGCTTTCAGACCGGGGTCTAGGGCTATCCCAAAAGGCTTGTACAAAGGCTTGTTCGGCAGGTGATTCATATGGCTGAGCATGTTGTCGGAGTCTGGCTTGACGCCGGGTATTGAATCGGTGGTGTAAAGAGAACTCGTCTGTGCCGACCGAGTCAGGAGCTGCTAAGAATTTCTCCATGTGCCGTCCGCTAGCTGATGAAGAGGGTGGAGGTCTTTTTCGAACCCTTGCCTTTCTCTTAGGTCGGAAAGAGTCGGTGTGCACTGAATCTGGAACTGCTAGTACTTCTGTGGGCGATGTGTTCCAGAGGACTTTGAGGAGGGGGCTTGTGGCCTTTTTAAATATTTATTCCAAGCTTTTTTCTTTTTAATCTGCGGTATAAAAGAGCTATTAGTAAAAGAATAGTCGCGTTTGCGACCAGTTTGCCTAGGAAATTTCACATTAGAATGGTTTGATGACCCACTACGAGCTCGCTTTTGTGCGACGGGCCTGCTAACACTAGATTGGTCAGCGGAAGTGCCCTGAACAGATTGTTCGGGTGTTGTAGGAGTGGGTAGTCTATCAGCCGTAAAAGACTCAGGAGCACTCGGCTGGGAAGTGAGGTTAGGCGTAAAGACGGACTGTTCGTCAGGTGGGTTTGAACCCTGCACGCTATCACTATCAAGAGTTTTAGCATATGATTGAGTGCGCTCTTTAAAAATGCGTATCTGATCAATGTTTATGGTTGTTGGGGTGCCGTTAAAATCAATTGTCAAATTATTATTTTCTATCTTTAAAACAGAGAAAGGCCCAATGAATTTTGGCCCAAATTTAGCTACTTTAGAATCTTTTTTAGAGCTAAGAAAATGTGATTCTAGGAGTATTTTATCTCCCACTTTTACTTCTAAAATTCTACGTTTAAGGTTATAATATACAGCTTGTTGCTCTTGAGCTTTTCTGAAATTTCTCAGAACTTCTGGTAGCAATTCTTCAATATTTCGCGTAATAAATTGAGATGCGTTTTGTTGTACTAATACCAGTTTTTGAAAGGGGGTCAGAATCTTTCTGAGCAAAAACAATTCAGCGGGAGTTTTTCCTGTTGCATCACTTACCGCTGTACGAATCGCATAGCCAAAATGATAGAGAAACTGATCCCATTTTTCATGATTTTGACCAATGAACGTCGCAATCATATTAATTAAAGTTCTATTAACACGTTCGGCCTGATTAGCTTGCGGCCGATATGGAACCGTGAAGACATGTTTAATTTCGAGTGTATCGCAAAGTGCCTTAAAAACATTACTTATAAATTGAGGACCATGGTCCGTTACAATTTGAAGGGGGGCGCCGTAACGAGAAATATAATTATTAAAGAAGGCAGTGGCCACTGCTTGTGCCGAAGCTTTACGTAAAGGCACAAATTCAACCCATTTACTAAAATAATCCACCATAACTAACACATAACGAAATCTATTTGGTTTAGAGAGGGGGTAAGGACCGATTAAGTCGAGTCCAAGAATTTGATTTGGAAAATCAACTTTAATAGGAATTAATTTACCGGCCGGCGTTACATTTTTATAATTATATTGCTGGCACAAGCGACAACTCGAAACATATTCATTAACAAACTTCCTCATTTTAGGAAAGTAACAGGCATCTTTGAGCTTTTTATAAGTTTTCCTAATGCCAAAGTGCCCCGAAATTGGACAGTCATGAAACTCAAATAGGATGGCTTGACGAAGAGATTGGGGAATTACAACTCGTAATTCGCCATAAGATGATAATAATTTTGAATAAAAAAAGCAAGCCATCGATTAAAGAAAAAGATTGGGACCAGTTTAAGGCAATGGCCGATTCAATTAATGAAACTGACTCAGGATCTTCTAAATACTTATAGATTAATCTAAATTCGGGATCATTTTTTTGTTCTTGGATTAATTGATCTCTCGAATTTAACACAGATGCTGGCATAAGCGCTAAAGCTACTTTTTCCTGATCAGATACGAATTTATTGTTTAAGGTAGGTACTAGATTTGTAGAAGCACATTGGTTTACTTGTTCACTTTCAATTTCCTTTACACGAGTTTCAGTCACGTCTGCTAATATTTCGGATTGAACCGGTTCAGCCTTTAAATGCGAATGATGAATATATGAGGCTTTAACAGTAGAATTTAACTGATCATTCTTTTCACTTAAAGCAAGGGATTGATTTGTAAAATTAGATTCAATCTTATTTTCTTGAGTTTGAGTAGTACGTGAAAGAACGTCAGCTACGATATTGTCAGAACCAGGTCGGTGTTCGATGTTTATATTAAAGTTAGATAACTTAAGAGTCCATCGAATCATGCGAGGGGAGAGGTTCTTTCCAGTTGTTAACCGAGTTAATGCCGCATGATCCGTAACAACTGTTACAGGAAGTTGCGTAAAATATAAACGAAATTTTTGCAGTCCCCAAAGCACTGCTAAACATTCACGTTCAGTTACTGGATAATTTCTTTCTGCAGTGTTAAGCGTACGGGACGCATATGCTATTGGGCGGCCTTCTTGGCTTAAAACGGCACCAATGCCGTACGAAGAAGCATCAGTAGCTACTTGAAATTTAATATTATAATTAGGATGAGCTAGTACAGGAGGAGCGCTAAGTATAGTTTTTAACTTATCAAATGCTTCTTGTGCTTCATTTGACCAGTGAAATTTAACTCTTTTCCTTTTGAGTTTAAAGAGGGGCTCGCATATGTGAGCAAAATTAGGTATAAATTTCCCATACCAAGCACACATGCCTAGAAATCTCGAAACTTGTTTGGAAGTTGTAGGAGGGGGCATGTTTAAAACTGGCTGAACTTTTTCATCATCTACAGAAATACCAGCAGGCGTTATTTTGACGCCTAGGTACTTAATTTCCTGTCGTGCAAAATGACACTTAGAGGAATTTAAAGTTAATCCTGCATTTTGCAGAAGAGTAAAAACAGTTTTTAAATGATCTAAATGCTCATTGTAAGATGAGGACGTGATTATTATATCATCGAGATAAACATGCACAAATTTATTCAAAACAGGTTTAAGTATAGTTTCCATGGCTTTTTGGAATGTCGCCACAGCCCCTGAACATCCGAAAGGCATTCGTTTAAAACCAAACGTGCCATTTTTAGTTATAAACGCTGTTTTTGATATATCAGCGGGTTTCATTGCAATTTGAAAGTAACCCGATGTCAGATCGAGAGTAGACATAAAATTGGTCGTTGTGATATGAGCTAACAAATCATCAATTATAGGCAAGGGATACTGAGGATATTGTGTAATAGAATTTAGCCTACGATAACCGATTGCAAATCTCCATGCCTCAGGATCAGTAATAGGTTTACCATTTTTCTTACGACATAAAACAACAGGAGATGAATAAGGAGAAGTTACAGGCATAATAATATCATTTTTCAACATTTTGTCAATATGCCAATTTATAATATCTTGTTTGGCTTGATCATAACGATAAGGCTTACTAAAGACTGGTTTTTAACAAAATCAATTTTTTCAATATGAGTGAGGGCACTTTCCTCTAAATTAACAATTAACTCTGTCGGCTCGACAGGTTTAGAATTTGACTTAGAATCATCAATATGTAAAGATTTATTGGCAAAATTTATTTCAACATTATTTGCTTTCATAAAATCTAACCCTATAATGCAGGGATGCTGAAGATTGTCGATGACGTAAAAAGGCCAATTAACACTTAAATTATGAATTTTAACATTCAGGCTGACTTCGCCTCTATTAACACAGGATTTGCCTTGAGCCGTTGTAACATTTAAATTTGTCCGCTTTAAAGCTTTAAAGTCAAAATACCTTTTATAAGTTTCATATGCTAGAAAGGAGCGTTCAGCACCAGTGTCCCAATAAGTAGGTATGAAAATATCATGAATTATTGCATTTAAATTAGGAAGGTCCACCGGACTGATACAAATTGTGTCTAAACATATGGAGGTGGTTGAGATATTCAGTGGCTGTTGATCCTCCTCACAAGAGCCACTTACTCGTTTAACTGACGACTCTGGTTATTACGAAAGTTACGAAAATTTCTGTTGTTTCTATCAGCTCGAGAAAAGTTTTGAGACTGATTTTGATTAGAACGATCGTTCCGAGAATTTTGAAAGTTATTACGCCTTGTCTGCGGCGATTGACGTTCTTGTTGATAGCGATTGAAATTTTGAGGGGGGGGGGGTGAAATTTTCACGCCTAGAATTTTGCATATTTCCATTACCCCGTTGGCGATTAAAGGTGTTTTCCGCCCTTGGAGGGTGTCGTTCTTGGTATTTGGCTAAGGTTTGAAACAGACTGTCGTAAGAGGTGACAGGTTTCAGATCAAGGTAATCTTGAATAGGAATAGTCAAAAGCGGGGTTATAATTTCCATTGCAGCGGCAAAAGATAAAACTAAATCCAGCTGCTTTATAATGTCGAATTTACGTAATAAAAATGTGGTAGGTTTGTCATAAAACGACATCTTTGTCGTATAAAGTTCTTGACGGAGTTTGGTTTTATCCACAATAGAAGAGAATGAATTTTTAATTTTGAGCTTCAAATCCTCATACGTAGGATTTTGGCCTAGAGCTCTAGAGGCAATGGTGTCATACCAGATTTTAGCATCTCCTTTTAAGGAGTATTTTAATAAATTAAATTTATCATCCTCGTCAATTTTACATATATCAAAATACTGTTCAAGATCTTCAAAAAATTTAAGTACATTGTTTGAGCCAGTAAAATAATCTCGAGTGGGGGGGATGTCAAACTGAGTTGGGCGCCACTGTTCCTGCAAACTCCAGCTTAACTTAAATACTTAGATTACTAAGAAAATCAGAGACTTTAATTGAACAACAAATAAGAGTTTATTTGAACCAGATTAATGGGAGGGCGGCCTGGAAAATAGATCTTAGCTCAGTCAGCGTATTACTAAATCAAAAATATATAAATCAACAATTTAATTATCTTAAATATCTCACCACAGCAGATAGTCGAAGGTGTAGAGACGGTCGCACTCGTACTCCAATACTACGGCTTCACTATGGGACAGAGGATTCCCTTCTGACCCAGATTGAACTTTCCGAAAACTAGTAGACACTCACCAACACTCAACACTACTTAACTTCACGCCACTAAATCTCCACTACTCTATTTCTCAATATCCGTCAAACTAAGATTCATCACAACCACTATAATATCCTCCAACATCCACACCATCTACTATACCATCTCTATTTTTATACTTCTTCCTACACCCACCTTTCACTACATTTCAATCCGTACTTTTAAAAATCACTTCTAATTTAACTAATATTCAAAATCTAAGTCTTTTAATGTAGCACCCTGCCGACACAAAACTAGCTCGACCTCAACCTTCACCGAGTCACTGGCGACGGACTGATTTTAACCGTCCCCACTTCCTACTTTGCTGGATCCAGCTTAATTAAAACAACTGTGGTGACGTTCTGACGTCTCAACCTCACACATTTTCTAAACATAGAATGTTTTCTGTCAGGCACACATAATGAGGAGCAAAGTCGGGGGGGGGGCTTATATTCTCACTTTTTATATTATTAATGGCAAGTTTGTTTAGTGCTCCTCCCTGGGAAAAATTAAAAAATGACAGCCAATATTTTATGATAAAAACAAAATATTAAAAGGAGATTTTTTAAACAGGGTTGTCGCTCAAACAGGAGAATGAAATTCCCCGACTTTTCCAGAAATATTCTAAAAAAATTCCAATCTAACCATATATTGGGTATTGGTTGTGTCAAGGGCAAAATCATTATGGTACCACTTGGTAAAACAAAAGTTACATATGATAAAATTTGCATATTGTGATAGCATCTGTTGCTTATAAGCGAGATAAGAAATTTCTTTCATGAGCGTAAAAGAAGGGTGGGAGTGTTTAAAACAAATGGCAGAAGCTAAAAAAAGAAAAATGACCCTATGTTGGCAGAAAAATTGTTTATTTTATGGTAATTATCATATGAAATTCCCTGACTTTTCCAGATTCTGGATAAAATATTCTTATTCCCTGACTTTTATAGTAAATTGTCAAATACTCTCACTTTTCTTGGTAGCGTGGCAATCCTGTTTAAAACTTGCCATACTATTATTTAAGGGGGGGGGGGAGGGGAGGGCTAAATTAGAATAGAAAAACTATTTCTTATGCAATAAGCGGAAAAGTTTGCAGTAATAATAATAAGAATAATGGGAAGACAATTTATTTCAGAGAAATTAATGTAAGGTAAAAATTACATAACTGAAAATGTTGCTCTCATTCTTTTATTTATTTATTTATTTATTTATTTATTTATTTTTTCAAAACTGAACTAAGTGATCTTTAAAAACTAGACATGTGCTATAACATGGTAATTAAAATTTATAACAGCCCATTTTCTTATCTATATACTAAATCCAAAAGCGAGATATCCTGATTTTGAATTACCAAATAAAAAAAAGCAGCCTTAGAATATACCCATGCAGTTTATTTATTTATTTATTTAATATTATTATTTTTTTTTTTTTACAATTTATTATTTTTTATTTACAAATTTCATGCAAAATGTTCCCTCCATTGAAGGATTGTGAATTAATTTATTAAAGAATACTGAATACTGAAAAATGTTGAAATAATTCTAATAGTGAGAGTATGCTTCCTTTTTATGGGGTTGTACGATTAAAATTTTGTAGCAAGTTTAGTTTGGAAAAAGCTATAAAACTTGTAATATTATTTAAAATATTAATATAAATTCTGTAATTAATTAAGCTTAATTAAAAATTATACGCTGAATTGCAATATTCTATTACATAATCTTAAAGTGTAATTTTTTTCTTAAGTCTCTTCATATAAATATTTTTCACTGCTAGTACGACAGATCACACTATTTCTTTCAGATAGCAATTTTGCATTGTCACCAATTATTGTATTACTAAATGAATGTGCAAACATTTTTATTTAAATCATATAAAGCTGAAAGTTTGTCATTGTATCTGTCCAGAATTATTAGATTTTATCAAAAATTGCTACACTTATTAATAAGGACAAAATGTAACTAATGCTTTGTTCAATCGGATAATTGATTAAAAAAATATTTAGGAAAGACTTCATTTTAACTTTAAAATTATTTAAAAGAAAAAAAAATATATATATAATATTGATGACAAAAATAAATAAGTGGATGTATTTCTTTTTATGTTATCGTTTTGAAAATCATTATCCAGTAGTCGGTCCAGATCGTTAATATCGTTAGTGATTCGAGAATTACATTCAAGTTCTATTTCCTTTTGAAAATCGTTATCCATTGCTCCGGTTCAGGTCGTCAACGGTTGAAAAAGAAACTGTTGGCCCTGAAAAGGGTCATTTTGCTACATGCATAGCAGAAAACATAAACAGAACTCGAAGTGAGGCAAAAAAAAAAAAAAAAAAACAGCGAATCTTGAAAATAAACATAAAAAGAAGTCAGCGCCGGCATATGACGTATGCGCGGAATCTGCAGGAAAGTGTGCTAGTTGCTCGTCGCTGGCTAGATGCTAGTAAAATTTAAGATCCAGCTGCAAAAATTCATCCCGGAAATTTTTTATAAAAAATTTACGCTTATAACATATCAGAAAAGGCCGGTTTTTTTAACCTAAAAATTTAAAATTTATTTTAGTTTAATTCAGTTCATGAACTCCGGTAGCTGTATAATTTAAATGATAGGAATTGTCTTGCGCCGCAAAGGGTTAAAGAGTAAAAAAATTCAAAATCCTGCAGAATCGCTGAAGATGACAGAATCTGTCAACGAACAACGAACTTGTTTACAATTACAATACGGCGTCCTGTGATCACATGACACTGTAACGCATGCGCATACACACGAATCTGATTTTCAAATTCTTTGCATGCTTCTCGCTAGCTCAGCCTGTAAGTTAGCTTCTTGTACAGGCATATTTATAAAGTCCGCTAGGGAGCATTAGTTATGCTTCAGCTGCAGCTAGCCTTCTTATCGTAGTACAAATTCCTTGGTCTAGACCCAGCGCTGAGGAACAATTTTCAGACAGAGCTGCCCTCCTCGTGCGCGCGTTTCATGAGTATGAGTCGTGGGCTCAAAGAACTTATACTATCGGAAAGAAGGTTTGCTTCCGTAGCGATAATGTAAACGCTTCTAATCACGTGACTTGAGAGAATAACTATACACCAAAAGCAACTTTACAGGGAAATGGCACAGTCAAATGGCGTACGGTCGCTGTGTTTTATTTTCACTATCTTGCTTGCATTGAACAAAGAACTTATACTATGCTATAGTATAAGTTCTTTGCATTACTTTCCCAATGATTATACTTTATTTATTTTAAATTGAAAAGCCTTTTTCATTTTCTGCTTCTTTTCTTTTCTTTTTCTCCCTTTTTTTTTTTTTTTTTTTTTTTTTTTGTTGGCTTTATATATATATTATGTATTATATTTGCATTTCTATTCAAAAATATTTTAAATAGGTAGAATATTTAGGAAATGTATTATAGGAATATATTAGGAAATGTATTATGAATCATTATTTGTTTCAGACATTTGCACATATATGTATATATATAAATATATCAATATAAAATTATTCTTAATTAATATTTTTAACGATAAAATTATTCTTATTTAATATTTTTAATTTTATTTTAATATCGTTTTATAAATGAAATATGTAAATTACAGATATTTAAAAAAAAAAATGTGTCGGGTAAATGAATAGCGTTATTACAATTATTATTTTTTGATAACACTTAATAAAACAATTATTATTTTTTTTATTATAAATTTTCAATAAAAAAGACTGCTTCAATATTTAAATGTATATTTTAATTTTTTCCTACACTTATTTACAATTAATTAGAAAATATTTTTAAAGATTACGGAAATTAAATATTAATACATAAATGAATAGTTGCTGCTCTAAATTCTGCGCAACGGAACAAATAATGATCTTAAAAATAAATAATTAATTAAAGTATTAACTATGATTAATAACGGTTAAAAATGATTAATGATAAATACCGAATGAGGATGAAAAGTTGATGATGAAATGTAATTAATGATTAAAGCGTAAAAAATTCAAAATCCTGCACGACCGCTGAAGACAACAGAAGTCGACGAACAACGAACTTGTTTACAATTACAAATACGGCGTCCTGTGATCACATGACACTGTAACGCATGCTCATACACACGAATCTGATTTCGAAATTCTTAGCATGCTTCTCGCTAGCTCAGCCTGTAAGTTAGCTTCTTGTACAGGCATACTTATAAAGTTGTTTACAATTCAAATACGATACGGCGTCCAATGATCACATGTTACTACAACGCATGCGCATATACACGAATCTCTTTTCGAAATTCTTTGCATGCTCCTCGCTATCCGCTAGCTCAGCCTGTAAGTTAGTTTCTTGTACAGGCACACTACAAAGTCCACCAGAGACATTAGTTATGTTTTAGCTGCAGCTGGACTTCTTATCGTAGTAAAAATTCTTTGGTGGGCTCGGCTCGCAGGATGAAGAGAAAAACAAGAATTCTGTAAAAGCTGAAAATTAGCTTACGGCTACGCTCACTGTCTATTACAGAGTTTATAATGTACAGTTTGTAAATAAATAGTAATGATAAATAACGATATTTCTAGGTTAAATTTCATGCTATTACTGTTCGTATAAATGCCTAGTTTTAATACCAAGAAAGGATTTATGTCAAATGGTGTTTACATATCTGATGATAACTTTATCTCGATTGCCTATTACATATGAGAGATGTTACAAAATAGTTTGAGTCTGTTATACAAGATTAGAAACTTAGATTAATTTAGCAATATCTCTAGTGTTTCAAATATAATAATTACAATATTCTTTTTTGAATTTTATTTATTTAAGTGTTTATAACTTATATTCTTTGAACATATCAATCTAAAAAAATAAAATAAATATAAGCTTATCAAAAAATTATGTTGGTATTATGAGCGCTTCGAATCCGAATAATAATAATAATAAAAAAAAATAATAATATTAAAATAAAATAAAATAAATATATAACTTAAATACGTTAGAATTTTAATATATTCATTAATTTCTGATTTCTGATTTCTGAAGTATATTTTATTTCCAAACAAAATTAAGTCTGAGTGTGCGTGAATATAAATCCTAAATTTTAGTACCAGAACTATATGGAAGAGAGTTAAAAATTAATGTTTATCTACACGTCTTCTTTTAGCATTATTTCATAAGAAAACAATAAACATTAAAAGTATTAGAAATAGGTAAAATATCCTAAATCAAAATAAGAAACACACGTATGAAAATCAAAAGCTATATAGGAATTAGGCATATATATATATTTCTTTTTAAGTTACTCAGCAATTAAAACATACGTTGGCTAGAAATTTTCATAATAAGAGAAATACAAATAATACTTAAAGAAATAACTATGTAACCAAACATTCATATATTAAAGTACAGAGAGTATATTTATTCCGTAATACTAACAGCTGTTGTAAAATAATAACAATTAAATCACTAAAAAGTAATTTAAAATGTACTGGATTCACTAATGCTACAGAACGTTTTATTTTCTTTCTGTTACCAATATATAATATAGAGAGATCATCGCTTTTAGGTCAAATTTTAAAAATGGACCTGATGTACGAGTGGTAACGGCTGTGGGTTTTTAACGATTTAAGTGGCTGATTTTGGTTTATATTGAAGTAAACAAAAGTTTCGAGCTCGGCGATTGGCGAAGAAAATTTATATACCCGCAATGACGTGCGGTACATAAGGTCCATTGGGTTTTTTGTTATATTATATTTTGTTTATTATATATATGAGATGCTCTGAATTTGATTCCAAAAATCAGATTTTTTGCGGTTGGTCTCTGTGTGTGTGGCTGTTATAAGCATAATTAAAAAATAAATATTAGCCGGGAATACAAACTTAGTATTCTAAATTTGCAGCATCTGAGTATGCTCTATTAAACTTTTCGTTGAAATCGAGCAAATGGTTAGTATACAGGGTTACTTAAGAGAATTCAAATACATTAAATCTATGCATTCAATTTCTGGTAGATAAAGTTTAACATCTATAGGCTGCTTAAAATGTACATGTATTCTTTATATGCATAAAAGCGCGTTTTGTGTGGAGTATAATATTGAAATCATTGATCATTCTTTTTTACAGGACTTCAAGAAAGATTTTAGTTACAATGGGACTATACTTGGAAATTGCTAGATATGAATTTAACCTTCTCAACTTTCACACTGAAAAAATGTAGTACTGTTCCGAACCTCTCTACAGTGCTGGCATGTCCAACTGTAAAGCTTCCCATCAATATGAAGAAAATCAATGACTTGAAGAAATTGGCCAAATGAATACTTTTACCACAACATCCACCAGTGGCCTGCAACAGAAGCTGATTGTAACGTAGACAGGGTGTATAAGGATGAGTAGATCAAACTGTTTAGATTTGTTTTAGATCAAACTGATGAGAAATTCTTTTTTAATTTGCTATTTAGTAAATTCAGGTGTAAAGTATAATGCGTTTCTATTTAACATCCCACTGCTGTTTAAAAAGTCATAATTTTACTAAAAAATAAATTATTGTTTAGAAAAAAAGGTATTTTATTGCAGAAACCGTCAAATACAAAATTTTTATAATTTTTTTATAAATAGTGTATAATTTAAAAAAATAAATATGAGCATTATTTGTTTTCAGGAGATATTGAGAAACACTGTAGATTTTTCCTAGGCAAATACTTTTTTTCTTTTTTTTTTCGAAAGTTTGGAAAAGTGTACTTGGCGGGTTTCTAAAATAAACGTTTCAATTGTTTCGTGGTGCTGCATTTTTTTTTTTTTCACAAATATGAATTATTAAAAACTTGTGGTAGGCAGAAAGTTGTTGGTAGTGTTGCGAGATCGGGTGGATTTTTTATTCAATAATCGATTAAAAAACCCACTAGATTTGGCAGTATTGGTGACTGGATACTATGGAATGGGCTTCAAAGAGGAGCAAGTATAGTGTAATTTATGGCTCCTCTACATGCAAGCTGGAGGGTTGGACATTTTTTTTTCCGTTGGGCTAGCAAATATACACAGCGAATCCACTTTCTAATATGCGGTAAATATGGCTCATTTACAATTATTACATTTGAGCAGACTTTTCAGCTGTCACTATTTTGATCATAGCCTCCTAAACTAGATGCCTTCCGCGTGGCTCGGAAACTTAGCAACAGTACAAGTGGTATACAGCGCCACCTGGTACAGATTGCGCGACTTTTTTATTCAACAGCCACCAAAAATTTTCAAAAGTGGGATTTTACACATATAAAAGTCGAATAGTATCGAAGAGATGTCGATTGAATATATGATAAATCACTTCTTAATATTATTGGTGACAGTTGAATAATAAAAAGTCTTGTAATCTGTACAAGGTGCCGCTGACAACCGCTTGAACTGTTACCAAGTTTCCGAGCTAAGCGGAAGGCATCTAGTTTAGTAGCCTATGATTTTGAATATCATTTCTTACATAAAGCAATGTTTGAATTACTCTCCCGAAGATGTGTATTACCCAAGATTAATGAAGATTATTAATATTATTAAAACGAAAAAAAAAAACAAAAAAAAAAAACAAAAAAAAAACACTTACATTAAAAATAGTGATGGCTGAGAACCCTGCTTTAAAGATAGGATTTTAGATATTTTCGAAATTTTTTCTTCACAAACAGTAATGTCGCAGGTTAAATAGCAAAAAACTGTTTGAGCACATTTGAGCAGTGTTGCCAGACTTTGCGACTACGTATACTTTATTCCATACGTGTTAACATTATAATTAAAATTTTGTTTGTTGGTCACATAAAATTTCAATTTTCATGAAAACCGAGACCCGCCTTCAGGCGTTTCTCGAAAGCAAATACTTACTCTAAGAAAAATGTATTCATGTTTAACACTTTATATGCTGCTGGTGTAAATATATGCCAGAGAGATTTACAGAATCAATTACTAAGAATAAAATTTGAATAATTAAATATGAATGCGTAAAATACTTTTATTAAATAATATAACGTTTTAGAGAAACGCAAAAGGGAGGGGGTTTCTGTTCGAAATAGGAAAAAATACCCTAATGACGATGTCGTAGTGTATGCCGTAGTATTAATAATACCACCCTTTTTTTCACATCACTTCATTTTTAGAGTAATTTTCTCCAAATTTAATTGCGATTAAATAATAAGAAGGAGAATTTAAAAAAAAGCACTGGTGTAGAAAAAGAAAGGAGGGACTACGGAATATTAATTAGAATGTTAGCAAGTATGTTACTAACATCACATGGATAAAGCTCATATGGAAGGACTTTGTCTTGGTGGTAGTGATTTTGGATTCCTATTCCCCGCCCTTTTTCCGGGTCACTTAACTCTTTCATTACCAGTATATATATATACATATATATATATATATAATAAAATAACAATAATATTTGAATACATCTACCATAATACAAAATTCACGATAACATGCTGAAAAAAATCATCTGTCAGTGTTAGTATGGAATACCTGTAGAATATGCACTCATATCAATACAACGTAAATTTATCTTATAGGATCATTTAAAAGTGCCTACGGTACATATATGCCCCAATGTTACCAAAAGCTTAAGATTGATGAGAAATTTCCGTTTTATCTCTACCATTATTTTTATAAAGTAATCTCTACCCTATTTAATCTCGGCATATTACCATAAAATACCTTAAAGATTTCTGCATAAAAATATTAGGGTAAAAAAGGTGAAGTTTTCTTATCATTTATTTATAGTGACTCGGAAAAAGGGCGGGGAGTACAAATCCCAGACCTGCACACTTAATTCGGAGGAGTGTTAGTACTTCACCTTTTTCCACACACTTAATTTTTAGAGTAATTCTCTTTAAATGCATTTATGATGAATTAAGAAGAAAAATACAATAAAAGAAAAGGGGTGGTACTAACAATCCTCCGGATTAGGTTGGCTAATCTGGAATCCTGTGATTAGAGAATGATAATTACAATACATACATAAATATTACTAAAATGTATGTGGAGAGGCAGATTTAACTGTTTTATTATTATTATTATTAGTTAAGAATGTAATTTTCTTTCCAATTTTTTAAATTATTGAGTACATTTTTTTAAAGAATAGTTGAAGCATATTAAGAGGATTCTGTCCAAACGTAAAATACTTAAAAATGATAAATATAAACTTATTATTTCTTTCTAAGTTAGTATATCTTCAAAGATTCCAAATCCTTTTTGTTTCTATAATGAAAGGGGAAACTTTATTTTCGAACATTTCGCAAACTCTTACTCCTTTTCTGAAGCTCCGCCCTAACTTCTTTACATGGGATCAAATCTTATGAAGTGTAGATGCAGTCGCCAGTATAAGTTTTAAAATGCTATTTGAAACTGTGGGACTGGACTCGTATGAATCCTGTTGATAGTTAATACTGTTTTTGCTAAATATTTCTGGATATAAATCATGCGCTTGGAAATATATATTAAAAAATTATCATTCATATTAAATATATTTTATTTTCTTAAAAAAGTCCATTTTAAATATTTTCTATTTGTTGAAGATTAAATGTTCGTCATAAAATATTTTTCCTAATTTTTCTTTTATCCCTTTTAATTTTGCCTCTTTCTATTTACCTGCTAAACCTTTTTAAATTGTATGATTTTTTCTTTTTAGTTTAACATATAAAAGCAAATTCTTAAGAAAGAAGAAGTCATTTACAAATGCATTGAAATTCTTATGTAATTCTTCTTTTTTTTATTATAAAAGAAATGTTAATTTCACATATATATATATATATGTATATATATATATATATATATATATATATATATATATATATATATATATATATATAAAATACGCACACGCACACACACACATATATATATATATATTAATTATATAATTAAAGTATATTTGTATAAAAAAGGCGTCAAAGGCAGCACTAAAAACTATGCAAAATTTATATAGATTTGAAAAGAAGGTAATAAATATGTATACAAATATTAGATAAGTAGGCGTGGTTAAAAGAAAGAAAAAATTTTAATAAAAATTATACAACGAATTTAAGTATCCAAAAAACGATTTTAAAAATAACACTTCTTGCGGAAGGGTGTTTTTCTCATGAAAGTCTTTTTTTTTTTTTTTTTTTTCAATTGATTTTTGGATACTTTAATTGGTTGTTTAATATTTATAACCTTTTTTTTGTGTGTGTGTGTGTTAACCACGCCTATTTTTTTTTTTTTTTTTTTTTTATGTACTTGTTACCTTCTTTTCAAAGCTACATATATATAGGGTGATTCTGAAGTCATAGGATAAAATTGGAGGGGAAGTAAAGAACATCAAAAGACTTAGAAGTGTATAGGAATCAATTGGCGCAATTGTCATTTAAACCGCTTAAGACCTGGGTGTTTTGTGCTATTGTGTGCTACTAACTCCGCGTGCTGTGTACATCTTAAAATCTTCTATGCTTCATTATTTCGGTAAATAATACACAATATTTTCATTATTGCAATCAGTGAGATAATATACATTGATAAAAAACAGGATTTATAAATTATGTAAACATTCGCATGTAAAACTTTTTAAAAAAGCAACGTTTGAGAGCCATGCCTATATCTACGCAGAAACATCTGGTTTTTAAAGAGTTAAAATGACATTTGCTCCCATGGGTTCCGATACAATTCTGAACCATTGTGATATAATTCTTTACGCCTCATAACCTCAAAAGTTTGTCGCATGACCTCAAATCATCCTGTATATATAGATATATATGCATAAGAAAAATCTTTTTCTTTTTTCACACCGTAATGTGTGTTCAGAATTATATCTATAAATATTAACTAAAAACGAAATCATTCAGATAAACTCAGAATAAGGCTCTAGTAGCATAGTTTGCGTCCGTTGTGGCCGCAAGCAATCATCGAAGAAATGTTAGGTTTTTCTTCTTACTATAGGCGGAAAATTTGCCCCTTTATATTTCGCTAACTAATATAAATTTTTACGGTCTATATTTACAATTAGAAAATGCTGAACTGGTAAATTTTTTAGCGATTTCAAAAAATTATTTTTTTTATATTTTAATATTTGTTTTTAAGCTAAAATATGAAATATTTCGCTTGATTTTATTCATTGCTCGTAAGATTTTAACAAATTATGACATCGAAATCGATAAAGACTTCTAAATAATCAGGCTTACTATCAATTCATAAGAAAAAAGTTTATTTGAATGCGTATTAATAATATGGGGGCAAAGTATGAATTTTTGCTAAACATTTCGCATTTTTTCATGAAACTCCGCCTTTCAGGGAATGTCACACTAGAGGAAGTAATTACTATTGATTAATGACTCTTGGGTAAGGGATTCTTTCAAAAGAGGGAATTCATCATCATCACGGGGCTTGTAGGAGTACCTACGACGGTCGAGACCGTCGTTTATCTCCACGAGAGAAGAGAAGAAACACAGAAATGGGGCAGATCTTCGAGAGGATCGAACCCAACTGAGGGAGTTCACAGTGAACTCCGGCGTAATGATTAGACGACAGCAGAGTAAAGATGAGATGGTAACATAGCAGCTTGGATATGGATGCAGAATGGTTAAAAAAAACCCGAAAGAAAGGGATCCTAGCGGGGATGGGGGGGGGGGCAGAGTCGCAAACGGTCTGTATCCACCGGCACACGCTCTGCCTAGGGCAATTTAGCCTTGAAAAAGGCTCCTTTTCGGCATGAATAACAGAGCTGAATGATAACCGCCAAACCTAGCGCTAAATAATGCCTAACTTAAAATAAAAATAAAATAAAATAAAAGAGAATGTTTAAGGATAGTGAAAAATAAAATAATTTAAAATAAAATAAACAAAACTAATTACAAAAAAATAAGTAAAAAAATTAATAATAGTTTAAATTGAAAGAGAGCCAGTGCATTTTCACACAAAATAAAATAAATTCCAACCACCATTTAAGATAGTTGGGAGGACTGTTCTCCGAGGACTTCCCAGAGAATACCAATTTTGGATATAACGTCCTGGCAATTTTTCATTTTACTGAGAGCAATTTTAAATTTAGAAAGAAGTTCCGAAAAGTTTTTAACATTAAGTTCCCTAGCGATTTCATTTAGAACATTAGAAAATTCATTAAATGAATTGGGGAAGGATGGGCATTCTCGATAACTGGCAGGGTGGTCACCACCACAATTACAGCATTTAGGTGTTTCAATTTTTCCTTTGCCAAGTTCGCACTCTCTGGTTTCGTGTTCGCCTGAGCATTTGACACATCTTGGCTTTATTCTACAATTGTTTGCAGAATGATGGAAAAATTGACACCTAAAACACTGAATCGTACAGAATGGACTCCTGTAGCCCTCGATCTGTATTCTGAAAAACATAAGCCTATTAATTTTGAATACTTCTTTACTATTATCGGTATTGGCCAGTTGAATTTGGAATAGGGGAATAGGTCTCGGACCATTTCAGCAGGGGCCGCTTTACAATTTTGGCGGCCCTAAGCTATAGCTTTTTTGCGGCCCCCCTCTAATAGATATTACGCCAGGGCTGCTTATAGATTTCATGTGACCCCAGGTAAATTTTTCACATAAGCCTATTAATTTTGAATACTTCTTTACTATTATCGGTATTGGCCAGTTGAATTTGGAATAGGGGAATAGGTCTCGGACCTATTCCCCTACCTGCCCTACTACCTGCCCCTCTCCTCGCTTACACACACAAAAAAAAAAAAAAAAAAAAGCTACTACTGAATTAAGATTCAACTTATTCTAATATTATTAAGTTAATATAAATTTAAATAACATTTCTTTTTCTTTTTTTTTTTTTTTTTTTTGTAAAAATTGAATTGGATCCGCATATTTAGAAACTAGTTGGCATAGGTGGACTCTGCTCAGTTCCTCATCATATGTATGTTCTCATAAATTTCTTGTACAGGACATATATTCATGTTAAGGGCCCTCTTCACTCACCGCCGCCTGAAGCCGAAGCTAAAGTTATTCTATGGGAATTTTTTCTTTAGAAATAACTTATTAACTAATACGTATTTTTAAATTCTGTTTTCACATTTTGAAAATTCCCAGCTGTTAAATTGACGGATCTTTTTTTAAAAATTCTTTTTTTAATTTTTTATATTTTATTTTGAAGCTGCAAAATGCGAATTTTCAAAATGGGATTTTTTTTCATTTTGCAATTTCAAAATAAAATATTAAAAATTAAAAAAATACATTTTAATAAAAGGTCTATAAATTTAACAGCTGGGATTTTTTTGAAGGTGAAAACAGAATTTGAAAATATGTATTAGTTAATAAGTTATTTGTAAAGAAAATTTTCCCATAAAATAACATTGACTCGGGCTTCCGGCGACGGTAAGTGAAGAGGGCCGTTAAGAGAAATGAATTTGACCAAAGCTTGATACAGTGACAGAATGAAATCCCCGCCTAATAGGCAATCCACCTTTCAGTTCGATATATTTATCTTATTCCCATAGGCCATAATGATTAAAGAAATTTTCTTTGTGTCCCTGTAAAAAAACTGTAAGTGCTAAATTCACCAAAATCTATACAGTTGGTGCAAGTGTGACCTTTAACATGTGTACAAATTTTTTTCTCAGATTAATCAGGCGTTTAGACGCTATCACACTTTTAAAAATTTTGCCCCATAGGCCATAATGATAAAGAATTTTTCTTTGTGCCCCTGTAAAAAAACTGTAAGTGCTAAATTCACCAAAATCTATACAGTTCGTGCAACTGTGACCTATAATATGTGTAAAAATTTTTTGCTCAGATTAATAAAGCATTTAGACGCTATCGCACTTATAAAAATTTGGCCCCATAGGCCATAATGATAAAGAATTTTTCCTGGTGTCCCTGTAAAAAAAACTATAAGAGCTAGATTCACCAAAATCTATAGGGTTTGTACTATGGTGACTTACAATATACGTATCAACTTTCAGCTTATTCGAACAATGCGTTTAGACGCTAGCGTGTTCACTCCCAGACATACACACACGCATACATACATCATCGTAAAAATAGTCGAAACGGACTCAGGGGACCTCGAAACGTATAGAAACATCAAAATCTCAAATTCGGATTTTTGACATGATTACAATACTTTCTTCATTAGAGTGTTCGGAAAGTAAAAATAAGTTGAATCAAACTTTTAGTACATGACATCGCACGTATTGATGTACAATGGAACTACTGTACATCAATACGGTTATATCTGTACATGTACTCATATACCATGTACAGCTTGTACCAAAAACTGTTTGACCAAAAATTTGAGTAAAAAGTATTACAATGGAATGAAAAAGAAATTTTTTGAATGGCCAGAAAAAAAGGGAATTTGAAATCCGTTATAATTTTAATCCTTCCATAATAAATGATAATTTTACATTAAATCAAATGGTAACAAGAATTCGTTCCATTCTTTAAACAAGAAAGAAAAATCTTTTGGTTCGCGTAGGTTATTAATATTTTCCAACTGTATGTACTTGTTGCCTTTTTTACTCTTAAATGTATTTTGCCTACGTTATCACACAACGGGAAAAAGTACAGACAGACAAACAGAATTCATAATCACTCTAAATCATTGTTGAAAAGTTTTAACCGTAACACAAACGAAAATGCGGTTCTAGCAATTTCCAATTGTAGCTCTCAAGCTCTTATGTTTTTGAATAGTTTGGTGTGATCCTGTAAATCTTAACGCTAAACACACCATATTCGATACATTTTTTTTTTTTTTTTTTAATTAATAATAAATCTAAATTTTGATACGACATTCGCAGTACAAAGTTTTTTAAATGTGATTTATAAAAATACATCTCTCAGAAAGCCATTAACTGCCATTCTTTTGGGTGTCCCTGTACACAAGCTAGTTAGCCTATTTCTACCATTTTAAATAGAGAACATTAGCTACAACCGTGCTGACAAACCGAAGTCACCAACATTTTAGAACTTTATTGAAAAGTGTAAAAATGCTTTCCCCTTCACTTTTGCTTGAACTCATTGTATATGTGAAATAAAATTTTTGTTAATTCACTTCTCAGTGGATTGACTTGTCATATGAAATTTTGTGTCGGCTATTATTAATTGCAAACTAATAACTTTCAAACACGATTGCGAAACCTTTTCATTCATAAACGCGCGACATAATTAGGTATTGTTATTTAGATATGGTGATACGAATCGATCGGTAGTGTTTAAGACCGATTGACTACGCTAAGGTCCGTGGCCTACAGGTAGAATGCCCTCTGAGGGGGTCTTTCTAAGGGATCCTAGCGTATTTACACGAGTTTCGGAGAAAACCACGAAAATTGCGAACGGCTAGAAAGATGAGCGCAACCTGGGATTGAACCGAGCATTTCCCATCTACCAGCTTTAAGTGCAGAACTGCTCAACCACTAATGAGCATGTGATGCGAATCAAAGTAGCGTTAATTTTTCTGCATGAAGGTAAAGCCTTTTACAAAAAACACTCTAAAGTCAACGCATGAAACAGATTTTCTAGACAACATACGCGAGAAAAGGTCGCCCTTATGTAATTTAAATTTACTCTTACTTATTTTTTAATCACTAGGGGGCTCTGCCCCCTGCTCGCTCCGCTCACCAACCCCCAAGGAAGGCTTTCCCTCACCCCGACTTACTTCTCTCATTAACCCCTGCTGGATTCTACCCGACTATTCTCAACTATGCCTTTCATTGAATTGGAATATTAATAATACATAATACAAGAGAAAAGTTTAACAATATTATAGAAATCCACCATATTTGGTATCACATTGAAATATACAATATTTAATATTATATCGTTTCTAGTATGTGAAAAATCTGTCTTAACGTTCGACAGTTTAATAACACTTTGCCATTATTTTGAGAGAAAACATATGTTAGACAGCTAGACACACAAAATAAACAACGATAGCGCTAACTGTTTAGAACAGAGAGAAATTCTTAACACCTAAATGATTTAGCGTTACAGCTTTGATGAATTTTTCGGGTATTATTGCTTGATTAAAGAATTTATGAACTTATTTTTTCTAATGCCTGTATTTTTTACTATTGAATTTTTTTAGTTAATTTAGGGCAATGTGTAACACTCTGCATTTATTTCCAATGTACAGCAAGGTTTAAAATGGTGCTTACAACAGTAAAGATGCAACTTTTTAAAGTGCATTTTTCCTAGAATATGATTTAGTCGGATCCATTGAAAATAAATATCTAATGTGATTCTTACAATTATTTTAAACATTTCATTAGTAGTAGTACGACAGGACAATTTTTTTCAGATAGCGATTTTGCATTGTCGCCATGAATTTGCCAAGATGCCCGTCAATATCTGATTTTACCACTTCTTAAACTATATTAAATACTAAGTTAAATCGGGGAAAAAAAAAAAAAAGAAAAAATCACATTTTTCGAAACCTACTGATAAGTGAAAAATTCATCCTTGATTATATTATTCTAATAACGAATTGCCGGTTTGGAGTATTCGAGATAGACCATCACCATTCATAAATTGGATGGCTTTTGAATATTTGTTGACAATTTGAATAATTATTCATGATGGCTCCTGAATACTTGTTGGCGATGTCTTCTGAATAATTATTATTGTTAGCGATATCTACGGGCATATATTGATCATGACATCTTAATAGTTGTTGGCGATATCTCCGAACTTGTGTTAATGATGGCTTCTGAATATTTGTTGGCTACATCTTCTGGATATGTACTGATTACACCTTGATTTTTTTACATATATATTATATAATATTGAATTTAGAAAATAAAAAATGCGTGTGGTAAATGAAATATAATGATATTGGATAATTTAATTTATCGAGACATCAATGGTACAGGAAAAACTACTTTAGCCATTTTCTTTCTAATAATACGGATAATATTTTACCTGGAGATATTTTGTACATTTAGACCAAATAAAAAATGTTCTTTTTTTTCTCACTTGAATTAAGTTAAAAAAAATATTTAAAATAAAATTGAAAAAAAAAAAAATGGTACTAAAGCAATGGTACAGTTTAACCTCTTGGCGAAATTTTAAATTTGGCACGGAAGTAGCTTAGACTTTTCTCGCAAAAATCTTGACATGCATAACTGAGATAGATAATTTAAGTCATCGTCAAAATAAATGAAAAATTTAAAATGTGCCAGTGAAGTCCTGTATTATGTGTAACTAAAATATTTTAGCAATGCAGTTACTTCATTCCATTACATGGAAAAATAGACAAAAAAAAGTCCTGTTGTATTAAATTGAATTCTGTTTTCTGCAAAGTTTTACATCAATGCTTAAAAAACAAAAATAGGTTGCGAATTTTATTATTATTATTATTATTATTGCTCTATTTTATAATTTTTTTCGGTACTTACGTATTAACGCCACAGCAGCAGAAGTTGCGCTAATGCGCCAATAAAGAGCAATCTTGTTGTTCGCATACAAGAGACATAGGGGGGACAGCGAGACATCTTTTGGAATCTTATTTATCAGAGTTCATATGGCGACAGCATCAGGTGAAAGATAATAGAGACAGTGTTGAATCTATGTTAAACTCTATATCGGCCCATTTTCCACCGAATCAGATTGACTACTTTGTTTTAAATAAAGTGTTTTGAATTTTGAAAGTGTTTTGATTTTAAATAAAGTGTTTTATTTTATGATTTGTTGCAAAAATTTTAGGCGTAGATTGACGGCACTTAATCTGTAGCCGCGGTGGCGTTAATACGTAAGTATCTTTGGAACAACTTCAGTATAACGCCACAACGATATTTGGCGATTTTTTGTTGGCGATTATGGCTAAATCATAAATCTAAAAATCATAAATGATAAAATCATAATCGAAATCATAAAACATACAACCATGAATCCAAAATAAACAACATGTAGGCTGCCATATTAAATCGCAAACAGTCCAGAACCACATCGTTATCGATCAAAACGGCGCCAAAGAAAAATCGCCAAATTCAGCTGTGGGGTTATACTGAAGTTATACCAATTTCTGGGCTTAACCTCTAATTCTATACCAATCGTTGTTTAACATAATTATATTCATTACTAAATCTTTCTCGCCTAACGTTAAAATAAAAACTAATAATATAAACTAAACTAATAGTATGAACTCTAATAATAATGTAAAATAATAATATAAACTAAATTAAAAATATAAACTAATTTTCATTTCATTTTTATTAAATTTTTACTCAATATTTTTTAAATATCGGTTATTTTCATGTTTTGCTATTCTAAATAATTTTTTTCTTCTCTCGAGCATCTCAAAGATGCCAATTTTTCAATTTTTCTTATTTACACCATTGATCTCATTTTAATTTTCCTGAGGAAAGTGACGTCAGAAACACAGAAAAAAACGCCATAAGAGAAACTTTTCACTCCGGTGGCAAATAGAGTACCTTTATAAACCCGACGTTTTTATTTATAACTTCGTTAATTAAAATGATAGAAATTTCTAAGCAGCTGAAATGCCTTCCTTGAAGCAGTCGGAATACACTGATACCTCTCATGATGCAGAGCACTTTGCCCTCCGCGAGAAGATGCTGTCGCAGACAAAAAAAATTGACGCCAGCGACAGTTACTTTTTTTTAATATATAGAGATAATTTATATATTTTGCGTATCTTAAATCTATTCATAAGAAATTTCTGAAATCTGAACTATTTTCTGACTTGTTTACGAAGTTATTTTTAGTTCCCCATCATACTACAGGTATGGGGAATTTAGGTAATCTTGAAAATTTTCGACCACGGTTTTTTGACTTTTTTTACACGTTTTCAGGTGTAAGGAATCCGAAAATGACAAAATTTGTATGGTGTCCGTCTGTAGGGTGTCTGTTAGTTTGTTAGTCCGTTAGTGAGTTTGTTTGTTTGTGTGCACGATATCTCAAGAACAAATAGTCGCAAAGAAGTCAGATTAGTTTTAAAATATTACTTTCGACACTGTCAAGAATCCTATTCATTTGCAGCATTCGAATTAAAAAACTTCGTAAGTTATTGTAAATTTACGACTTCTTAACATGGGAGAATAGGGCAAAATTTCACTTTAAACGTCCATTAAGTAGAAAATTTTTACTGTAAAAATGTCAGGACAGTTTTAAAATATCAGTTTGGAATTCAGAATTAACATCATTAATTATAAACATGCTACTTTGAAAATTTCGCAAGTTATTTGGAATTTACGAATTTCTTAACACGGCAGAATAGGGCAAAATTTCACATAAACGTCAATCTTGAGGAATATTTTCATCTTAAAGTTGTCGAACCACTTTCGAAATATTATTTAGGATACTGGCATGAATATCATAAACTATAATTTTTTCAATTTAAAAAATTCGTAAGTTATTTAGAATTTACGATTGACTTAACATGGCAGAATAGGGCAAAATTGAGCATAAACGTCCATTTTGAGGATCATAAATATATCAGACAACTTCAAAATAACATTTATGATACTTGTTTGAGCATGATTGACTACAAATATTCTAACAGGAAAATTTCGTAAGTTATTCGTAATTTAAGATTTATCAGCATAGCTATATTGAAAATTTTTCATATAAATCGGAATTTTGAGGATTATTGCATTGGAAATAGTAGCATGAAAGCTAAACAACGGAATTGACCCAGACAAAATAAATTAATAGATTAGAATAAGATAAATATATCGAAGTGAACGGTGGATAGCCTATTAGGCGGGGGTTTCATTTTGTCACTGTGTCAAGTTTTGGTCAAATTCATTTCTCTTAACATGATTATAATATATCTCGCATTAGAAATTTATGAGAACATAAATATGATGGGGAACTGAGCAGAGTCCACCTATGCCAACTAGTTTTCACAAATGTAAAAAAAACTCTCAGGATTTTTTTTATTTAGAAACTAATAAATTTAATAGTGTTTCTTTTTTCTATTTTCTTATTCTTAGTTCTATTATTTAGTTGATTATGGAGGAAATCGATATAAGGGGTTGGAATTTTAAGCTGAATGAGCTTAAAAATTAGGCCGCCATGCGAAAATGTCAAACGCGTTAGTGATGTCAAGTTAAAGGGCTTTTTTTCAGTTTTAATAAAACTATCCTGAATAAATTCTGTTATTCTAAGGAGTGGTGGAATGCTTAGATCTAAAACAAAATTGTTCGGATTGAAACTGCAAATCATTCAGCCGCTCCTCATCATTTTTTCCACCTAATTTGAAAAGATCTAATCTTTTCATTCATTATCACAATACAAATCAAAGCATATGTTTATTAAAAATCAATATTTTAGTACCTTAAACGGAGCACTTAATTTTAATTCCCAACTGCAAAAATACATCTTGGAAAATTTTTCAAAGTTTTACTTTAATAACATGAAGAAAATTCTTCATTTATTTCTTCTATTTTAGACCTGTTCGCAAATTCCGGTGGTAGTTTATTTTAAATGAGTGAAATTTTCTTGCTCCTGAAAAGGTTAAGGTGCTTTTATGCAAAGTTAAAATTTTTAAAGAAGGTTACTTTCAATTTACAAATGAATATACACATATTCCTTAAAAAAAAAAAAAAAAAAAAAAAAAAAAATCAAAAATCAAAAATTGGCTTATGCTTTTCGCTTTTCTTCCATCCATTTATTTTCCCCTTAAATTTTGGACAACGTTTCAATTTTTTTGGCTGCCCACCTTTTTCGGCGGCCCTAAGCGACCGCTTAGGTTCGCCTAATGGTAAAGCGGGCCCTGCATTTCAGTGAGTTTCTTAACGTGGAAGTTTTGAGAAGTAAAAGCATCCTCAATATCCATAACATTAGTATCCACAGGAAGTCCACGAATAACAGCCTTAAAGGGGGGCGGGGGGGATCGAAAGTCTTGTCTTGCATTAAATAGCGTTGGGCTTTCATTTCTGATAGCTTTGACAAGATAGAGTCGTCTTTAGGAGAACCAGTGTAGATTTTAAGAAAATCTCCCGCCGGGACAGCAGTAAAATTGCACTGGTTTTTTCCAAGATTTTTGAGAACCTGAGTCTTATTAACACATTTAACAGTTATGAATTTGCCTTTAGGAAGCTTGATTTTTCTAGGACTATTACTTTTACTAGAACTAGGGTGCGGAACAGAATTATCCATTAAGATAGTTTCTTCAAGTTTTTCAAATTTATTATAAGAAGGTATAGTAAAATCGTTAATTTTAGACATTTTAGAATTTGGACTATTGTTGCTAGCTTTACGTTTAACCTGTTTAAATTCATTACTAAAATTGGGGGAGGGGGCAGAAAAATTTGCATCAAAACTAATAATGTTTGAACCGTTATTTACCTGCATATCCATATCTTCGGCTGCATCCTCTCTCCTGGTCCAATCGGTCGTTTCCACTGTACCAAAGCCGGGTCTGAAGTCAGGAAATTTCGGAGCAATCCTTCGAAGCTCGGTGATGGGGAAATTCTTGATCGGTATTTTTCTATTAGGCTTATCTTTTTCAGTGTAATCATACCCAGCCACCAGGAAGGTCTCATATTCGTCGACCGGCAAGGAGTCAATCATAAACTGCTGAATGAGCCTCAGATGATTATGCTCGACAGCAAACAATCAATCTTGAAGCGGAAAAACATTCCCCTTTTTAAGTGAACTGGAATGAGTGCAAATACTGCATCACGAGGCCTTTTCCTCGTTCAGACATAGCTAGTGAATATCAGCGATTTCTAAGGCGAATCTTGGCGGATCTGATTTGAACCAAGTTGTCCATAGTGCTCCTTCCGGAACAGTTGAGACAATTGGAATTGTGAAACGAACTGACCAGCACATTCCCTCACACACTTGTCCATCTCTTGGGAATAAAAGAAATGGACAAAAAAAAGGGAACACTAAAGGACATATCCAATGGGTAGTATGCGAAGGAAGTAATAGCTTGATTACGCCTGCTTCTCTGGCCTATTCTATAGCCTCAAGATTTTGAGTGTGGGACATATGTGCGCCGAGTATTAACAAAACCTCTCTGTTTTTATTATGGACCACTGGTCCATATTATACAACAGAGCAGAGTTCATATTACACACATAATCAGAGCAAAGTTGTTTCCAAACACATATCGCTAAGCAAATTGGCGCCCATGACAGGGATGGAACACGGGCGCAAAATTCATACCACTATGAATGTAAGAAAATTGTCTACTTCTTAAATCAACGATATTATAAGTAGAGAAATTTCTTAAACGGATTCTGGTATGAATTCTGCGCCCGTGTTCCATCCCTGCCATGAAACACGTGTCTAAATTGTTCAGAAAATAAGTACATTTGCTGCTATTAACGCGAAAATTATATTACAATTACCTAACAGCAGAAAGTAATACTTTCATTTTAACATATTTGTTACATAATTGATCATATAAACAGAAAACTCAATTTCATAATCGTCCAAATACATTTACGCATGTACAAGTCGCTTCCTGCTTTGTATAACAATAATATTCACTAAAGGCAATGAGATGGTTTCACCATCTAGTGTTGAAAATATAATATTCCTCATGGTCCATATTACACGGTTCTTCCCTATATATATTTACAAGTGAAAATCTGGCTTTATAAAAACCAACAATTTTGAAATTAATTATTATTATTATTATTTATTTAATTATTTATTTATTTTATTTTATTCTAAAAGAAAATCGTGTAATTCTCAGTTAGAAGAACATCGCTCACAACTTGTAACCTGTCAACGAAACGCTGGCACCGAATTTTATTATATCTATTTTCCCCTCAAAATCTGAAATTCACAAGCAAATTGGCAATTTTTGGAATGTAAACTCATATTTACTACTTTTAGTCTAACTTTAACATTTGTCAAATTCTTTTCAAAATATACTATTTTTTTTTTTTTAGTCTTTTTTATACTCCAATCCAAAGAAGAAAATAAAAAGTGGTTGACTTATCATCTAACATCAGTTGGAAAGCTGACAGGTCTTATATTTTAAAATAATACTGTAAAGTGGTCTGAAGATTAAAATAATTATAATAATTTTAAAAATCTGAAACTTTCAACCGAATTCAGATATTTTTGAACTGTAAACCTTATCTTCATTTTACTTAGCCAATTTCGAATTTTATACAAAATCGGTTTAAAATTTTCAAAAAAAAAAAAAAAAAAAAAAGCTGGAAAAATGGAAATGCTTGGAATTATAACAATCTCAATGCCATATTTTTAAGTGATTTTTAATCTTGGATTACAGTAATCCTGTTAACAGAAATGAAAATTGTATGTTGTATAGAAAGTGAAAAAGTCAGATAATTTAACAAATTTTTTTTCTTTAACATTTTAAAGACCCAATTTCTGTATTTCTCAGAAATTTATTACTACCTATAAATAGGCATTGGAGTTTCCCTTCATATGAAAAAGAGTATAAAACTAAATAAAAATATACTTTTAAAAAATTAAAGAACACGCTTGTATTGAAATGCGAGCTAAAAAGCACAAAATATCTATCTTTATAATATTAAAATGCAGGGTAAGAAAAAATTGTGTGAGTGACACATCATATTACAGGGTGATTATAAAATAATTTAGAATTAAACAAAAACCATTTTTAAAAAATTTCCCCTGACTGGGCTCGAACGTTAGACAATTAGGTTCGTAGTCCGGAGCTTTACCTCACACCCACAGTGTTCACGTAGGGAAAGTTTTTTTTTTACAATATAGATTTTTTTTTGTTTCCCCCAGAGCGGTTACAAATATACATACAGGTGAAGCTAATAAAAGCGTGTTAATAATAAGTGACTATTTTGCCTCCTCGACTGTTAAAATTATTTTAAAATATTATGTACACTCCTTCTCATATTTATAAGGACACCCGTTTTCCTATATTAACTAAACACTGAACACTGTTATTTAAACAAATATATTTTTTATTAATTTGAATTTCATTAATAGAGTATATTCAAAAAGTTTTATCGTTTTTCTATCTTAAAAAACTTTAAATATGGTAAAAAGATAATTTTTCAGGTGTTCACAATTATAAGGACAGCTCGAATTTTATTAATTTTTCTTTTTTTTTAGTTATTCTTTAAATTATTATTTTATGGGGTCTCTTTTTAGGGTTAAACAGTCAGACATTCTCTCTGGTATATATATATATATAATTTTTTTTTTTTTTTTAATATTCAGTTTCAATACCATTTCATATAGCATATGTGATATTCTGAATACATTTCAACTATTTAAAATTGCTTTCCACTTGCATGCACTTTTCTAATATCATAAGTTAAGGTTTTTTCAATTTTTAGGCCATGAGAAAGGCAATAATACAGAAGTTTCTTTCTTCAAACTATTTCCTATTGCTCTAAAAGTAGAACAAAAATGTAAGTCTTGTTGAAAAAAATATTATTGCCCCCCCCCCCCCAAAATGTAAGAAAAATCTGATAATTCCATGTTTAAAATTTGCGGGTTTTCTCTTGATGGTCATAATAATAGAAAAAAATTACTAAATTCATTCTGCCTTCAGTAGAAGCAGCTCCCCAGAGCACCATAGATCCACCTTTAAAACGCCCGATTCATATCTGCCTTTAAAAAATCTGCTCCGTCTTTCGCTATCTTCAGATCGTGCCAGTAACAGTTAAAACCATTTGGTTAATCAAGAATAAAATGTTTTTCATCTGAAAATGACACATTTTACCATTTAATATTGTCTTTATTCAACTTTAACACAGACGTTCTTTCCCCCATTAAATGCTGATTGATTATTACAGGATTTTTATTCATTTTACATATTATTAATTATTTTAAACATGCATGAATGCAGACCCTAACATTTCGTTAAAAATTACGAGCAAATTCAGCAGCAGCCATTATGAGTAGAACAGTAAGAGGAATTATGAGTCTTTGATCTCTGTAAAACAACTCTGATTTTGCATCAGATCTCTCTCCTATCGAACCAGCAGTTCAACGTTTAATCACATTTCCTTCAGCAATTTTAAACCTTCAAATTTCATTAGAAATTCGGCGGATTGAAATTATCCTTCCACTTAAAAAACACACTTATCACACTTCACTACTTGAACCTTCTTTTTTTCGATGAATTATCAGTAATGTCCGTCCAAGAAAAATTGAAGGCTTATATATGAATTAATCTAGCCCAGTAGTTAACAAACTCGCATATCAACTGTAATTTATCCGCTAGTAAGTTAAATAAAACGAAAAAATCTGGATTGTCCCTATAATTATGAACATCTGAAAACGTGGAGAAAAACACATTTTGCATTATTTTCTATTAATTTTGTTTTATATTAAAAAAATTATAACAGTTTTGGTTTTTAGAATGCTAGACATATTAAGTGCACTTAGTGTAATCTTGTTCACAATTATTTTTACATTAGTTATTTTAAAACATAAAGTGTCCTTATAAGTATGAGAAGGAGTGTATAACTGTTTACAATTTATTTATTTTTCTTTTTTTTCTTTTTCTAATTTTAATAGAAAACAATAGTGTTGAATGATCATCAAAATTCTGTAAACATACACCATAAGTTGCAGTATTCAGCACGTGTTCTTAATTTATGACGTTTGCTTACAGCTTTTATTCATAAATAAGTTTAATGTTCTCACTGCAGTAGCTTCCAAAAATTAAGCAACAACTTGGTTATTTTTATTTTTTTTCGTTCAACATTTAAGCAAATAAAAATAAATATAATCATAATATTTCTTTTTTTCTTTTTTTAAATAAGTTGAAACTGAAAGACTATATACAAATATAAGTGTCTGTGTAATTAAAATAATATATGAACGCATACTTGCCAACCACCTCATTATGAACTGTACAATTTTTAGTACCCGCCTTTTTTTTTCACACCAATAACTTTTTAGAGAGTAATTTTAGTCTTATTTAATCGTAACAACATTTGGAGAGAATAACTCTAAAAGTACAGTGGTGTGAGGAAAGGGGCGTTTTTTTAAGGGTGTTAACAACTGTACGGTTATTAATGAGGTGGTTGGCAAGTATGTAAATGCTAATAGCTTAAAAAAAAAAAAAATTAGGAAAGGCTCAAGTCAAATAATAATAATAATAAATGATGCGGGCACCACATGACTTTCTTATACATCAATTGGAATATATATATTTGGTTTTTCACATATTATTCTTTCAGTTTAAACTTTTTTTTGGGGGGTGGGTGGGTGGGGGGGGGAGAGTGTTATAGGATATAGCTTGTTGTAAATGTTCAGCAATTTGCATAAAACAAGGCAGAAACAACACCTATTTTGTTACATGCAATATTCATTCTATACCCTTGAAAACGTAATGAATTTGCATGTTTCAATTTAAGGTTGCTTGATATTCGTAATCCTTTTTTGTATTTTTTCTGGTTTCATCTTATTTAATGTTTCTTGGTTCATCTATTCAATGTTTAAAAAGTTTCTGAATTTTCTGGTCCGAGGTTCGAATCCTGGTGCGGGCATGGATGTTTGTGATGTCTTATGTCTTCAAAATATTGTGCACTGGTTTCTGTAAATTTCTGTAACGTAGATCAATCGAGAAGAAAATCATTGTAACTATAGGTTTCAATATACACTGATGGAAAAAAAAATCCCAACACCAGGAAAAAACTGTGCTAGATAAACGAAATTTGATAGGCATATTTATACATCTGAAAGATGACGTCGATTCAAATTTCGAGCTACGCGCAAAAGTGTGGCGCTTGTAGCGACACTATGAACATGCAAATGAGGTTTGCTTTAAATAAGCGCTGTAAGGTTCGTGATCGTTATTTACAGTTGAGATTTGACGTAGTGGGTTAATGTTAGTCAAGGATGCCTCTAAGAAGACGAAGAAGCCATTATCAACAGCTCACTGAGTTTGAACGCGGTCGTGTAGTAGGGCTACGAGAAGGTGGGTTTTCTTTCCGCGATATTGCAGAAAGACTTGGCAGGAATGTATCCACTGTGCTTGAGTGTTGTCAGCAGTGGTCAAGGGAAGGTACTGCCTCAAGAAGACCGGGTTCCGGGCGGCCACGTGGCACTACTGAGAGGGAAGACCGCCGTGTTCGGCGTATGGCTGTGGCTAATCGTACTGCGTCTGCAGCTGAAATTCGAGCTGCAGTTAGCACCACAGTGACACAACGAACTGTTACAAATCGGTTACTTCAAGGACAGCTCCGAGCCAGATGCCCTGTAGTGTGCATTCCACTGACTCCAAACCACTGCCGTTTGCGACGTGAGTGGTGTCAAGCTAGAGCTCATTGGAGGACGGAGTGGAGATCTGTTGTGTTTTCTGATGAAAGCCGGTTCTGCCTTCGTCGCAGTGATAGCCGTGTGTTGGTTAGAAGAAGGCCAGATGAACGCCTGCTAGCGACCTGTCTGCGGCCTAGACACACAAGGCCTACTCCTGGAGTTATGGTTTGGGGAGCAATTTCGTATGACAGCAGGAGCACTCTCGTGGTTATCCCACGCACCCTGACTGCAAATTTGTATGTCAGTCTAGTGATACAACCTGTTGTGCTGCCATTCATGAACAGCATTCAAGGGGGTGTTTTCCAACAGGATAACGCTCGCCCTCATACCGCTGTTATAACCCAACATGCTCTACAGAGTATCGACATGTTGCCTTGGCCTGCTAGATCACCAGATCTTTCTCCAATCGAGCACGTATGGGACATCATTGGACGACAACTCCAGCGTCATCCACAACCAGCATTAACCGTCCCTGCATTGACAGCCCAAGTGCAACAGGCATGGAACTCCATCCCACAAACTGATATCCGACACCTGTACGACACAATGCATGCACGTTTGCAGGCTTGCATTCAAAATTCTGGCGGTTACACCGGTTACTAATGTACCAACATTTCACATTTGAAATGCCTCTTCTCGCCAACGGCTCTACCTGTGATCTTGAAACTTTAATCAATTAAATACGTTACCTAGACAATTGTATTGCTGAAATTTCATTACTGTACAATAATTTTTTCTTGGTGTTGGGATTATTTTTTCCATCAGTGTATGCTAAAATAAATGTCAAATGTTCTCAGTAGTTTTCTCTCCAGTACCCTTTGAACACTTGCAGTTTCATTATGGCCACCCTGTACTTCCATAGTACAAAAATATGCTTTAAGTTTAGTATATAGGATATAAACGATTTTTTTTTTTATATATCCTTTTTGCAATATGTATATAATATTTTGTGTACATGTATATTTCATCATGGGAATCTGTAGTATATTTATAATTACATGAAAGAAATTTCTGTTTATTATGAAAAATTTTTTGAAAGATGTTCGAAAGTTAACCCGACTCATTGGAAACTTAGGCTGGGACTGCGGTGCCTCATTCGTAAGTCTGATCTTAAATGTTACGAACTTTCGTAGAATGGGCGTGGTTAATAACGATTTTAACTCTGTATTGCGGTGCCTTAAGCGTAAGTCCTCCGCGTGTCCTCGTAAGAAGCCAGCCAATAGGAGACGCAGAACGAGCTCTATTGTGATTGTGCGCGCATCCAGTTGCTCTGACGTTGTTGTAAGATAGTGAGGCACTGCAATAGCAATACCACTTTCGTTTTGTTTACATCTTAAGACAGTTTGTGCGTAAGATAGTGTTGAGCGAGGCACCGCAATCCCAGCCTTAAACCTAACCCACAGTAAAGAAAATTCAGTCAACCTAATCGGAACCCGACACATAAGAAAAATAAATCAGATAACCCATGCCTCAGGGGAAAACATTTAACCTGAACGGAACCTAATATGCAATTGAAAAAATTTCGTCAACTAAACCCAAACCTGACTGCAGGACAGGCTCGTGTAAAATCGGTAAACCGGACCTGATGCTTGACGCTAATTCAGATTTTCACTTAAAATTAAATTAATCACAAAGATAAAATAAAAGTTTAATTTAAAGTTAATTGAACTTCAGAAATTTAAAACATTTTATTGATTTATTATTATTATTTATTATTATAGATTATTGTTGTTTCTTTATATACAGGGTGGCTAATATTAGAACTTTTCCAAATTCCCTGACTTTTACATGACTATTTTTCAGCATTTTCCTGGCTTATGCTGTTTATTTCCAAAAATATTTTACAAAATTCACGAATAATTCAGCATATTAGAATAACAAGCTTTCAAACATAGCTTATTTCCACAAAATTTGTCAATTTTTCCTGACTTTCCCCAACTAGTAGCCACCCTGTTATATTATAAAACTTATTAACTCAGACATAAAGGACTAAGTTTTCACACATAATTTTTTTTTTTTTTTTTTACTATTACATACATTTATATGTATGCGTATAATATGTATCCACACACATTAAAATAATACAGTTAGAGAAACTGAGGATATATATTTAAGAAAAAAGATGAGAATATAAAAGAACTTCAAAAATGAAAAGAATGAATAGTTTCAAATGAATGTGCCCATACAACCAAAAGGATCCATTGGATGTCCTACAAATATCATACAGATCCTACAACTGACATATCCGGTAAGTGTCATAAAACAGCAACCAGAGAATGCCTTATGCATGATACTCGTAGGATCGCTGGGGTTTCAAGTGCATAGATAATACAGAGGACATCCACAGGCTGAATTATTACAGCGCATGCGCAGAAATCTAAATGCTATTCTAATAAATCGTTCTTTAGCAAACGAACTCAATCGAGTTTTATGTTGTTGTTGTTTAGTTCTGAGCCAAAGGTGATTACAGATATGTTTTGATATGTTGCTATTATTATTATTATTTTTTTTTTCTGGGTTATATTGAATATTATAAGTAAGTAAACATGTTTATTGTTTGATATGAAATTAATTATTCTGAAGTTTACAACTTGCTTTATTGTACTTCATGTGTTCTGTTCTTGTTAGATGTTAGACCGTGTGCACAAAAATAAGTTATTACTAAAGGTTTTTACAATCATTTTCGTGATTTATCGTGAGGACCGTAAACGTAGTGCTGTTTTAGTGTACGAAATAAATATTTTTAAACAAAATTACCTGAAGTTCTGAAATTTTTAAATTCATTGAAAAAATTTCAATCGAAATTTAACATTTGTTTTACACAAAATTTAGCAAAAATTTTACGTTTGTTACTTAGTAGTTTACATCAACATTTAATTTAAAGGAAAATTTTTAGGAAAAAAAAAAAAAAAAGCAGTATTTTTGGTTTTACATACCGATGTTATGTTTGAAGATATTTCTTTAAAATTTCGGTTTCTACCACAGAGGATAAAAATTGTGATGTCATGTCTCCAGACCATCCTTGGTGAGTTCCAGACTGTGAGGGCAATGGAAAATTTATTTCACTCTACTGTAAAATTTTGAAATAATTTCTGTGTTGGTTAATTTTAATTTCAGTTATTCAAAGTTAGTACACTAGACCTTATTAGTAAATCACTTTTAATAATAATATGCTTCTAAATATTTAAAATAAATTATATTTTTAACATGCTGCAAAATGTGCACTTAATGAAACTTTTGAGCTGATGTTGGCTTTTGTGCTCAACTTGTATCTAGATTTTACACCCTTGCTTTA
Organism: Salticus scenicus; assembly: GCA_963930645.1. Taxonomy (NCBI): domain Eukaryota; kingdom Metazoa; phylum Arthropoda; class Arachnida; order Araneae; family Salticidae; genus Salticus; species Salticus scenicus. The sequence continues at coordinate 215,741,075 of OZ005660.1, read as the reverse complement.
GCTACCTACTAAAATGTAATTTTTCTTTCACAAGTATATTTAATAGATTAATTTTTCTTTTACAAGTATTTTATCATTAGCTCATTAATAATTTTGCATTATTACATGTGTCTACATCTGTATCTTGGAATTTGTTGACTTTGTATGCATTCAAATAAATTAAATGAGTTACATGAAAATAATTTCAAAGCATAATGCTCAAAATTTCTCCCTGGGAATTTATAATAATCCTGTTGGATGCAGAGATAAAGCAAAATCACCAATTTAAATTATAAATGTATGAAATGATATTGTCAGTCTCATATTGTTTATATACCTATGTTATGTTTATGGTTTGTTTAAAATATTACAAACACATTATTAAAAATATTTAATAGCTAGTTTAGCAAATTCCAGGAAAGTTAATATATATATAAACTTTCCTCCCGTTAAGTGCAGTTTTTAATATAGTTAGATTATTTCCATGCATTGTCTGATTCTTTGACCAATTTTGCCTTTTTTCTACTACAGTGTTTAGGACAACAAATTACAAAATTTAACTGAGTCACAAAAGTTTTAATTTTTTAATTATTACTCATTATATTCTTAATTTTTGTAGCTGTTGGTATCAGATTTTTCTGAATGTAAACTTAGTAGTAAAATGAGCCTGAAGAATACAAAGTTTTTAGTTTTTTACTTTCCAGACATGCATTTGTAAAGAAAGTGCTGTATTCATGTCAAAAGTCAAGCTTTGAGATTTTGGTGTTTCTGTATGTTTTGAGGTTACCTTAGTTCATTTCTGCTACTTTTAAAACAATTATGCATGTGAGTGAATGTGATAGCGCCTAAATGCTTTGTTCAAATGAGCTGAAAGTTGGTATGTATGTTATAAATGACCATAGTCATTAGTCATATAAGTGACCAAATTTATACACGTTATAGGTCACAGCTTCACAAGCTGTGTAAATTTTGGTAAATCTATCCCTTATATTTTTTTTTTTTTTACAAAGACAAAAAAATATTCATTATCCCTTATGGCCTACAGGGGCCCAAGTTTTTAAAATGCAATATTGTCTAAAAGCCTTATTTGATTGAGCTGCAAATTAATACACATATTATTGGTTACTATTGCACAAATTGTGTGGATTTCAGTGAATCTAGATTTTATAGATTTTTACAGGGACACACCAAAAAGTTCTTTATTATTATGATCTATGGACTCAAATTATTAGAAGTGCAATAGCGTAAAATTAAACAATGGAGAAAAATGCTCATATATCCTATTGTAATCCCTATTATACAAGGTTGTTGATTTTTTTAAAAAAAAATCAATTCTTTTTATTTAAATCAAGATTTATTTGAATTTAATGATTTTTTTAAACTATTCAACCAAGCTCCTCGCATATTATTTAAATCCAATTACTAAACAATTTTACTTTTCTCCAGTTTGTGGTAAAAGTATTTATTTTAATCACTCATTATTTATGGGGAGTTTTTTTTCTTTTATCTTAGGTTCTGATTGTATCAGTTACTAAATGATTGTTGTTTGGTACTTGTGTGTTTTGATTGCTCCACATTACCAGATGACAGTCATTTAGTTTTTCTTCTGCGGCAACATATGAACTGAATTGACAATAAATATAGTGCCTAGGAAGCACCTTTTTTTTAGACTTAGCCCCAGCCATACAAGAACAGTTCCAAGAACAATTGTTATGGTAAGCTCGTTCACTATATTCAGTTATGAAGGAGGTATTGAAATTTTCTAAAAAATAATTTTTATTTTCCTATTATTATTATTATTATTTTTTTTTTTTTCATATGTCTTATATTCTGACCCTCAATCTACACCTCTGATTCTTCTTTCTATCTCTCAGTTTCTTATATTCTAGCATTCTTTTGTGCAAGTTGTATTTGTAAAAATACTTGTGAATGCTCTGCCATTCTTCCTATATCTGTAATTTTTCTTTAAAGTAATTTCCTTTGGGTGTATTGTTATTTATTTGTTATAATTTTATTTTTCTGTTACACTAATTCTGCTGTTATACACTTCTCCTTTTGCATGCAAAGAAAATGTAAAAGTTTTACTTAGAGGATTATACAGTGGGTGTTCAATTTTTTTTTTTTTTTTTTTTTTTTTTTTTTTTGCACTTTTTGGATTTTTAAAAAAAAATATTGAACAAAATAGTGCATGACTTCAGACATGCAAAGAACATTAAAAATTCACATTTTCCACTATCGATTTAATTCAGAGTGCAATTAGGGGACCAACCACAAGTTGAAGAAGAGTGCACATACTTTAGATCACCCTGTATCATAAAAAGCTACAAATAACTTGTAACTTTAACACATTGTTGTGCATACAATGTACAATATTTGTTTGTTTTGATGGGGAAATTGTGCGATTATTTAAGCAGATATAATTTCTTTTCAAAAGTTAATTTTTTTAAAACCTTTTTCTGCTTATAACTAGAACGGATTTCCATCAAAATTTACAGAAAATTTGATAAAACATTAGAGAAACATTATTTTTAAACAGTTTTCACACGTGTAATATTCACTGAGGTATGAGCATTTATATTTTAAATTAGTAAATATTGATTTACTGTGCATGTGTGTGAGATAGAAAAAATTTTATTGCATTGGTTGAAATCTAGATATATTGAGCAACTTTTAAGATTTGTGAGTTCATAAATGGATTTTTCTTGTATGTATGTGTGTATATATATATTTTTCATTGAGAAATAAATATTTGCTTACATTACTTTTGCTTTATGGTAAAGATTTATTGTTTTATTTATGATTATTAAATGTCATATTCTCATAAATGTGCCAGATTGATACCATTTCAAGATTCTAGAAATGAATCTATCTATAATCAAAAGGTAAAAGTATTGCTTTATAAAGGGGGAAAAAAAAAAAAAAAAAAAAAAAAAAAAACGTTCTCAAGTATTTATAAATATAAATATGTATGCATATAATAAAACTGAAACACGTGTAAATTAATATATTATGTAAGTTTGCATAATTTCTGAGTAATAAATGTGTGTATGTAATTGTAATATATATTTTTAATTTCAGTATCTTTGTCTAGATTTAATAGTATTGAAATATGTTTGATATAATGAAAAATGAGTTATGTACTATATAAATATTAAAATTGTGTAATATACTATAGCAGTGACATATTAAGAAAGATAACTTGTATCTTACGGAAATATAAATAGTCAGGGCTGCTAGCCATTTAAACATGGTTTGCAAGAATCATTGGTTATATATTGTGGGGGACATTAAACTTACATAAGTACAATTAATTATTTGATTTTTTATTTTTATTTTTTTTAAACTGCTGTTCAATGGAATAGGCAATTATTGCACTAAAATTTGATGAAACTTATTTTTTTGACTTAGCTGGTATTTTGCTTAAAAGTAATTTTTTTTTTTTTTTTTTTTTTTTTTTTCTGGTGTTTCATTGTAGAAATGTAATGTATTTTATATTTGCAGTTGACTAGCAAAATGAGTAATTTTCAATACTCAAATTTTTTGAAAACTTCTTTAATTTCAAGAATCAAGATTGTTCAATTTTCTGAATAACCTGTTTTCATCCCCCCCCCCCCCCAGTAATAATAATTGGTCTCAGAAGAGTGCACGCATTTCACTCAGTGTTAAAAATCGGAGAGTAAATAAATAAATGAAAGCAAGATTCTCCCACCTTAATTGGAACCCTTCTGTATGCCTTGTTTTATTAAAAAACATTTGTTTACATTTTGAAAATAATTTTCTATGTTGACAGTTTTATCTTTTTTAATATTAAATATATTAAATATATTTAAAACACTTTAAACACACGTAAATATAAATTTATTTAAAAGATGTTAAAATTTTTTTATCCAAAGCTTTTCGCTTTAATATTAAAGCATCATCAGGGATTTATGATTCGTTTCCATTGCGCAGTTTTAAATATTTATTTAAAAAATAAATAAAAATAAACATGATTTTTAAGTTTTTTTTTTTTTTTTTATCATTTGTAACATCTTTTCTGAAGTCTTTATTAAAATCTGCTCTGGCTAATCTCAATTCTCTGTAAAGGTTTTTTTTTTTTTTTTTTTTTTAATAAATTTAAATTGAATTTTGTAATGCAGTTGTAGATAGTTTTTGAGTCTTAGAAGAAATTAATCTTGATGCCTCTGGGGAAAGTGGGGAAAGTTCTCACAGTGAACTCTTTTAAAGGGAAATGAATTTTGATTTTTCATTATGAGCATCTGTTTGTTTAAATTCCACCAAAATGCATTTGTAAAATGTTTCTTGTGGTAAGCAATATTAATATTTCTTTCTGAATTTTAACTGGTTGGTAGCAATGTTCAAAAACTTACGCAAAAGTACATAAATTTTTAGAAAGTATGAAAAAAGTGGATTCTTGTGAAAACCTAAACATTTCTGCTGTTACTATCTTCCTTATATATAAAATGTTTAGGCTATTTAATATATTTAAATGTTGTAGAAAAAAGTTTTTTGATTGACATTACACACTATGTGCTAGTTTCTTTTGTTAATTTACTTAAGTAAACTATAGTTTCCCCCCTCCCCCTTCCTTTCACTTTCCTATCCATATCCGAATCAAAGGATTCCAGACAAATTGAATTAACAAGAAAATTTCCCCTAACAACAATTAAAGAAACTTAAAAAAAAAAACTTTTGTGAATTAATCATATTTAATATATCTTTCATTGTTTAGTTAATGCATAGTTTTCAATTTGTTGCAATTGTTTAACAGGTGCATATTTTTCTTATTTAGATGAGAAAATTAAGAAGATTAGATGGAACTATGTTCCAAAACCATACGTGACATATTATGAGATATCTATTTACCGAAGATGTAGCTGTGTGCTATAGCTGGATTGGGGCCAATGAAAAACTAAAGTTTTCTAATCGAAAGATCTGTTGTATTATAGTAGGTTAGTGAAATGTTTAAAATTCTCAATTGTGCTTTATCTCAGAGTTAGCAAGGTTTCGGACACTATGGTGGTATAAACCATGGTTTTTACCATACTGTCAAAAACCCTACTGTTTTAAACTGTCTAAAACTATACTTTTGAATAGAATTATATTTTATCAAAATTACTCAAATAGTATAATTTGAAAAATTTATAAAGTATTATAATAATAATAATTATTATTATTACGATTTGTGATATGTTTCAAGGAAGTATTGATGCCATTCAAAATTCAGGGGCTGAAATAATGTAGACAGTAGAAAAAAAAAAAAAAATTTAATCAGTAGAATGCATTAAGTTAGTCCTTCTTGGGTAAATTAAAGTAAAATTAGGAACATTGGTAAAGTTAATGTGTGAATTGTTCTTTATAAGATACTGTTTAAGATTACTAAATTAAAACTATTGGATAGTTCCTATTTTGGCAGAATTATTGATATATGCCAAAATAATTAAGTTTTTATTGATATTTATTTGTTATCTATTTTAACCCAGCAAATTTTTGTTAAAATACTATTGTTTACATTTTTTATATATACTATTATTATTGTTAAATTTTATTGGCTAAAATATTTTTAATAAAAGTTGATTTGTTCAGTCTTTTACTGCCTAAAATATATATAACATTCAAACAAATGACTGCTTCTAACTGTAGATTCTGTGTTCAATACTAATAGTTTAATTTAGCTCTATGTTAACAATTACAGTCAAACAGGCAGCGAAGCAACATTAAAAACAAAGTTCCAATATGAAATATTATGAGTAAAAAGTATCAATAAACCAAACCACATTGCCGTCGTGCAGCGAATCACCAGTGACTGCTTTATACTAAAGCTTAGTGCAATTATGAAATTCGCAAAAGGGTCACAAAACCATTCTTAAAAAATTTAATAATAATAAAAACATTTATCTCCACTACAATAAACACACATTAACAGCTTCAAAAACAAAGTTCTGATATGCAAAAATGAAGTTCCATTACAAAAAGGTTGCTAAGAAAAAGGGTTGATACAATATTACTGCATAAGAAATCACCAATGGATGCCAGTGTTAGAAATAAGATTTTTGAAGCTAGGCGTCAAAATGACACCTGGATTAAATTTTTTGGGCGTCAAAATGAAAAATCTAGGTGCCATCTATAATTAAATATGTATATATATATATAAAAATAATGATAAAGCATCAACTTGTAAATAATATATGCAAGATTATATAAAAAATATTTATGTAGTGAATGTACATATTTAAAATCGCAAATTTATTCTTCGCCCAGAAGTTACATCATTCCACCACATCTTAATAGCATTTTCTGGGCAGAAATCTTCCAGTTTAGGGCGGTTTAATTTAATCATTAACAAATTGTCAACTGCTTTCATAGAGATATGATTTCTTAAATCAGTTTTTATTAGGTTTAATTGACTGAAATAGACTTGTTTACAGTCTGATGGGATTGGGAAAATTATTAGGTATGATGCGGAAAAAATCCAGGCGTCAAATATGGCACCTATGATTGAAATTCTAGGCGTCAAAATGAAAAAACTGGTCGCAAAATGCAACTAACGACCGCTTATTTCTAACCCTGATGGATGCACTATACAAAGCTAGCCGTGATCTTTTATGCTGCGTTCTAAGTTCATTGAAAAAAATGAAACAGATGAACGAACATGAGTACAAGAGCATGGCATTATGATTTTGAAAGACTAGCAGAATCACTGTTACACGTACAAAAGTGCTGAACATTTGATGTTTCAGACATATTACTGAATATTCAATTTTGTTAAATCTTTTTTTTTTTTTTTTTTTTTTTTTTTTGTCAAATATTAAATTACAGTTAACTGAATCTATAAAAATTCAATTTTTAAAATTTTAAATTATTTGAGAAATTTCTTCCGTAATTGTTATTTTTAATTATCATTAAATTGAGAAAAATTATCCAGAATAATTCAGAAATAATAATTTATATTTAAATGAAAGCAATTGTTTTATATGTCTTCTAAAGTAACATTAAAGAAAATTAGTTATTGAATACTTTAATCATAGCAGTTGATGAAAAGAGCAATCTAACAAAATAAGGCTTATTTTAAAGTCTCATCCCAAAAATCTAGATCAGTTTTTAGCTATGTTAAACATTAATATATTATATATATATATATCCTTTTTTTTTTTTTTTTTTTGTTATTTGTTTATTTTTTAATACTTAAGTTTTAAGCTTTACAAACTGTTTGTTTCAGATGCAGCTGAAAAGGAATATAACAGTGTGACAAGGGCATAGATTGAAGATATTATGGTTGCGACATGCTAAAGAGAGAAAATTTTATGTCAGAAAATCAAAAATGTGTTAATATAAAATAAAATAAAAGTGCATTAAATTTTTTTATGTGTTTTGGAGTTGGTATCATTAAAATATTCCATACTTGTAAATTTCACAAATTAAGATTTTCAATATCAAAAGGTAAATAAAACAAGTAATTAACAAATAAGATAGTAATAATTTAGCAGTGAGGTTAACTTAAACAAGTTAAAAAAAAAGTTGCTGGCATCAGATTTTTTTCCCCTGCGACTAATCTTCTAGCAGAAGAGTGTCCTTCACATCATGAGAGGTATGAGTGTTTGCCGAATTCTCCAAGATGTGAATAAAGAAGCAGGTACTAACAATAATACAGAATATTAACCTTTGACACACCGAATTCAGATCCAGGTGTGATTTAAATTTGTTTTTTACATATTTTGCGTTCTAATGCTTTAGTTTAAAGAACTTTATCATTAAAATGTGTATTTATATATATATATATATATATAATTTAATATTATTCTATTCAATATTATTAATTCACTATTATTATATTTATTATTATTAGTTTAATATTATTATATTTTTATTTTATTTTAATGTAATTTAATTATGTAAGCTATTTTAAACATGTCAGCCTATTTTTAGAAGAATTTGCTTATTTTTCCAAATTATGTGAATTTTTAAACAGTGGGATAAAAGGGAAAATGGTAAAATAGATCATTTTTATAATTTTCTGTACATTTACCTTTTTATGATTGAACTGTAATTTCTATTTCAAAAAATCAAGTAATCTTCCTATTATATCTGATATTTTTTTCAAGTCAGTGTTCATGATTTTTAATTTTTAAATGAATTTTTAATTCCATGCTCTATTTATGGAACATTGGCGTGTGAAAGGTTAATTAGAATGTTGGCAGATGTGTGTGTGTGTATATATTGTGATTTTTATTCGATATTTTGAACTTTTCTATTAGAATAGATTTTCATGTTAAGGTGTAATTTAAAAATTATGAACCAAATCACATATTACAATAAATATTCAAAAATATGGTAAGAAATATGATTACTTCAAGTCTATTGTTTTAACAAATGTTATATAAACATCTAATATCGATACTGTGTTTATACTTAAAAAAAGAAATAATAATAATAAATTCTACACATCTTCTTTTTAAGAACAGACATCACCTAGCACTACCCAGAGCTAAACATGTGATACTATGAGGAAATTTTTAATAAAATATGCTCAAGAAAACTTGCAACTGTGAAATTCCTGCATACAGTTTAAAAGTACGTTTTTTGATGCTTTATAATTTCAAAACAAATATTAAAAATCAGTTTTGTTAAACATGGAATAATGTAACAATGGAGATTTTTTTTAATATGAAAGGTTAATTTAAAATTTAAATGTATATATCAAGTATTTGATAATTCTAATTTCAAATTTCCTTATAGAAGAATACCACCGTGTTTGACTTGCTTCATTATCCTGCAGATTTAGGAAACATAAGCATTTATGAAACCCTTTTCCTTTTTTTTTTTTTTAACTGTCAATTAAAATGCTGGCAAGAACATGAATGATTTTCAGCTATCTAATTTTAAGTTATTCAGATTTTTTTTTTTTTTTTTTTAACAAGGGTAAAAAAGAACAAGATTTCACATAAATATGCATTGTAAGGGTTGTTTTCATTGTACAGATGTCCAACCAGTTTAAAAATACCATGTATGATTCTAGCATGAACATCATTGATAATGTATATTCTGTTTAAAAAAAAAAAAAAAATGTAAGTTATTAAAAATTTCATTTCATTAACATCAATGAATGTCAGAATTTTACCCAAATGTGCATTTATCCCAAACTGGAATTTTTAAAAATATACTTGCCAAACCATTAAAGAATAGACACTCTGTTTAACAAGCTTTTTAAGTTAATAAAATATTAAAGGCCAGATTGTAACCCTACTTTAAAAATCTTAAAAGTACATGAAAAAGAAGTGGATAGTTGTGATAAACATTCTTTTTATTATTGTAACCAATAAATTGTAAGTAAAGTTTTTGTAAATCTAAACAAGTGTTAGTAATTTACAAAATGTACTCTTAAATTTCTACTATATAAGTTTTCTCTTGACAGTCGCTAAAAATTTGAAAAAATTCCTAAATCAGGAAATATATTAAACTAAAATTCCTTAAATTATGAAAAATTCTGTCACAGAAATTTCTAATAATTATTTACATAACTTGTCAGAATAGAACAATATCTCTTATAAATATGTACTATGAGGATTATTGCCTTGGAATTAATGTGAAATTGCATAAAAACAAAAATACATGATTGACCATAATTAAATATAAAAAAGTGCAATAAGATAAATGTATTGAAGTGATGGAGCCTAATGGGTGGGGCATTTCAGTTTGTGACTGTGTGAGATAATTGGTCTTAACATGAATACAGTATGCCCTGTAGTAGAAAATAAGAATGTGCAATGTGGAGCTGAAAGTGGAAAAGGTAAGAATATTTTGTTATAAAATGTTTTTTTAATAAAGTCGTTTTATAATTTTTTAATAATCCTATAAAGAATATTACTCTTTTTTTTTTTTTTTAATAATACTAGTTAATGTTTATTAAATAAATTTATTAAGTATTTTATAAAAGAAATAATATGTGTGTTTATGAATTTTTAGTCAATTAATCTTCTAGAATAACGTTTCCCCCCCCCCCCTCCTTGTGCAAGAGGGGGAGCAAAATTTGTAAAATCGCTTCTTAGTAGATGTCTATGTCACAGGAGGAATGTTTTCTCCCAATTCCATGCTTCTAGGTCCAAGGGTTTCGGCTTGGCGATGATGAATTACTCACTCATTCAGGACAAACGATTTTATATGTATATAGATTTAACAAATTAAAATTTATGAATATTTTTAAAAATGTTCTTCAGTCACTCAAATAAATACTAATTGCAAGATATGCTCTTGTCAGATATATATCTATAAAATAATTACAAGAAAAAAAGGATTTTTTATATACCATGTTTTTTTTTTTTTTTTTTCTGTTGAATCATATAAATCCTACCAAAGGCAGCAGGGACCCGAAGTAATTTGGCTAAAAGTATTAAAAAATGCATTGTCACCGTGTTCTAAACTATTCTGAAAATTTCAAATGTCTAGCTAGTCGGGAAATTGCATGATTGTTGAATCATATAAATAATACTAAAGGCAGAGGGGGACCCGAAACAATTGACTAAAAGTATTTAAAAAATGCATTGTTATCGTGTTTTGAGCTTTCTAAACGTCGGGAAGTTAGTTAAATAATGTTTTGTGAATCATATAAATGCTACCAAAAGCAGCAGGAACCCAAAATAGTTGGCTAAAAGTATTTAAAAAAATGCATTGTTACCATGTTCTGAAACTTTCAAATCTCTAGCTAATCAGGAAGTTAGCTAAATAGTTATTTTGTTGAATCATATAAACGCTGCCGACGGCAGCGGGGACCCGAAACAGTAGGCAAAAAGTATTTAAAAAATGCATTGTCTCCGTATTCTGAACTCTTCTGAAAGTTTCAACTGTCTAGCTACTCGGAAAGTTATTTAAAAAATATAACGTTGAACACTTAATAAAATTAAATTAAAATGAAATACTTTATACATAATTAATAAATATAATAAACCTTAAAACATACTTCATGCTTGGCCGTGAATATTTTCGGTTGGGTGCCCAGTTCTTTTCAAATGACTACACTGTAAAAAAAAACCTATTACCAGCTGCAATCTGTGATTTATTTTATCCAATCACAGAGAATTTCTTGCAAGAAATTCTCTGTGATTGGATAAAATAAATCACAGTTTGCAGCTGGTAATAGTTATTTTTTTACAGTGTACATCTGTGCCGGATTTCTCAGAATGGTGGTCTTTTATAGTTGATTTCATTATTTCTCAGAATGGTAGTCTTTTATAGTTGATTTCATTATTTCTCAGAATGGTAGTCTTTTATAGTCGATTTCACAATTCTAAAAAATCCGGCACAGATGAAGTCGTTTGAAAAGAGCTGGGCGCCCAGCCGAAAATATTCTCGGCCAAGCATGAAGAATGTTTTAAGGCTTATTATATTTATTAATTATATAACGTAGAATTTTATAAACGCTGCCGAAGGCAACGGGGACCCGAAACAGTAGGCTAAAAGTACTAAAAAAATGCATTGTCAACATGTTCTAAACTCTTCTGAAAGTTTCAAATGTCTAGCTAATCAAAAAGTTATTTAATTAAATTTTGTGTTGAATCATATAAACGCTGCCGAAGGCAGCAGGGACCCGAAAATGTTGGCTAAAAGTGCGGAAAAAAATGCATTGTTATCATGTTTTGAGCTTTTCTACAACTTTCAAATGTCTAGCTAATCGAGCTAAATAAATATTCTGTTGAATCATATAAACGCTGCCGAAGGCAGCAGGGACCCAAAAAGTTGGCTAAAAATGGTAAAAAAAAAAAAAAAAAAAATGCATTTTTATCATGTTTTGAGCTTTTCTACAAGTTTCAAATGTCTGGCTAATCGGGAGGTTATTGAAATAAATTTTCTGTTGAATCATATAAATGCTGCCAAAGGCAGCAGAGACCTGAAAATGTTGCCCAAAAATAGTAAAAAAATGCATTGTCACCATGTTCTGAACTCTTCTAAAAGTTTCAAATGTCTAGCTAATCAGGAAGTTATTTAAATAAATTTTCTGTTGAATCATATAAACGCTGCCAATGGACCCAAAACAGTTGGCTAAAAGTATTAAATAATGCATTGTCACATTGTACTGAATTCTCCTGAAAGTTTTAAATGTCTAGCTAGTCGGGAAGTTAGTTAGTAAGGACCCGAAAATGTAGGCTAAAAATGGAAAAAAAAAAAAAACGGTTGCACTTCGGGAGTGCCGACAGAAGTAAAAACGTGAACAATTACGTGTGTATTTCTTGAATCGTCAGGAAATATTTTATTGTGTAGGAAATACTTTTAAATGAAGTGTTTTTTTATTCATTAATATATACTACTACTACAAAAATTATATTACAATTTTATTTAATGCGCTAACTGCAATAGAGACAGCGTCCGGAGATGAGAGAAGTCGTGTAGAGTCGCACCAGATTGTAAAAACGTGAGAAAAATGGCGGCTTTGGCCTTTGTCACGGCTTTGTGAGGTCTAACTGCAACGTTTCCGGCTGCAATCTGTAAGAGACAGTGTCCGGAGACGGGAGAAGTCGTGTAGAGCCGCACCAGATTGTAAAAACGTGAGAAAAATGGCGGCTTTGGCCTTTCTCACGGTTGTGTGTTTCCTAACTGCAACGTTTCCGGCTGCAATCTTTAAGAGATAGTGTCCGGAGATGAGAGAAGTCGTGTAGAGCCGCACCGGATTGTAAAAACGTGAGAAAAATGGCGGCTTTGGCCTTTATGACGGTTCTGTGAGGTCTAACTGCAACGTTTGCGGCTGCAATCTTTAAGAGACAGTGTCCGGAGATGAGAGAAGTCGTGTAGAGCCGCACCAGATTGTAAAATCGTGAGAAAAATGGCGGCTTTGGCTTTTATCACGGTTTTGTGAGGTCTAACTGCAACGTTTCCGGCTGCAGTCTTTAAGAGACAGTCCGGAGATGAGAGAAGTCGTGTAGAGCCGCACCAGATTGTAAAAACGTGAGAAAAATGGCGGCTTTGGCCTTTATCACGGCTTTGTGAGGTCTAACTGCAACGTTTCCGGCTGCAATCTTTAAGAGACAGTGTCCGGGGATGAGAGAAGTCGTGTAGAGCCGCACCAGATTGTAAAAACGTGAGAAAAATGGCGGCTTTGGCCTTTGTCACGGCTTTGTGAGGTCTAACAGCAACGTTTCCGGCTGCAATCTGTAAGAGACAGTGTCCGGAGACGGGAGAAGTCGTGTAGAGCCGCACCAGATTGTAAAAACGTGAGAAAAATGGCGGCTTTGGCCTTTCTCACGGTTGTGTGTTTCCTAACTGCAACGTTTCCGGCTGCAATCTTTAAGAGATAGTGTCCGGAGATGAGAGAAGTCGTGTAGAGCCGCACCGGATTGTAAAAACGTGAGAAAAATGGCGGCTTTGGCCTTTATGACGGTTCTGTGAGGTCTAACTGCAACGTTTGCGGCTGCAATCTTTAAGAGACAGTGTCCGGAGATGAGAGAAGTCGTGTAGAGCCGCACCAGATTGTAAAATCGTGAGAAAAATGGCGGCTTTGGCTTTTATCACGGTTTTGTGAGGTCTAACTGCAACGTTTCCGGCTGCAGTCTTTAAGAGACAGTCCGGAGATGAGAGAAGTCGTGTAGAGCCGCACCAGATTGTAAAAACGTGAGAAAAATGGCGGCTTTGGCCTTTATCACGGCTTTGTGAGGTCTAACTGCAACGTTTCCGGCTGCAATCTTTAAGAGACAGTGTCCGGGGATGAGAGAAGTCGTGTAGAGCCGCACCAGATTGTAAAAACATGAGAAAAAGGGCGGCTTTGGCCCTTATCACGGTTTTGTGAGGCCTAACTGCAACGTTTCCGGCTGCAATCTTTAAGAGACAGTGTCCGGAGAGGAGAGAAGTCGTGTAGAGCCGCACCAGATTGTAAAAACGTGAGAAAAATGGCGGCTTTGGCCTTCAACACGGCTTTGTGAGGTCTAACTGCAACGTTTCCGGCTGCAATCTTTAAGAGACAGTGTCCGGAGATGAGAAAAGTCGTGTAGAGCCGCACCGGATTGTAAAAACGTGAGAAAAATGGCGGCTTTGGCCTTTATGACGGTTCTGTGACGTCTAACTGCAACGTTTCCGGCTGCAATCTTTAAGAGACTGTGTCCGGAGATGAGAGAAGTCGTGTAGAGTCGCACCAGATTGTAAAATCGTGAGAAAAATGGCGGCTTTGGCCTTTATCACGGTTCTGTGAAGGTCTAACTGCAACGTTTCCGGCTGCAGTCTTTAAGAGACAGTCCGGAGATGAGAGAAGTCGTGTAGAGCCGCACCAGATTGTAAAAACGTGAGAAAAAGGGCGGCTTTGGCCTTTATCACGGTTTTGTGAGGTCTAACTGCAACGTTTCCGGCTGCAATCTTTAAGAGACAGTGTCTGGAGATGAGAGAAGTCGTGTAGAGCCGCACCAGATTGTAAAAACGTGAGAAAAATGGCGGCTTTGGCCTTTATCACGGTTTTGTGAGGTCTAACTGCAACGTTTCCGGCTGCAGTCTTTAAGAGACAGTTTCCGGAGATGAGAGAAGTCGTGTAGAGCCGCACCAGATTGTAAAAACGTGAGAAAAATGGCGGATTTGGCCTTTATCACGGTTTTGTGAGGTCTAACTGCAACGTTTCCGGCTGCAATCTTTAAGAGACAGTGTCCGGGGATGAGAGAAGACGTGTAGAGCCGCACCATATTTTAAAACAATATACAGTATATAATTATTAACACTTCACATTAGCAAGTTAATTGTATGATACATTATTTGTATCATACAAGGATGGAAAGCGTTTGCTGACGATGACGCGGATTCAATGATTTTTGTTCACCCAAAAGTTTTCACTTCAAATGGAAAAAGTTTGTAAAAATCGATTGCAAGATTTGTACTGAACACACAAACAAACAAACAAGAATCGAATTTAATAGAAACATGATAATAAGTACTGATAATGACACAGGTCTACAAAAATGATGTTGAAAAATTTTTATTTAATAATTTTAGCTGATCTTTATATTTTTTGGCGAGTTGAAACCAAAAATGCAGCCAGTTTTTCTCTGTCACATACAGATTTTTGTCAATACAAGGTGTTTAGTGACATAATGTCTTACATATACCATCATAACAATAGGTTGGTTGATAGCGTTTTGTGTCGCACTAGTGCTGCACAATAACAACAATAGGTACTCATGACTAATTAATCATGGAAACATACTATAAAACTTACCATATAGTTACAGTGGTGGAGGAGTAATGAAAGAAATTATACCGGCAGGCACCCTGTATTACCAAAAATCTATATGTGATAGAGAAAAACTGGCTTCATTTTTGGTTTCAACTCGCCAAAACACATAAAGATCAGCTAAAATTATTAAATCAAAATTTTAATGTAGACCTGTGTCATAATATCCTGAAAGCATCCTGTAACTATCTCAAAAAGACATCCGGAGGACGCGCAGCGATGTATTTTTCTACTTGTCACTGGATCTCCTCTGAATAACAACTCCATCCTGAAATTATCAGATAAAAGATATCCGAAGGACATGCAGTGGTGTCACCTTCTGGAAACCACTGAACATCCACCGGTTGGTGACGGGATATTTCAGAACAGCCAGCGGATAAGGTATTATCCTGCATGTGATAGTCTCCGGATGATCGCTGGATGTAATTTGGTTGTATGGGCTGTATATTCAGAATTTCAATTTTTGAGATTCAGATTATAATACAGTTACCTATTACTTGAGAATGAAGGGAAAATAATAAGAATGAAGCATATTTTCTATACAAATTAATTTAATATGTTTTGGATATATGTCGAATATTTAAAATTTCTTGAATATATGTCTTAAATAAAAATGTATTTAGATACATTTTTTCAGAAAATCTCAGCTATACTCGGGGAACGCATAACTTGTCAGTATTGCAAAGGCTACAGAGACCTGTTTACGCACTTGGCGTTAATTGGGTTGCGATATCGGGCGATTTAGCGATGATTTCGGAAAGTTTTTTCTTTTTCTTTTTTTCGATTAAAGTAAAAATATTTTTTCAAAGTATATTTTTTAGTTTCTTTATAAATGAATTTACACTAAATTCATTACATACAATTTATTGTAAATCCATATTACTGCAAATTATATAATATACTACATTTTACCTTGAGAGAAAAACAAAACAAAAAGGTTAATACTTAAATATTTTGAAAAAGGAAAAAATTAAATAAAATATTATCTGAATGTACATTTTTTGTCTTTGTTTTCTTTAAAGAGAAACTGATTATTATATATATATATATATATAATTTAAAAATATACTTTTAAAATATTTCGAATATATTTTGGCAGAAAAATTATTTTATCATAAGATTTAAACTGTGATTTTTACATGGCAGTATATTCTGTGGAGAAAATGAACAAAAAGTTCTAAATGAACAAAACGTAATAGATTTTCAATTTGCATTATTATTTACCGGTTAATCAGTAAATGTTAAAAGCAGTAAAAAAATGAGAAAGTGGAAATAGTTTAAAGCTTTTATGAAAATATTTTAAAAATATTAATTTAAAATAAATAAATAAATATACTGAATTTTCATATGCAGAGGGAATCTCTGTTTACAATTTGTTTATACATTCATTTTGTCTGTATCCCGATTTTTTATGCTAAATGTGAATATGAGAATTTTTATATATTTATTTCTGAATAAAATTAAGAAACTTACAATTTATATGAAAGGGAAGCGAATTTTAATTTACTCGTAAATATGATTTGTCTTGATGTATTTTTTTAATACTGATAAACACACACCTTTGCGACTGCTATTTTTAAAAACTGAATTGAAACATTTATTTTCATAGCATTTTTAGGAGGTTGGAATGAGATTTTTATAGATGAGGAAGAGGGAAATGTTACGTTATTCGATTCTTTGGAATAGGAATGAAAGCATGTCATTTCACGCATTTTTCAATTTATTTTGATATATTGAATGGATAAGCATGCTTTGATATTAATGTGTGATATTAAATTTAAAAGCAATCTTAAAATTTTCAGAAACAATGTTTCCACACTTTTATTGAGGACTATTTCTTTCCGACAGCATAGACTAAATAAAAACGATTTATCTTTTTATTTTGTGATTTTGTTTTCCCTTTGGCACAGTTAAAAAAATATTAAAGGAAAAATTGAGAGATAATGTTCGACAGAATTTTTCAGAAATTTATATAGTAACCGTTTCAAAGGGCTACAATTTATAAACAAAGTTAAGAACCCCTCCCATTTTTTTAAGGATATTTGTATATTTAAATCGAAAAATAAATATTGTAGTAAATTATGTAGAGCAATTGCAGAAAATGAGTCAAAATTCCGTCATACTTGATACTGAAAAACTTAGCAATTGAATGAATACCAATTTTGTAGCCATATTTGGAATTATTTTAGGTATCTGAAAATAAGTTTTGACTTTTGTGTAGCTTTTGGAAGAACTTCGAGGCATTTTTATGAATTTAGGAGGCTCTTGGCTCTAAATTCAAATCTCAAAAGATAGATTTATAAGGACAAGAGAACTATTTCTTTCAAAGAGCCAATAATAATAATAATAATTGTGTCGTTAAAATTTTGCGGTAGACTATCTTAGGCAGTGTCAGGAGTACATTTTCATGCATACACAATAAATAAATAGGCCACTTTCACAAAATTATACTATGTGTAGGACAGAATTTAAATTTCATTTCAATTCACTTGACCACTATCAGCCTTTATTTATTTATTTATTTTTAATTTAATTTAATTTAATTTAATTTAATATTTTTGTTAAATAATATAGTTTTTATTCACTTGATTAAATTATTTTACGAACTAAATCCACAGAATTATAAGTAATAATTCTATTCAATGTAAGCTTTTTCTAATCAAATATTTTTATAATGATATCTTTAAAAGTAAATATTTTAAACTGCAATATAGAAAATCCTACATAATTGCTCTACATATCTTTAAAATTTTGTAATTCCTCTCCAAGGTATCGATCAATTTGTTATAAAGTCTCAAACAGTATTTATTTCCCAATTAATTTTCTTTAAGTAAATATCCATTAAAATAAAATTTGTTTTACAATGTAATGCTTGCTAATTATGTAATTTCGGCTTTAAATAAATGATCTGTCTCCCATTTATATATAAATTTTACATATATAAGTCTGATATATATATATATATATATGATTATTATTATTATTATTAAAGATAATTATGTTTTTCTTTTATTGTTCTGTTCCAAAAAGAAAAAAAAAAAAAAAAAGAGTAAAATCTTTAGTATATAGTGCATAGTATAAATTAATGTAAACACTATTAGTTGTTTGTATTGGAAATAAAAATATTTTATATAACAATGCGTAAACGAATTGAAATTATATTATCAATGTAATAATAATAACGAAAAAGAAAAAGTATTTGTCGAAAAATATTTTTCCTTATTCCTGTTAACTTGAATATTTCATTGACATGTTTGGTGTGAATCTGGTGTGAAAATTTCCCAAAAGTTCAAATCCGTCAAAATATTTACTCTATTTTTAACAGTTGTGAAATTAAAGAAGCGGACTGTGCATTAATTATCTTCAAATTTTCGAAAATAAAGTAATCTATTAGCCCCACCAAACTGTTTCGCACTCACAATAGGGGTTAAAAGGTTGCTTCCGGTATTCCCTCTTCCGCCAATATTTCGCCAACAGACTTTCTTCACGAAACAATACATTGATATAAATTTTATGCTTATCTATTACAAAGAATTCCATGTGTTAACATAAATATCTTTAGTTTAAATAGTTAATCTTTTTTCAGTTTACCAGAATAAAAAAAAATCGAGAAAAAGTTTATTACACTTAAATATAGTAAAGAACTATTTTCTTTCTCGGATGTGTAATTTCTACAGGCTAATACACACTGTCAAGTTATCCTTTCCCGAGTATAGTTGTTGGGATCGAACTTAATCAGACAACTCGAATTAAGAATCTGCCTCAAGCTTTCAAGTAGGAATTAAGAATCTGTAAATTTTTGTTTTGTGGAAGATCAATATTTAAATCTCGAATCGCCATGGGTATTTCTGAAATCTTATATCACTCGTCAATGGAAATTAAAATTAAAATTTTAAGAAAACTGGTATTGCATGTAATCGAAATATAATGTATATAAAATAATGTGTGTGTGTGGGGGCGGGGTGTATGATTGACATTATGTAAAAACTGATGCATTATTATATTTTGATTTTTTAAAACAAAATATTTTTTTTTTTAATTATTATTTATTTAGTTTTGTACAAAAAATTTAATTCCTCAACTTTGCATGGTTTCTCCAAAAGTTATTCTAATGCGTATATATCAAGATTTTTTAAAACTAAATAGATTTAAAAAACTTTTAATGTACATGTTGATTTATTTAGTATGATACAAGAAATTTAATTTGTAAACATTGCACGGTTTATTCAAAGATTTTTCAGAACGTGATAATATTTGGGTTTTTAAAAAACTGAATATATATATTTAATTTTAATAATCAGTATTGTACAAGAAATTTAATTTTGCACTATACGGTATAAGAAATTTAATTTTTCGACTTTGGAATTTTTTTTTTTTTTTTCTAATAATTTTAAAAAATTTACTACATTGTTTTTAAATTTTTAATATAAATTTATTTTTAATCAATATGGTAAAAAAAAAAAAAAAAAAAATTAATTTTTCAGTTCTCCGTAGTTTCAATTCTGCAATAATGTATTTTGGTTATATATGAATTACATATGGCTTTTTAAAAAACTAAATGTATTTTTAAAAAAAATAATAATAATATCAATATTGTACAAGAAATTTAATTTTGCAATTTTCCATAGTTTCTGCAAAGATTATTCTAATATATTATTACAGGGTGGGTGAAATGTTCTGCAACAAATAAAATAAAAGGCATTGAAAAAAAACTAGATAGAAGCAGTAGGTGTAAAATAAGCTTTATTTTTAATTAATGATCAAAATAAACTTCAGAAATTTCAAAATGGCCACCTTTACTCTTAATCTTTTTGGGAATTCATCAATAGCAAGCTGCTATATATTTACATCTAATTTGTCCCACGCAGCCTTTAGTGATTGTTTGAGCGATATCATTTTTCTGTGTGATTTTGAGCAAGCTTCCCTCTACAAAACTGACCAGATACAATAATCAATAGGGTTTAAATCTGGTGAAAATGGAGGCCAGTCTGTGACTGCAATAAATGAAGGAAAATGGTCTGAACAAAATTTCTGATTTGTTCGTGCCTTATGTGCTGGTGCAGAACCTGTTGAAATGTCCAGGACTGCCTTTGAAAGAGTGGAAGAGCGCAGTGATCTCGGAGAGTTTCGAGAATTTCAATTTTGTATGCCTCAGGATTCACTTTTACATTTTGAGGCATGAAAACGAGAGGAGTCTTCCCTTAGGAAGCGATTTCACCCCAAATTATCCCAGATTGAGGATTGGCTTGCTTTTAATAATTATCCCTCTCTCATGTGCAATTGGGATATCTAGGAAAAGTATTCAGTCATTTTGTTTGTTCACATTTTACACGATCGTGAAAAGAGATTCATCACTGAAAAATAATGTTCTGTGGGCATTTCGAGCAACTCGAGTCAGCATCTTGCGACATTTTCCGAGTCTAGTTGTTGTTGTTCTCATTTTCTGAGTTAGATAATGAACTTTTTTGCAGTTTATATGGGCGAAGTCTTAGTTCATATTTAACAATGTGACGGATCTTTTCAGTACTAACATTGAGCTCGGAGACCATCTTTCTCATTGATTCCTGGCTATCTTTTTCCAGATGATATTACGAATTCGTTGTATGCTTACGGTTCTAAGTCTTCCACTACCAGGTCGATCACTGGTGGTGCCTACCTCACAGAACCACGATATCGTTCGTGATACATTATAAGGAATTGTTTTAAACTGTTTAACGATGTCTATTTGCCTCCAGCCTGCCTTATGCAATGCTATTATCGCTTCTCTTGTATTTTCTTTAGCCATAATTAAAGACCTAGGTGAAATATAGATATTATTAGTAAGAATATTTATTTATCGATGAATTGCACATAATTATTTAATAATCCACAAATTGTATAAGGGAAAATGTGGTGTTTTATATTGTTGCAGAACGTTTCACCTACCCTGTATATTTGAATTTTCAAAATTTAAATATATTTAAAAAAATTAATCTAAAGTTTAATTTAATCAATATGGTACAAGAAATTTAATTTTTCAGCTTTGCAGGGTTTCTTCAAACATTTTTTTAATATGTTATTGTATATTTTATTTTTTAAAGCAAAATATATATATATAAAAATTTTAATAAAAATTTTAATTTAATCGGTATGGTGAAAGAAATTTAATTTTTCAACTTGGCATGGTTTCTTCATGATTATTCTAATGTAATTTGGATAATATTTGAAATCTGAATTACAATGGATTTTTCAAAATTTGAATTTAATCAGTATTGTACAAGAAATTTTGCAATTTTGCATTGTTTTTCCAAAGATTATTCAAATACATTATTATATTTGGATTTTAAAAACCTAAATATATTTTTAAAAAATTAATCTGAATTTTAAGTCAAGTAGTGCGGTAAAGGAAATCTAATTTTTCTATTTTGAATAGTTTTTTGAAAGATTATTCTAATGTTATTGTATTTGGATTAAAAAAAAAAAAAAAAAAAAAAAAAAAAAACTAAATGAATTTCTTAATTTAATCAGTATAATACAGTAATTTAATTTTTCAATTTTTTCTGGTTTTTCGAAAAATTTTTCTAATGTATTATTATATTTAATTTTTAAAAAATGAAGATAATCCTGAAAGTAATAATAATATTAATACCAAGCGTGTATAGCACAAGCAATTTCATTTTTCAACTTTGGGTGGTGTCTCGAAATTTTATTAAAGCTTTAGAAAAATTATGGTTTCAAATAATCATGTTAGATGGCAGCACTAGCTGCTATTTCTTACAAAATTGTCTAAAATTAAAAAGCTGTACTTATCTTACGTGCGTATGCGCAAGTTTTGTGATTCTGAGTTGCTGCAAAGACCGACTACCGTCAGTGCATGCCTGTATATTTAGAATTTCCATTTTTGACCTTCAGAATATAATAAAGTCACCTATTGCTTGAGAAAAAAGCGAAAATAATAAGAATGAATCATATTTTCTTTACAAATTAATTTGATATGTTTTGGATATATGTCGAATATTTAACATTTTTTGAATGTATGGTCTTAAATAAAAATGTATTCAGATATATTTTTTCCAGAAATCTTTCGAAACAAGCATTTTAATTTTATAAAATTAATAACTAAATACACTATTAAACAAAAAATAAAAAATAAATCCCATTAAAAAAATTATCGACATACTTCTCATATTCCGATTTTCTTTCCTTAAATGAGATCATAGCTTGATTTAAAAAGTAAAAAAAAAAAAAAAAAAATGATAATCATTAGAACTAACATTCGTATTAATCTGGCATATTCTAGTTAAGGCTCCTATATATACGAGCTGGCGCATCAGGCATTTTGTTGCCTTAGGGTTGCTACATGTACCCAGTGCGTTTCTCTGATAAACAAACGACAAACTTTTTTTTTTATCGTCTTACGTTACTTTAGAGTAACTTGTTTTATTATATTTCATAATTTTGGCTAAGTAAACTATGATGTGAAAGTATGTTTAGCGATAAACTGCTATAATCATTCAAGAAGTGAATATAAAGTGTTCACAGACCTTCAATTACTGTGTATTTGAGTTTTGGCGACATTTTGTGAAAGAAACAGAAACCGCTTTAACAACACATCTTACCCCAGTACATCCATAGGATATCCTCAGAATAAAATGACATCCTGAGAATGTACTGTGGAAATAATGTGTTTTTAGGAATATTATTGTTGTTTATTGCTCTTATCTTGACCGGATTAGCTTCAGATCAAGATTTCTTAAAATCATTAGGGAAGAGATAAGGACGCCAAACGGGAATGCTGTCTTCTTCGGAGGCAAAAAAATGGCGGTGATGCGCCGGCCAATTATTTTATTTAGGGGCTCTAATTTTAGTCTATCAACGAATTTTGAGAAATTTTGCTCCAATTCACATTTTTAAAAATCAGCTATTTTCTCAGTTTTCATTTAATGTTTCAACTAAACAGAACAGATTGTATTCTTCATTTGGAAGTAAATTGCTGCTTAGTTTTGATATTTTGATCGAGTTGTTCTTTCTAGCTGCTATGAGGTAAAAGAGAAAAATCCCTCCTGCTAGTAAAATTACACTGATGAAAAACAACCATGAAGGTACAGTCGGTAACAAAAGTGTCCGAAGACTAGCAAAAATTCCTATGTAAAAAAAAAAAAAAAAAAAAAAAAAAACACTTTACACGGTTTTGTTAAATAAATTCCTTTCGAATTCTGTTCTTAGTCAGTGTAAGAACATGATTCGATAAGGATTTAATTCACAAAACCGTATGAAGTGTACTTTTTTACAGAGGAATATTTGCTAGTGTTCGGACACTTTTGTTACCAACTGTAGAAAGGATGGGGAGAAATGCAATGTAACGAAATTGATTCAAATTCCATACCTTACGTGCCTCCCTGTGACTGCTTTCGCCATCTGTTGACAGCGCTAAATAAACTGTCGAAAACTTTGACAGTTGTTTGAAGCAGTGCTGTGAAATTGAGGAAGTTTTTTATTCAATATCTTGGACCAAAATTTTAATCGTGATGATTGTGTAATGATTTCTCTCAGTTTAGCAGCATTGATTATAAGCAATATTCATAATTCAAAATGAATAAAATAACTAAATACTTCAAAAGTATTTCAAATGCAATAGATTTATTTCACGTTCTCTCATTTATCTCTATAATAAAAATATGTATCTATGATTTCCAAAAGAGTTATAACTTCTTTACTTTTAATTTTTAATACAATTTTAGATTTTTTAGATAATTTAACATTCTTGCATGTATAACTGATTCTAAATATTATTAATTTTAGTGAAGAATTTTATTCTTTAACAATGTAAGATTTTTAATCGTGTGAATTAAAAGCCTGAGAAATGCATAAAACATACTAGAGACAATACATTTATTGGGATAAAGAAAAAATCCCTTACAAAATGACCAGATATTTAATATATATATATATATATATATATATATAGATAGATAGATAGATAGATAGATAGATAGATAGATAGATATATATATATTCATTCTAATTACTTCTTATTTGGAGCAAAAATTTTTAAATAAAAAATGGGTGGTGCCGTGTAAACTTTAAAGTCCATTAACACTCGAGGGCATTTGGCTTTATCTGGGACGCAGGCCGTGGGGGATCTTTTTAAGCTAAGGATCTTTAGCCTTAGTCCATTCTTGAGCAAATTTAAAGAAAACTACACAGAATACTCCGAACGGCTATCGTGACGAGTATAACATAGATCTGAACCCGGCACTTTCCATTAACAAGCTTACCTGTCGGCCACATTGATTAAAGAGATATTTTTATATATAAAGTAATAAAAGACTTTAAAAATTTTGTATTAAACTAATTTACATTATATATAATGTTAATTTTTCCAATCTTTCCAACTTTGTTTCAAAAGTTTAAACGCTAATTTTCAAGAATGTCACTGATTTTAATTAAATGAGAAAAAGCAGCCGATTAAGTAACTATATTTTAATAGATTTGTTTTTAATTCATTAATTAAAAACCACAAGTTTCCCAGTTTTTAAAATATTAATTATAAAATATTAAAATAATAATTATTAAAGACTTTTTCTATTAACTTGATTCATACTAAACGATACTAAAGGTTTAAAATGAAGTGTTGCCACCAAAATTTTCTACTTTAGTTACTTTTAAAAAATTTAATTGTCGTATCGAAAAATTTTTTACGCCTCTGGATTCAGAAAAATCACCACTTTCATTTTGTACTGAATTTATAACAAGCCAAGTGCTTTTTAAAAAGACTGAAAGAAATTAAAATGAGTGTTGCCAACTAAATTCTATACTTTAGTTAATTTAAAAAGATCTAGTTTTCATGTCGAAACAATGTTTGCACCCATGAATTCTCAGAGAAATCGTCCCTTTCATTTGGTACAGAATTTTTAATGGTAGGTCTGATATATCTAATTTTCCCCTTTTCCCGTTTTTAACTCGGATTCGGCTGAAGGTTTATGACAGAAAAAGTCAGCTAATTAAAAAATAAATAAATAAACAAATAAATAAAAAAAGCTTTAATAATAAATAAATAACCAAATAATTAAAAAAAGGAAAGAAAAAAAAACTATACTTTCCAATATATTTACACTGTGTTTTGTTCCTTTCTATTTCTAATTTTCGTCGTTTAAAATTTTAATTTTAGATTATTTGCATGAATGGCAGCCATTTCGTATGTATTTTTCCTATTATAATTACCATTAAAATATATAATTTACTATTATAAACTTTATCTCTCTTTCTCCCCCACCCCTTTTTTTCGTGATTCTTTCTTTTCTTTTCTTTTCCTTTCTTTCTTCTTTCTATTTTTTTTTTTTTTTTAGAAATTATTATTATTTTTTTTTAATATAAGAAACTGAAATTCATAAAATCTGGGAAATTTATAGTAAAGATGTTAAGACCGATTGACTGCACGAAGTTCCTAGATGGATCCCTTCAAGGATAAATCTATAAACTCAAAATTTGAGAAATTGATGGTATAAATGTCAAGGTGACTAAATTGTAGTGTTCTCCGTGGAGTTCCTAATCTGCACTTGCACGAAAGAAAATTACAGAAAACTCCGAACAGTTAAGCGGACGAGCGTGTGACTTGGTATTGAACCCGACCTTTCCCGTCCGGCAACTTCGAGAACAAAACCTCTCGTTCACTGATGGGACTTAGTGGAAAAATATTTACTTACAAAATCAACGAAGCGCTCACTTTCATTATTTATTTATTTATTGATTTTTTTCATACTTATTATGTTTCATGCGGAAGAAAAATAAATAAATAAATCATGAAATGAAGAAGGATTTGCATATAAAGTAAAAATGACTACAAAATTTTGTATAAAAACAAATTTGCATTATTTAGATATTAAAACATTTTTTTTTTTTTTCTCTGTAAACTTTCAAACTTTATTCAAAATTTACAACACCAATTTTCAAGGGTGTCATCGAGTTTAATCAAATCATAAAAAGCTGCAATTTAATAGCACTTTTAAAAGTTTTTTTTTTTTCCTTAATTAAACCCCAAGATTTTTCTAGCTTTTAAAATGTAAAAAGACTTCATTCTTTACTTCATTCTTTTTCTTCTTTTTATTTTTTAAAATAAATATTTAAGAGATTCGATTTGGATAAATTGAAACCATTTTTTATGCAACATTTCCACATAGATAAATAACTTCTTTGTTTCTTCGACCCCCCCCCCTTTTTTTTTCAATGTTTTTTTCTTTTATAGTGTAAGAAATGTTTTAACACCTGAACAAAAAATATAAGAAAACGGTGGCATGATTGTGTGGTGGTATAGGTGTGGTGGAATGCCCTTCTTGAAAGTCTTTTCAAGGAATCTTATACCGTATTTAAGCGAATTTTAGAGAAAACCATTGAAAACTATTAATTGTTAAGCCGTTGACCGCATTTGAAATCGAACCCGGCACCTCCCTTTTCAAGAACAGAAAGTCTCGGCGACCTCAGTGGTTGGACTTAAGAAGCAAGAAGAATGTTTCCTTACAAAATCCTCAAAATATTTTATCATTATTATTATTATTATATTTATATTCTGGCCGATTAATCACACGGATATTCCTCGGCCTTGGTGGCATGGCCATTTTGGGGGTCTTTCTAAGGGCTATTAAACCATATTAACACGAATTTCGGAAAGAAAAAATCTATGGAAATCTCTTAGAGACGGCTACTTTAATTCGAACCCGGCACTTCTCGTCTGCCTGGTTTGTCAGCAGAACCTCTTGGAAAAAAAGGACGAATAATACAGTGAAACCTCTCAAGTTGGTAACCCCTATAAGTTGAACACCCCTCTAAGATGGACGCTTTTTCTCGGAACGGAATGTATCCATTAACATTATGTCTAACCCCTATAAGTTGGACACCTCTCTAAGTTGGACACTTTTTCTTCGAACCGTAGGTGTCCAACTTAGAGAGGTTTTACTGTAATACAAAATCATTCAGTCATTTACGTTCTTTTTCCCCTCAAACTAATTGTGTTAATGTGGAAGGAAAAAAAAAAAAAAAAAAGAAGACAGAAAGAAATGAATGTTTCGTTATGTGAAGTGAAAATGTATTTAAAATCTCGTATAAAATAATTTTAGATGATTAGGGTAAATTGCAACCATTTCTTTTAGAACATTCCTCTCTTTATATATTTTTAAAAGATATTTTTCTTTTATAATACACAAATTTTAAATTCGTGAACTGAAAACCAGTGAAATTGATGGTCCGGTGATGTAGGTGGTAAGACAGTTTGACTACACGTACGTTTTAGGCCTAGGTGGAGTGCCCTTCTTGGGGGAACTTCTTGGTGAATTCTAGCCCGTTTTTAAGGGAATTTCGGAGAAAATCACAAATAACTCGGTACAACTAGGCCGACAAGCGTGACCTGGTTTCGAACCAGGCACTTTTCTTTTGCCAGTTTCGAGAGCAGAACCTCTTGGCTGCTGGTGGGGTCACGAGGGATGAAAAAGTTTCCTAAAAAAATTCTTTTCGTTATTTCAAAGGAAGACTTTTACTCTTTCATAATGTAAGATTTTTAAATTTATGAACTGAAAACCTGACGAATATATAAAATATATTAGATGTAATAAATTAATTGGGATTAAAAAACAAATCCTTACAAAATAATTAAGACATTTACAACATAATCATTTATTAATTTTTCTTACTAATTATGTTGTTTTACTTGGAACAAAAATTTTTAAATATTGAATGGGTGCAAAGAAGATTTGGCTACCTGAGCGTCAGAGATACTGGATTACGAATCGAAGTTCTTAGGCCTGGTTGAAATGTCCGGCGTGGATCTCTTTCAAGGGGTACAAAAGTCCATTTTTCAGCAAATTTAGGAAGAAACCACAGAAAACTCTGAAGTGCTAAGCCAACAAATGCGATATGGATTTGGTTAAATTAAAAGTAAAATTAATTAAAGTTTGAAATAATTAATTTTCATTTAAAAAATTGCGTAAATTATATTTTGTGGCATTTCTTAATTTTCTCTCTTTCTTTTTTTTTTCCTTTTTTTTTTTTTTTTTTCCTTTTTTTTTTTTAATTTAATTATTTTAGATAGTTGAATTGATGGCAACTAATTCTTATACATTTCTACTTTTATAAATGCTTCCTTTTATTTTAAGATTTTTATTTTAAGATTCTTTTTAAAAAAACAATATAAGAATTTTAAACCCATAAGTTTAAAAATCTGAGAAATAATTTGTGTAGATGATGCCTATTGATTACATGAGGGTCCTAGACCAAAGTGGAGTTTCTTCGTGGTGTCCTAATCAGTCTTTATGCGAATTTCGGAGAAAACTATGGAAAATCCCGAAAAACTAAGCAGACAAGCGTGACCTGGGGTTGAACCCGGCATTTCTCGTCTGTGAGTGGTGCGAAGAATAGAAAAAATCATTGTACATTTTTTTCATACTAATTATGCTTTATGAGAAAGAAAAAAAATGATGAAATAAAGAAACAAAAGTGTATGTGAAACAAAAATTGCACAAAAATTTTGTATAAAATAAAATTGCATTATTTTCATTCAAAAACTAATTTTTCTCGTCTTTTCAACTTTAATTAAAATTTTATAACACTAATTTTAAAGAATGCCAACAAGTTTAATAAATGATTTTTTTTAAAAGCAATTTAAGTAACTATTTGAAAAAAAAAAATTATTTTTCTTTTCTTTTCTTTTTTAAACAGCTTTTAAAATGTAAAGGAAAAGGGGGAAAAAAATGGTAAATAACAATTTTAAATATAAATTTTATACTTTCCAAAATACTTTACTGCATTTTCTTTGTTTCTTTTTCTAATTTATTTATTTATTTATCTTTTAAATAAAATTATAGATGATTTGAATAAATAACAGCCATATCTTACAGGTATTTTTATATTTTTACTTTTGATAGAGCTTTTTTTTTTTTTCGCTTTGGCAGAAGAATATCCAATGTCACGTACAAGGGCA
This sequence comes from Salticus scenicus, assembly GCA_963930645.1. Lineage (NCBI taxonomy): Eukaryota > Metazoa > Arthropoda > Arachnida > Araneae > Salticidae > Salticus > Salticus scenicus. The sequence goes on along the minus strand of OZ005660.1, from coordinate 215,711,955 downwards.
AAACATTTTATCATTTTCGAGGCTATGATACTAAATATGTAACTTAAATGATTTAAAAGTAATAAAATTAACCAGTTTTAGACACATGGACTGTAGATCAAAAATAATAAAAGTAATCGAATACAACTTCACATGTAAAACTTGTTTATCAAGGTCTAACAGACCAGTAAGTTAAGTTTTTAAACAAAATTTCAGGACTTGTTTCATATATATATTTAAGTGCAGCTGAAAACATCAATAACAGTCAGTTCTTACGCAAACGTCAATAATAACACTGCTCGGCATTAAAATTGCCTCTGACAACATTTCAGCATATTGTTATGTAAAATGACTTTCTGAATCTCAATATGACGTCCATTTTGCCCTACATCCATCGTTTTTTAGGAATGTCCCCGTATTTTATCACTTTTCGGTGATTATATGGCAATAAATTTGATTTTTAGGAGGGAGGGAGGGAGGATTCTTTTAACCGTTAAATATCTTCTGAGGGGGCTACAGAGTTTGAAAATTCTAAAACATGGACATTTGCTTTACTAAAAAACACGTTTACTGGATTTTGGAGTTTATCAGCCTGAAGCAGGTTATGCTATTATTTCCTGCGATTTCTCAGATGCCTATAGCTCATCATCTATTTGTGAAAATTGTTGCACATTGTTTATGTAAAATGTTAATTGTGAGAAGCTATGTTGATTAAATCTGTGTGCATATTAAATGTAATTGACGCTTTTATGCGTAGTACAGAAATAGTTTTGAGATGCCCATACATGTTCAACAATGGAATGAAAAAACTTTTGCTTTTTATGTTTTGTCTTGAATTTTGGGAATGAGGAAAACATGTCTCTCCTCATATTTTTCAGCAAAGATTTTGTCACAAAGACTTTTACATGATTTAACAACTCCAATAAAATAAAAGGTTATTTGCTGTTACCTTGCATCTGGAAAAGCTTCAGTTGATCTTCAAATTTTAGTATGGTTATAAAAGTTATATTTTATACATGTGTAGAGTTTTGTGAGGATATATAGAATGTTTAAGGGGGCTATTAATATTATATTAAAAAATGCGAAAATTCTTCGCAAGATTACAACTCCAAAAAAGATTTTTCTCCACATCTCATGAAAATTTCACAAAACATGACAACGTACGCCTTAATCAATATACTGTAGCTTAAAACAAATATATTTACTATTCAAAAAGATATGAACAGTTGTAGTAAATAATGTGGTAAATAATTTACTACTGCGCATGCACGGACAGTAGTAAAAGAACTTTGAGATAGTTTAATACTCAACTGTCTAGAACACCTTCTAAAAAAATCCAACTGAATATCACAAAAATTCATAGAGATATCGGTGTTTAAATGAGTTCTATTTTAGCTGTTTTCTAAAAATGTCTTTACGCTAAAGGGCTATTCACAAATGAAAATTTGTATCAGGAACTAAAAATTCATCTTTCTTAACAAACAATTTATTTTCTTTCTCTTTATATAGGTATGTACTACATACCTATAAAATAAATAAATAAATATATATATATATAAGTCGGAAATCTCTTATATTATTAAAATCTGTGCGCATCTGTGTGTGTGTGCGTCTCTAGGAAAAACGCGTTGTAACGGGTTTGTCTCCGACTCTAATGATCGCAGCGTCTTGATACCTGTTCCATTAGACGCAGAATTTCTTCATCTCGACGTATTCACTAATTGTTAATTGATGTGACCCTAATTAGCTGAGATATTAATGAAAACGTCCAACTATGTGTAATGAAAAATTGATTCAAAATGTCAGGCGACCGTAATTTTCATCCGGAACCGCGTACCTCAAAAGGAAAAGCAGAGAGAGAAATTTTCGCGGGTTTTTGTAAAACGATCCTACCTGAAAGGTTCGAGATATTGAAAATACATCTGTACCACAAGAAAGAGCATTTATTACAAATTCTTACAGTGAATTTTTTTTTGTTTTAATACGAATTTTTTATATTTTTAAAAAAAGTTTTAAAAAAGGATCCAAAATTTCTGTTTTTTACGATCGTCTTTTTTGAAACGCCCTGTACGACCGAGTAACTTTTCCACTTCTTAACAACCGGCATATTTTGAAAGCTCATTTAATCCTCTTTCGAACCATATAAACATTTTAACAAAATATTGATTAGCTATCCATATTTTTAGATTTTACGAAACATCGATTTTTTCACAAAGCATTTTATAACTCAAAATCTTTCTGAGATAAATCTTTTTTTTTTTTTTTTTTTTAAATATAGACCTCAATTAGAAGAATCATATCTCAAAAGATTGAGACATTATTTCAAAAATTGAATGATTTATAATTTTTTTTTAATTTTAGGCATTAAACCATTGAATACCGCGAGCTGTATCCCGTAATGAAATTCTCCAGGCAAGCCCTTTGCGTTCGTTGTGGGTTACCGTTACCATGACAACCCATTAACAGAGAAAACCATATCTGGCGAAGAAAGAAATCTTTTACCAATTGAGATTACGTGGTTTTTCTACTGGGAATAAAAATTGCAAATTTCAAAATGCTTCAATTTTCTTAAAAATTCTTTCAAACTTACTGTGCACTGTTAACAGCACAAGGGATAGTTGCAGTTCAGATTTCATCGAATTTGAAAAAAAATTACATTTTAATTGCAAATTAAATTTTATTCTAATACGCGTATTTCAAATTCTAATTATGATTAAATTATTTTTAATAGATCATTCGAAAGATATTTTAACTCTTTGCGAACCGTGAGTAGGTTTTCGCAGAGACGTCAAAAGACCGCTGTTTCCCATTTCCTTGGAGAAAATTTAACCCCACTTTAAGCGTTATGCGTAAACCCTGATATTGTATTCACTACTTTCAAGATTCCGATCGTTCTTTGAGGGAAAATAAATGAGGATTTCTTTTAATGGGGAAAATGCTGGAAGGGAAAAATAAGAAAACATATTCCTTTAGAGTGGAAAGTCAGACTTTTTTGTTAGAAAAGAAGAATTACGAGAAGACAATCATAGGTATTTTAGCTAGTACAATGCATATTAGTACTCAATAAAACATTTAAATTTTACGCATAATTTAAAGTAAAATTTACAAAATGATGAAATATTTGGAAATTTACTCTACAATCATACATTTTTTAAATAAATAATTGGATGATTACTATTATTTATTCTTGATTGTCTTCTTATTTTTTAATGGGTATTTTAAAATTGTTAGGGTATGTAAAATGAAACTATCTATTTTTTAGATCTTGATGACTTTATAAGAATTTTTAAAAGTGTTGATTAAACATAATTAATGCTTTGAAAGTTTTTAATCAAAAAATGTTAACAAGTGGATTTAGGTTTCCTTTTGTAAAATTTGGAAATATTCAATTTTCATTATATTTGTATAAGTCTGTTCTGTTTTTTCATTTTCTGAATTATTCCTATGAGTCATTAAAATTAAATTATTTATTAAATAAATGGCGATGGTTTATTACATGGGTATATTGTTTATTGCTATCTATAAATCATCTCTGCAAAAAGCAAAGATTTCACAAAGAGAAATTTAAATGCCAGAATTTTTATATAGTAATTTTTTTTTAAATATAGATATCAACGGGCATCAACGATTACTCAAGTTTACTACAAAAAAAAAAAAAAAAAAAAAAAATGTGGCACTCGGGGACTGCCGCGGTAAAGCTATTGCATTGCAGTTTTTATCAACTTATGCAATTATAATTATTTATTTATTTTATTTTTTACCCTTCCGCTCCTCCCCCCTTTCCCGCCCCTCCCAATAATTTAAAAAATTCAAAAATATCCGCAATCGATTTGTATGTATCGAAAACCTCGATGTACCAAATTTGAATGATCTAACTCTATTTCCTCTGCCCCCCCCCTCTCCCCGGCCCTTCTAATAACTTTACACTTTCAAAAATATCCCCATTCGATTCGCAGGCCTCTAAAACCTATCTGTACCAATTTTCAATGGCCTAACTGTATTTCTATTTTTTTTTTTGCCCATAGGCCCCCCTTACCGCCCCTCCTAATAATTTTACAAATTCGAAAATATCCGCAATCGATTTGTAAGTATTGAAAACCTCTATATACCAATTTTGTACGATCTAACTGTATTTTTATTTTTTGTCCCCCCTCTCCCCCCCCCTTCTCGCTACCACCTAATAACTTTACACTTTCGAAAATATCCCCATTCGACTTGCAGGCCTCTTAAACCCATCTGTAAAAATTTTGAACGGCCTAACTGTATTTCTATTTGTTTTTACCCCATAGCCCCCCTTACCGCCCCCCCCTACCCGCCCCTCTTAATAATTTTACAAATTCAAAATCATCCGCAATCGATTTGTAAGTATCGAAAACCTCTATGTACCAATTTTGAACGATCTGACGCTATTTTTTGCCCCCCTCCCCCCTCCCCCCTTCTCGCCCCTCCATATAACTTTATAATTTCGAAAATATCCCCATTCGAATGCAGGCATCTTAAACCTATCTGTACCAATTTTGAACGGCCTAACTGTATTTCTATTTGTTTTTGCCCCATAGCCCCCCCCCTTATAGCCCTACCCCTACCCGCCCCTCCTAATAATTTTACAAATTCAAAGTCATCCGCCATCGATTTGTAAGTATCGAAAACCTCTATGCACCAAATTTGAACAATCTAACACTATTTTTATTTTTTTGCCCCCCTCCCCTCCCCCCTTCTCACCCCTCCTAATAACTTTACACAATCGAAAATATCCCCATTCGACTTGCAGGCCTCTTAAACATATCTGTTCCAATTTTGAACGGCCTAACTGTATTTCTATTTGATTTTGCCCCATAGCCCCCCCCTCACCGCCTCACCCACCTACCCGCCCCTCCTAATAATTTTACAAATTTAAAATCATCCGCAATCGACTTGTAAGTATCGAAAACCTCTATGTACCAATTTTGAACGATCTGACACTATTTTTATTTTTTGCCCCCCCTCCCCTCCCCCCTTCTCGCCCCTCGTAATAACTTTACACAATCGAAAATATCCCCATTCGACTTGCAGGCCTCTTAAACCTATCTGTACCAATTTCGAACGGCCTAACTGTATTTCTATTTGTTTTTGCCCCATAGCCCTCCTTACCGCCCCACCCCCTACCCGCCCCTCCTAATAATTTCAGAAATTCAAAAATATCCGCAATCGATTTGTAAGTATCGAAAACCTCTATGTACCAATTTTGAACGATCTGACACTATTTTTATTTTTTTGCCCCCCCTCCCCTCCCCCTTTCTTGCCCCTCCTAATAACTTTACGCAATCGAAAATATCCCCATTCAACTTGCAGGCCTTTAAAACCTATCTGTACCAATTTTGAACAGCCTAACTGTATTTCTATTTGTTTTTGCTCAATATCCCCCCCACTTGCTGCCCCACCTGGGGGCTGAATTTCTGAAATTCAAGAAACTGCATTTTAGATAGTTGCAATAGCTATATTTTAGAGCAAAAATTTCACGTTTATCTATTTTTTTTTTTTTTTTTTTTTTTTTTTTGAGATATATAGGATTATGCGAAATCACGTTCCCCCCCCCCCCCCCCCCCCCGCTCCCCCTTGGGGACCGAATTTCAAAAATTCCAGAAACCGATTTTTAGACATTTCTATTAGCTATATTTTAAAGCAAAAATTTTACGGTTTTCTGTTTTTTGTTTGATAAATGAAGGATTTTGTGAAATTACGTTTTGAAGTGCCGAAGTCTGCCGAACTAACTGTCTGCCGAAGTCTGCCGAACTGTGTTAGGTTTTTTTTCGTTACGGAATTTCTTGATTCTGTCGCCGCGCTCAAAGCCCGCGATAGAAGCTATGCAATAGCTTAAAAAGAAAAGAAAAGTGTAAAAAATATTCAAATTTTACTTTTTGAAAACCCTGGCAATAAATCAACTATATTATTGTTATAACTATTTAACAAGTTTTATAATGAAAATATTGATAACCACATCTAATATTTCTCCGAAATTTTAGTTTTACTTATTTCTATAAGGAAAGTAAGTGATAATATTTTTCCTAAATGAGAAACAAACATTCAAACTGTGATTTCTAAAAAAAAAAAAAAAAAGGTAGTTATTTTCCAACTCAACGTAAAATAGCATGTCTACATATCATTCTAATAACTAGTATATACAGCTAAAAAAACGATTATTAAGGCTTAAGTTTAATTATTTTTAATTTATAAGTTTCTGCGTTTTCTGAAAAATCGTATACGTAGGAGAAAATATGGTTTCATTGTTTGTTTCTATAATTTGAAAATGTTTAATATTTGAAAGTCTCAATTAATATTTCCACGCATTTTTTTTTTTTTTTTTTTCAGAATCCGTTTACATAAATTTATCAGATTAAGTTTCACTTTTGAATAATTCACTCTCAAAATACTTTTTTTCTAAAAATTCATTTTTTTTCTTTCTTTAAATGCATTTTTGGTGTACGTTTGTAACACATTTTATATTGTTTCAAAAGTATATGATGGCAATTAGGATAAACATATAGAAATATTTCCATTTGGAACGTATGTGAAATATAAAACTCTAAAATAGAGTTATTTTAGAAAGAAAATTAACTAGAATTGCAGTGATTCAACCTGAGAAGATCTACATGTGTAGTAGATCGCATATTAGACTTATGTCGAATGAATAAATTATTACATTTAATATCTTTATGCAAAGTAATTTTTATAATAGTGTAGTAAAATGTCTGGTAGTTTATCGTAAGAAACCTAGAGGCAATGAACGGATATCTATTACATTCGACATTAAGAAAACTAATATAGTTTATATCAAAGATTTTTATATCAAAGATCATTTGTCCTGCCACCTATTTGCGCTTTTAATTCAATAGACATTTTCAGAATTGTTTGAAATCTATGTTTCTTGTTTAAGTTCAACAAAGCATTTTTTTTTTTTTTTTTTTTTTTTTTTTTAATAATGTATATAAGTTAGTTTAATGGCGTGGTTCGTGTACAGGGACACACAAAGGTAATTTAAGTACATTCCGGTGTACAAGAAAATCCTGAGGAATTTTGGACTATTCTATAAAATTGCACATATGTCACAAAATTTTAGAAACTAATTTCAGAAAATTAAGTGATATAGATTTTTTTTTAATCCCTTTAAATAATACCTTAGTCTCCAAAACTATATTCAAAAGTAATGGCAAAATTATTCTAATTTTCTGAAACTGTTATTATTATTATTATTATTATTATTTATTTATTTATTTATTTATTTATTTTTGTGACAGGTGTGTGATTTCTTGAAATGGAACAAACAGTAATAAATTAGGAGTAGGTTTTATACTTCTAATACGCGGGAGTAAAACTTATTAATTTAATTTTAAATACAGAAAAATAAATTTTTTTAATAGGGGGAAAAATGGATACACTCATTTTACATCACGAATAAAATGTTATTATTCATTTAATGCGTATACGAATCACAGCCATATTTAAACAGATATTAGTTATGAATTATAAATATTTTCATAACTACTTGAAAAATAATATTTAATTATTGACTAATTTGTATCAATTAAAAAAAAAATCTATAACGTGCTTGTTATACTCTCGATTCTAGTAAAAAAGTGCATAACATTTGATTTATCTGTCTGCCTATTTATTTTTTTAACTAAGTTTTTCGTAAAGGTACTGTAGAGAAAACGAAGCGGCCACTTCCAGTGTGGCACACGCTGCAGGGTATCGGCAATATCAAAAAATATCTTTGATAAAGAATAAGAATAAGAATAATTGGGAGCATTCCTCCTTTCAAAAGATTAGCCATAATTTCTCACAATATCATGGGAGAAAATGTTACACTTCTCAGATTGTGTATAGTTCTACTTTCACGAGTTGGCCCCTGTCAATCAAGCGTGACGTAGGCAGGGACGATTCTACTACCTTGAAATCGGTTGAGGGTGAAAAGGGAGGTGGTTTGCTATCTTTACGAGTTTTGCGCATTTTGGCGAAAATACTGTTTATTATCTACTTACTTATTTCCAAATTAGGAGAACTTTTGGGCTTTCTAATACGTTATATCATTAAAAAATATTTGTTACATTATAACTAATTATTAATACGATGAGGAATGTTATGATTGTCTAAACGATATTTCAAAATTTCGGTTTGCAGTCTTTTTTTTCTCTTCTTCTTCTTCTCTTTTTTCTTTCTTTCTTTCCTTATGTCCTAATTTGGACCTAGCACCATAAAAAAAACTACCAATCTACCAAACTTTCTTTCTTTTTGCTTTCTTTCTCTTAAAAATAAATAAATAAAATTGTTAAAAAAAAAAAAATATGTATATATATATATATATTTAAAATTTAAAAAAGAACTGCACTCATGTAATTAAATTTTTTTCTTTTCTTTTCTTTCTTTCTCTCTCTCTCTCTCTCTTTTTTTAAAGACTAAATACATAGAAATGAAAAGCCATTATAAGAATAATGTAAGAAATTATCTTTCATATTCGTATCTGATGTATATGCAAATATTCTGAGAGCTATTGTATATAATACTGTAAATTATGTGTACATCTCAATTTATTTTAATAAAATTCCCCATTTATTTATTCAGAATTTTAAAAAATGTTTTTCTTTTCTTTAAAAAAAAAAAAAAAAAAAAAGCGTAAAAACTTTTTCTCATTTTTATTTTTTAAATGTTTTCAAAGAAAATTATTTTTTTCCTAAAATACAAAATAAAATGCGTGGACAATAATAAGCAGCAAGATTTTTTTTCTTGTTTAAATTTATTGCTCAAAACTTCTTTATGGAAACATTGAAATTTCAGACATGATTGAAAAGTGTTTTTTTTTTTTTTTTCCATTGGCGAAAAGTAAAAATTAGTGGCTTGTTGTGTTATTTTCATAGCAACCATATTTTTTCCCCACCCATTCATTCTTTTCACTTTGTGCACCCCTACCTTAAAATAAACTCTTCGAAAAGAAGGAGGGACGAAGGGCCAACTCGTGATAGTGTGTGCATCACAGAAAGTAAAACTTCGCTTGTTTATCTGTCTATATTTCCTTTTCTTTTTCATTATATATATTTTAAGATTTCCATCTTCGCGAATGTGACATTTTGACTAACTTTTAGGTATTATAACATTTTTTAAAAGGCATAATTTAACAAATCATATCTTAATATATATATATATATATATATTTCTAATTTTAAAATGTAATTCTTCATCTGATTACTTTATATTCTAAAGTAATAGGTTGGTTGTTTGGTTGTAGGTTTAAAGGCCGATTGACTACTCAAGGGTCCCAGGTCTATAGGGGATGCCCTCCGTGGGGGTTCTTTCCAAGTGGTCCCCGCCCGTATTTACGCGAGTTTCTGAAAAAAAAAAAAAATGGAAAACTCCGAACAGATAGGTCGACGAACACGGTTAGAGATCGAACCCGACACTTCCCGTCCACCAGGTTTGAGAAGCAGTGCTGCTCTCCAATAATTTCGGGGACCGAAAAATTGTTTTTGAGACAGTTTCATTTGGTTAGACTTCCTGTGCCGTGGGGACGCTCCCTTCTTTAAACCCTCCGCTTAAATACTCAACACATACTCATAAAATATTTAAAGCTGTTAAACGTTAAAACTTTATTCAAAATTATTCAGGAAACATTCACCTTTATCACTCACTGAAACTTACTCATCTTCTTGATCAACATTTTCAAGCGCAATTTAATTGTGTCTTCCTTTCTAGGAATGATTATCCTGTATTTATCCACGTTCTTTAAATTCTTTATATATTTCACAAAACATACATAAATTAATTGTATTTCATGGGATGATATTTTCTTTTCTTTTATAAATATTTCAGTAATATATATATATATATATATTGACGACTAGAGGGTCCTAGGCCAAGATTGTATATCTTCCTTTCTGTGGATGTATAGCACGTATTCATCAGCGTTATAGAAAACACCATAATAAACTTCGAATGGCTGAATCGACAAATTCGACCTCGAACCTGGCGCTTTCCATCTTTCAGCATCGATAACATTTGCGTTTATGTTAATTTGTAGTTTGAGTTTGAGTTTATAGTGATATTTTATTATATTAGAATCTTTTTTTCTTCTTTTTCTACATAAAAATAAATATATTTAAATATATTTAGCAATCAAGTTTTCTGCAAGTATTCTATATTTTCTCTCAATTGTTGCTTGCTTGTTCTTTAACTCTTCAATTATGAGCAGCTAGTCACGTAATTTGGTAAGCATCATGGTGCCTATCTTTTCAATATATTACTTTCATCTAGGTATCTTCTATTTGAATTTTATTTAAATATTTTAAAAAAGATTATGTGAGAGACAGAGATATCTCATGATTCATAGATTTTTTTTTTTTTTTTTTTTTTTTTTTATATAGTTTTTATAGTTTCAATAAATTTTTAATAATCAAATTTATGTCGTAAAGTATGTTTACATTCCGAAATTTCCATTTTTTATTTTTTTGTATTTTTTCATTTATTTATTTATTTTTTTTATTATTAAATTAAATTAAAAAAAAAATCCATTTATCTTAATTTATGAGAAATGCCCGTTATTAATTTACTTTATTATTTTTATTACCTTTATAATTTTTTAACTTTATTTTCAGCAATTTTGAAAATATTAACTACTATGGGACTATAAACGTCGCTTATTAATCCCTGCGGGGATCTATCCGACTATACGCTGCTTTGTCTCTAACTGCATACGAATATTAATAGCGCATAACACACGGCAAAAGCACAACAATACTGTATAAATCTCCAACTTCAATGTCAAATTAAAATATATAATACAAATAAAACTTTTTTAAGATAGAAGGAAAATTTGTAATAGCTAAATCATTATACGTTACAACTTTAGTACATGACCCCCCTTGACGAATTAAATATTCCTGTCACTATTTGGGGATGAATTTTTTGGTATATTTTTTTGTTATTATTTTTTTAAGGGTATCTAAATTTTCGAATGCCTGCACTTTTTACTATATATATAATGATCGAGGGATCCTGAACTAAACCTGTCGTACTTAAAAAAAAAAAAAAAAAAAAAAAAAACACGAAAATCCCTGAACAGCTAGTTTGGGAAGAATGAACTGGGAACAATCGAATTCAGCACTATCAGTCTACCAGTTTTGAAAGCATTTGCACACACAGACTAAGGAATTACCTAGACCTGGCAAGACGACTATCCGGTATGGGGAAAAAGTGAAGTAACTGAGGTGCTTGTACTAATATGGCTGCTCAGTTACAGTTGAGACTTCCCTTTTAGAACCGTCTTGCCGGGTCTAGTTTAGGCTGACCAGATCATAATAGAGAAGCGTTAAAAAATGCTATAATTATCCAATTACGGATACATTTTTTTCATTCTTAATAAATAAGGACTAAAAATAAATTATTATTGATTAATAATTTACTTTCTACGATTTTTTTAAACTTAGGTAGGTAGGTAGGATGGGTTTAATGTCGCACTAGTGCTGCGTTATGGGTAATTGACGATGGTCTGGGACGCACCGCTAGGAATGGTCCAGAGACATTTCAGCTCAGTGGTCTGTGGTTTTGCTTGTACCAATGTGGCGGCTCGGTTACAGTTGAGACTTCACTTTTAGAACCGCCTGGCCGGGTCTAAGTGTTTCCTTAGTCTGTGTTTGCACATATTTTAATTTTCAGTGTAAGTGAGTGATAGTTAATTACATTTAAAGCTTTGTGTAACTCATGAAATCAAGGAGTGGTGAAAAATTCTTAAAATGCATACTTCACGAGATATCCATAAATTATCTATATTTTATTGGAAGCCATTTTCTTTCGTTTTATAAATATTTGCAGTTTCGAAAATATTTGATATGAATTCAGTGAATTTTTAATTACGCGAAATTATGACGATATAATATATCGAACTTTTTGAAATGTTTGAGACAACGTTTAATTGAATAAGCATCCTTTTTGTAAAATTCTAATTTTAGTCTTAAGCATTTTCTAACATAAGACCGCTGTTAAAAATTTTCCACTTTCATATATATCAGTAACTATTTCTTAACTAAACAAATACAATTTAAAACCATGAAAATATTTTGGTGCACGTTGTTAAAAAAGCATTTTTCTCTGTTATTTTAAATACCGGGTGATCAAAAGTCACTAGACTTTTTAAAACCTTATAATCATCAAATTATTTACAATAAAATGATGCGGTTTCCACAGAAATGTTCATAATCACGGGGGATTTTTGGTTTTAATAAAAAACAATATATTTATATTAGTTACATTTTTGACCAAAAGGTTTCGCTTGAGTTCAATAAACAGAGTTATTAAATTATATTACAGTTCATTGATATGAATAAAAGTGTTTCAATACCTACAGCTATTCAATTTGATTCCCATCACTGGTTACAGCCGTCAGACGATTGAAGACACCCTGCACAGCGTTAAAAAGCATGTCAGAGGGTATACATGACAAATGGTGGTATATAGCTTCTTTTAATTGCGCCAAAGACGTAGGCCGATCTCTATACACACGTGACTTCAAATAAACCCACAATCAGATGTCACAAGGTGTAAGATCTGAAAACCTTGGGGGCCATTGGTGTGGAAAACATCGATTAAGGACATGGTTGTCTCCAAATTACGACCTCAGTGGTGTCATGACAAGAGTAGCTACGTGCGGAGGCGCTCCATCATGCATAAATGTTTTTGAAAGGAGTGCTTGCGTCGATTGCAAGTAAGGGATTACTTTATTTTTTAATAGCGCTTCTTATCGTTCACCTGTGAAAGAAACTGTCTGAAATAGTATGAGATAATGCGCAATTAACTCATCTGCTTATTTAACGCATAAGATTGTATTCTACATGAAACACTAAAGCCACTTTTTGACAAGAATTATAACTAACATGCAATATATATATATATATATTCATTAAAATCAAAACCCCACCGTGTTCCTGAGCATTTCTGTGTAAACCGCATCGTTTTATTGTAAATAGTTTAATAATTATAAGATTTTATAAAGTCTGGTGACTTCTGGATCACCCGGTAATTTGTATATCCTGTAATTAAAATCTGTGGGAATCTAATCATCATTCTTCTTAGTCAGGAAGATGTTTTTAACATCATGGGGATTTTTCTGGAACGAAACCGTATCCAGTGTATTATGACTGTGTTGTACGCCAATTTGTCTGCATATGCCAATTATGGGGGAGACATCTTGTGCGGCCATGGCCATTCTTGTATATGAAAGCAGAAGCAGTATTGTCTGAAAATAAAATTGCTCCTGCATTTAAAACTAATTTATGCAATACTCATTGACATTTTAAATATTATGTACAGTCGGTAACAAAAGTGTTCGATCACTAGCAAAAATTCCTATGTAAAAAAAGTACACTTCGTACAGTTTTATTAAAAAAAACCTTGTCGAATCCTATTCTTAGTCAGTCTAAGAACATGATTCGATAAGGATGTATTTAACAAAGCCGTACGAAGTGTACTTTTTTTACATAGGAATTTTTGCTAGTGTTCGGACTGTTTTGTTACCGACTGTATAGTAGGATCAATGCGTTAGCCCTAACTTCCATTTTGAAAGTGACTGGTTTTGTTTATTTTTAAAATTCCCAACATTTTCCAAAATTCCGTGTTTATTCCCCAAACTTCTCGCGTTTATTCCCTTCTTTCAAAAATTTTGGGTTTTTTGCAACACTAGTTGCCCTCACGAGAATAAATTTCACACAGAAGTCGTTTGAAGCGTGGTTCTTGCATACGTTAACAACAACAAGCAATTTCTTTGCTTTGCCATTTAGATAGTACAAAATAAATATTTTTAATAATAAATTATTAATTTAAAGATTTAATAGAAATAAATACATAAAATAGTAGAAATAAAGCCATTAATATGCAAAAAAAGAATCAAAATTAACTTTTATTTTTTCGCGTTTTCTGATATTTAAAATCAAATTTTATAGTGTGTTTTAAAAGTTTGTACTTATTACATTAAAAGGCCAGTTCTGTTATCTTTGCTTATTAAGAGGAAAAGGCGCTCATAGTGCGATTTTGAGAAAATATCTTTATAAAGAATGTACAAACATAATTTTCAAGACGCAATAAAAAATAAATAAATAAAAACATATAAAAAAAAGCCCAGGGGAAAAAGTCAAACTTCTAGTACAGTCGGTAACAAAAGTGTCCCAACACTAGCAAAAATTCCTATGTAAAAAAGGTACACTTCATACGGTTTTGTTAATAAATCCTTGTCGAATCCTCTTCTTAGTCAGTCTAAGAACATGATTCGATAAGGATTTATTTAACAGAACCGTATGAAGTGTACTTTTTTCGCATAGGAATTTTTGCTAGTGTTCGGACAATTTTGTTACCGACTGTATGTGAAAAGAAATATGCTATTGTATTTGTACCGAAAAGGTAATACAATAAACTTGCGTAAGAGAAAATATAATATTGAACATCCTTCAAACACAGAAGTAATATGTTCGTGATTTAATTTTAATTTATATATATTTTGCTTGTATAATTGAAGTTTTTATAAAACATTGGACACTAATATTAAAATTTAGGGACAAATGCGAGGAAAAGATCGATAATTTATGCTCAATAAAACTCTCAAAATTTATAATTATAGTTACGAGAACAATGAATCAACGACACTCTTTATTGAGGGCCAATACGGCGCACCTATGTAAAATCTGTATAATTCTGTTTTCCCCGTGTTTCTTCCCCACTCGTCAAAATGTATTAGAATTTTATGCTTGCTCGACAATTTGCATAGTATTATTTTCTCCAAAATATTCAAAAATCATATAAAAATTCAATGGATGTTATAATTATAATGGATATTATTACTGTTTATGTGACAGATTAAGCTGCCATATATAACACATGACATACGATATTTCCATGCAGATACATAAAATACTAATTATATTTTATATAATAACTGAAAAATGTAATGATATATATAGAGAGATTTTTAATTTTATAAATTAATTTTTATCTAGAAAGGGGAACTTGAATGTAATATATAATTTATATTTTCCTCAATTTTGTGTTCTATTTTCGGTTTTCAGAGTTATTATTACTATTTTTTAACTATTGAATAATACACAGTAATTTTTACTGTGCTTTACATTTGTCAATGTTACCAGGCAGAAAAAGAAAGTCAGAATTGCATTAATTTTTATTATTATTATTTAAGTGTAGTTTATTATTTAAAATTTTATTCATCAGAAGGAGTTTACAATTATAAACCTGGTAATAAAAATTCGGATAGTCATTTAATCTTACAGGAAAATATAGCGGTGTATTTTTTTTTTCTTTCTCTCCTTTAAAAATAAATAAATAAGTAAAAGTTGCTTTATTTATTTATTTTACTAATTAAAAAATAATTTGTAATGCCGAAATTATCTTAAATTTGTGCAACTAAATTATAAAGAATTATGTGCAGTATAATAAAATGTAACGTTAACGAAAATGTAACGTTAAATAAAATGTAACGTGTACGAGTGAGAGATAAGTTGCGGTTTCTTTTTTCTTTTTTTTTCTTTTCAGGACATTATTGAATTTTGAGGCGATACTTCTTCGTTATATTCGTATAAAGGCAAAATGCTGATTTTTCCCCCTTGTAATTTTTAAATAAGTGTAGAAGATCAGTTTTATTCTTCGATGCAAAATAAAATCCGTAAACTTAAAAGTAAATGCCTGTTTTCTTTCTTCTTCTTCTTTTTTTTTTTTCAGTTAAAATTATTTTTATTTGCTTACTTGATCTCTAAATTCGTACTATATCTGTCATACCTGAACACTTGTTTCATGCACTGATTATAGTAGTAAATTAATTAAAAATGACTTAAATTAGGTAAAATTTACATAATTCATTAATAAAAGAAGAGAAAAAGAACAACGTTTACAGTAGACTTTACCTGTAGTAAAAGTAATATATTTTTTTCTTTTAAATTATACTGCTAAAATAAAAATACCATATTTTTGGATCTCTATTTTACAGAAATTTACAGAAAATCGTATTTAAATCAAATCATTAGATTTTTTTATCATGATTATTTTACACCTTTTATTTTTCGCGCATATTGTCATATAAATTACATTAAATAAAATATTGTTAATTAAAATTAAAAATTAAACTTTAAATTCGCGTAGAAAGGTAAAATAAATATTGAAGACTCATAAAAAGAAAACGAACACGTGTAGAACGAAAAGCGCATTTGGCTAAGTGCCCATCTCATTCAACGCATCACCCCTTTTCCGAGTAGGATCGTTCCGCGAGAGGTAGACATGGTTTACGAAAACGGACAGTACATACAGGTGAAGCTAATAAAAGCGTGTTAAAAACAGTAACGCTTTATGTTTACTTTTGCTACCAGCTCTCCGCGAAGAGAGTGTAATTGTGTTAACTTAGGAATAGGGAGGAGGAATCAACTGTCAACTTAACAATTGCTGAAGTGATTGAATACCTCCAGACCCATCTCTTTGTAGGGAATAGCTGCTCTTTCGGTCGCGGGGTTTTTCATGTACGGCCGTTTAAGTCGCTTTGGTCGAAAGAGAGTTAAACAATGAAAGAATTTTTAAACACATAAGCTTGAAAAGCTGAGAAATTGTGAATGTGATAAGGCCGACTGATTACATGAGGGTCTTAGGCCAAAGCAAAGTGTCTTCGTGATATCTTAGTCAGTCTTTATGTGAGTTTGGAAGAAAATACTGGAAAATTCCGAACAACTAAGCAGAGCAGCAGGCATGTGATTGAACCCACACTTCACGACTGTCAGTGGTACAAAGAAAAGAAAAATCCTTATTACTTCACCAAGACATTTATTTATTTATTTTCATGCTAATTACGTTTCATAAGTATGGACAAAAAAATGATCAAAACAAGGTTTTGCACATGAAGCAAAAATTGCATAAAAATTTTGTATAAAATAAATTTGCACCATTTTCATGCTAAAACTAATTTTTCTAGTATATTCGACTTTAATTCAAAATTTATAACACTAATTTTTAAAAATGTCAACAGATTTTTTTTTTTTAAGAAGAAGAAATTAAATGATTTGATATTAATAAAATTAACGCTGTCTCTTACGTTTTCAATGAAAATTGTTAAGGATCATTTTTCACCAGGAATTTGCGGCGTGATATTCCTCCTTCTCTCAATCTTCATGGTGAATATGTAAATGGTTTCTATGATATTTGTTTGGAGAAAAGCATATGAAACAAATTTTCCCCTCTATGAGTGCACGGACATTTAATTAGATAACATTTCTTGCAAATTTCTTTGCATCACATTTCATGCATATAGCACATTTTTCTGCATATAACCCTTTTTCTGCATGCGTATTTAGATCTTTTTTTTTTTTTTTTTTTCAAGAAAATCTTTTAGAACACACTTTAGATGCATACATCTTTTCTGTTTCTGAGTACATAAATGTATATTCAGAGTACTCTTCTGAGAGAATCTTTTACAACAAATTTTACATACATACGGATTTTCTTCTGGTTGCGTAAATGTCCAGCCACACACCTCATCAGTGAGAATTGTTTAAAACCTATTTCACACACACACACATCACATATTTTTGTGTGTGTGTATTCGTAGATGTTCATTTAGGTCTTTTTTTTTTAGAAAAAATTGGCTTTCCCTCCTGTATCAGTTTGGAAATGTCTATTTAAATTGCCCTTCGCAGAAAACTTTCTAGAACATATTTTACAAACATGCAGCTTTAAACATGAACACCTTTTACATGAATTCGTAAAGGTTTTTTAGAATACACTTCTGAGAGAATCCTTTAAAACATATTTCACTCACATATGGCTTTTCTCTTGTGTGAATGCGCATTTATATCATGCTTCCCCAAGAATCCTTTAGAATATATTTCACACGCGTATGGCTTTCGCCCGTATGCATTCGTGAATGCACATTTAAATGACCCTTCTGAGAGAATCCTTTAGAACGCATTTTACACACGAATGGCTTTTCATAACATTTCAGCAGTGTGTAAGCGTGAATGCACATTCAAATTATTTTTATCAGAGAATCTTTTAGAACATATTTCACACATATATGGCTTTTCTTTTGTGTGAATACGTAAATGCCTTTTTAGATGACTCGTATTAGAGAATGTTTTAGTACATGTTTCACACACATATGGCTTTTCACCTGTGTGAGTGCGTAAATGCCTATTTAAACCACCCTTCCGAGAGAATCCTTTAAAACACATTTCACACGCGTACGGCTTTTCGCCTGTGTGCGTGTAGAAATGCGCATTTAATTCACTTTTCTTAGGGAATCCTTTAGAACACATTTCACACACGTATGGCTTTTCGCCCGTGTGAGCGCGTAAATGCCTATTTAAATCACCCTTCCGAGAGAATCCTTTAAAACACATTCTACACGCGTATGGCTTTTCGCCTGTGTGAGTGCGGAAATGCGCATTTAATTCACTTTTCTGAGGGAATCCTTTAGAACATATTTCACATACGTATGGCTTTTCGCCTGTGTGGATTCGTGAATGAACATTTAAATAACTCTTGCGAGAGAATCCTTCAGAACATGTTTCACAAACATATGGCTTTTCGCCTCTGTGGATGCGAGAATGTCTATTTAAATCACCCTTTCGAGAGAATCCTTTAAAACACATCTCACACGCGTATGGCTTTTCGCCTATATGAGTGTGGAAATGCGCATTTAAATCACTTATATGAAAGAATCCTTTCGAACACATTTCACACACGAATGGCTTTTCGCCTGTGTGAATGCGTGAATGCCTATTTAAATCATACTTTCTAGAGAATCCTTTAGAACAGATTTCACACGCGTATGGCTTTTCAACTACGTGACTGCGTGAATGCGTTGTTAAATCCTTCTTCTCGGAGAATGCTTTAGAACACATTTTACACATATAAGGCTTTTCTTCTGTGTGAATGCGTTGATGTCTACTTAAAAGTGCTTTTTCGGAAAAAATTTCACTACACAACTCACACACATATGCCTCTTCTTTTATGACAGTACATACCTTTATATTTAGATCTTCCATTTTTGACCTTCCTTTAGAATATAATACAGTTACCTATTGCTTGAGACAGAGAAAATAATAAGAAAGAATCATCGATATATTTCGACTATTTAACATTTATTCAATATACGAGTCTTAAATTTAGATATATATATATATTTTTTTTTTAGTGAATATTTCGAAACGTGCATTTCAATTAGAATACTTTTAAAAAATTGTACAGACGGTAACAAAAGTGCCGGAACACTAGCAAAAGTTCTGATTTGAAAAAAGTACACCTCATACATTTTTGTTAAAAAAAATCGTTGAGCGAGTTCATTAGAGCGACCGAGATTTAAGAGCCGTATTCTCCCTAAACCGGAAAATGGAACGTAACCGGAATGGACACTAGCCGGAATGGAGTCTAAAAATCCCGATCCGTATGAAAACTTCTATTCTCCCTTCATTGAATTCCGTATGCGAAATCATTCCGAAGCATTCGAGAGGAAGTGACGTATTTGAGACGCTCAAACCAATCAGCAGTTAGAGAAAAATCACGCTTGTTAGTAAACAAACAACCACTCGATCAAAGACTCGATGGTTGTATTTTCTCACAGATATTTAAAATCGCTCATATTTAGTTCTGCTTAAACAGATATTTCAGAGTGTGTTTGAAAAGATACATCTAAAAATTAAAAAAGTGATCGGTCAAAAAATTACCGTTCCATAAATCGTATGATTAATGTAGTAAAATTTTCATAAAATTTATTCACGGCATCACATACTTTATTCCTACTACATATGGATTCGATTGCTTTATAACACTAAAACATGAATATCATCCGAATACAGTATTTGCTGTATAGCATTGCATTTTTAATGTATCATATTACGAGGTAATTAAAAAAATTAACAGGAAATTTTTATAATTTTAAAATTGTTTATTGATTTAATGGAGTTCTTTTTTTTTTTCAATTATTTAATTAATTAGTTGAATAATTTTAAATTTATACTCGTTTAAATATGGTGACTGGTTAAATTATTAATATAAT
Source organism: Salticus scenicus (assembly GCA_963930645.1). Taxonomy (NCBI): domain Eukaryota; kingdom Metazoa; phylum Arthropoda; class Arachnida; order Araneae; family Salticidae; genus Salticus; species Salticus scenicus. Next base: position 215,691,917 of record OZ005660.1, on the reverse strand, counting down.
AGTTAGCTTACTTGTTATATAATTTAATATTCAAGTAATTTCTTCATCAGAAGTTTTAGTTAATTTGTCATGAAGAAATTTGAAAGAATTTTTTAAAACATATAAGCTGAATTTTTTCAATGTCTAAATTATTCATAGGAAACAGAGTTATTGCTAGTATGTCATGATTTGTGGAAAAATATTTTTTTTATTTTTAATTGTAATTTTTCCAGTCGCAAGTCAAACCTTATACATCCTAAATTTAAAAAATTTCTAGAAATTTTTACAAGAACCTATAAAAATATATGAAAGTCTATAAGAGGTATTCTTTTAAAACATATTTTTACATTCTGCAATATTCATAAAAGAAAGTATTAGATTCATAACATTTTTAAACTTCTAGTCTTTGATGGATTTTACATGTTTAAATGTGTTTCACACATGAATTGACCATTCAGAAACTGGCTGTCTGTGTGTTAGACGTCTGCTGAAGCTTCGTATCTGTGAGAAGAAAAAAAAACATACCCCCTCCCCCCATACATACTCTCTACCTCAATTTACTATTAATTTCACCTCTAATATGTTACGAAATAACATTTATTTAGACTACCTATAATATGTATGCAGTTAGGATTGGCAGACAAAAATGTTAAATTGTCTTGTATTTTTAACTTAAAAAAAAAAAAAAAAGCAGCTCAGCCATTAGTTATTATTATTTTTTTCTTTTTAAGGCTGTCAGTGAAATGTATTAATGGTTTTTAAAAGATTCGAGATTAGCGGGTCATCTATATTTTAGACTATCTTTTGGAAAAATTGACCACGCTGTGTGTGTTCAGTAAAATAGCTGAATGAAATGTCTCTCACTTGATATGTTCATAAGAAAGAAGGTGCTGGGTTCAATCCTAGGTCAAATTCATCTGAGCAGTTTGGAGTTTTACATGGTTTTCTCTGAAACTTGCATAAATATGGCTTAGAACCCTTGCATAGTCAATCAGTTCCAACCCACACAACACAATCTAGTTTTGCCCTTTACCGTTATTGGATATTACACTGATTGTTCATATCAATTGAAACTTCACAATTTTCTGAATTACCTGTATTTGTACAATCGATTTCATTTAAGAAATTTTTTCTTAAAAGATCATCCCCCACCACAACATCACATATAATGGAGGGTGTTGTGTTGTTTAAGGTAAACTGACTATGCGTATGCGATGATCCTAGGCCTGGGTGGCGTTCCTTCTGTGGGTCTCTTTCTAAAGAGTCCTGGCTCAAATTCATGCAAGTTTCAGAAAAATCTCTGAAATGCTAGTGCTGAGTTTGAACCCCACATTTAATGGATTCAAAATTATTAACTATAATATCAAATTATGAATCACTCCCAAGTTATAATAGATCATGAATGAAACACAAAAATTAACCAACATTTTATTAAAAAACAATCTCAAATGCCATATTCCTCACTATAAGATTCATTTTTGGCTCTCTGTAATATGTAAGTATCTGTTAAAGTAAAATGTAATGAAAAATTCATAACTTGCAACAATATAAGTGTTTTTTTTTTATAAGCAGCTACTTCATAATAGGCTAATTTTTTGAAAGCTTATTTTTTTATTTATATATTTTTTATAAGCAGCTACTTGATATAAAGCTAATCTTTTAAAAGCTTATTTTTTTATTATTAATCCTAATAAACCAAACGTCCAATTTTCTAAAAAATAACACTGTAAACTGTTGCCATTACTAAAACAATATAAAAAAAAAAGTCACAAATTTGGCCAAGGGTGTCCCATACTAAAGCTGTGCTCTATTTTCAGCAAATCAAAGCCATAGTTAAGTGCTATCATATATGTACCGCTATTAAGAAAATATAAATGATATTCAATTATTTGAGGTTCATTATGTTGATTAGAAACACGGTTATTTAAAAAAAAAACAAAAAATTCATTGACATTAAGAAACAGCTTTAGTATAAGGTCTCTTGATGAAATTTGAAAACTGGCTCCAAAGTACAGTCGGTAACAAAAGTCTCCGAACACTAGCAAAAATTCCTATGTAAATTATGTACACTTAATACAGTTTTGTTAAATAAATCCTTGTCGAATCCTGTTTTTAGACTGACTAAAAACAGGATTCGACAAGGATTTATTTAACAAAACTGAGTTACGTGTACATTTTTTACATAGGAATTTTTGCTAATGTTCGGAGACTTTTGTTACCGGCTGTAGCTCGAGCGATTTTCGGAAGTCTTTTATTATGCAATTGCAATAGCCATTTTAATTCATCACCAAAGTGGCAAAAAATAATAAAAGTCGCAAAGGGGATTCTATACTAAAACTGTACCCATTTTAGTTTGTGGATGATAAAATCAAGGGGAAAAAACCTATAAGACAATTCGATTAATTTAAATGAACAATTAAAAAATAAATAAATCTAAATAAAATTTTAAATCATCTATTATGACATCAATTTTAGCAGCTATTTTTGTTTAAACAGGAATATTTTTTAAATTTAACATTCATGTGCAAAGAAGTGTTTCATTTTTATATTAAAATAAATAAATTAAATAAAAAGTTGTAAATATGTTATATTGTTGGTCTGTGCTGGAAATTACAGCTCAAAGAAGAATGTTGGGGAAAAACGCAAAAAATCATATTTTTTTAAATATCGAAATTTTAAAGTGCATTGTGAATCTGCACCTATCTAGAGGGCCTCTATCCTCTATCTAGAGGGCCCACCAGCGGCCGAGCGGTTCTGCGCTCAAAAGCTGGTAGACGTGAGGTGCCGGGTTCGATTGCAGGTCGCGCTCGTCGACCTAGCCGTTCAGAGTTTTCCGTGGTTTTCTCCGAAACTTGTGTAAATACGGGCTAGGACCCCTTAGAAAAACCCCCACAGAGGGCATACCCCCTCAGGCCCAGGACCTACAGCAGTCAATTGGCCTTATTCCCAAATTCAATCCTCTATCTAGAAGGAAAAAAAAGAATGTGCCATATATATATTTTTTTTAAATCTACATCGCACTCAGGCAAAGATACAAATATCTTCTTTTATTAGTATAAAAGCAGACTTTGCCTGCCTTACGGGAAAAAAGAAAAGAAAGAACATATAAGCCAACTTGATTGATTGAAATCAATATTTCAAAAATAAATAAATAATTAAAATAAAATATTATGATGTCAGTTTTATATATATATATATATATATATATATATATATATATATTTATTTATTAAATAATTTAAGCATTTAAATAAACGTTAATGATTATTGGCGACTATTTTCAGCACAGCTTTAATATGGAACACGCTTGGCAGTTTTACACATTTTGTTTGTCATTTTAGCGGTAAATTGAAATGGTTATTGCAATTGCATAAGTAAAGACCTTGACATCAATCAATCACATAGCAAAAAAATAATAATAAAAGTCACCAAAGAGGTTAAAGTTGTGTCAACGTTACTTTTATGAATAACAAAATCAAGGGGGAAAATTTGATTATTTGAAATTAATAAAAAAAAATCATTATTATGTCAGTTTTATCAGATATTTTTTTATGATACAGATTTACATAAAAATAAATTTATTATTATTTTTAATCAAAGGGTGGGGGGAGGGGACAACATTATTATGGGGTTTTTATTTAATATATTTTGAATCCCTATTGAATCAAAAGTTACAGCGCTAGATAGATTTATAAATTTGAAATTAATAAATGTACTAATTTTTGTTGCGATCGGTGGAACAGTTTACTTTGTAAAACAAATTAAAATCTGATATAACACAACATACAATTTATCAAAATAAAATCGCGGTCAAGAAATTTTTTTGGAGTGATCGTACCTCACAAGAAACTTTTAGTAAAACAAGTAAAAGAAACTTTTTACTTGCTAGTTTTTGAAGGTTTTTACTTACTAGTTAACATCTATTTCCAGAAGGCTTAAAAATGAAATTATTATACCTACTCAGTATTCACAGAGTACATATTGAATTCTTTGTGCAGCTGTTGTAAAATATAAAATAATTCTGAAAAAAAATATATACCACAGTTGTTTCGGATAAAAATAATAGTACAACATTTCATCAGGCAAAAAAGTAGACATAAGTGGCATTTTCATACACGTTTTCTTTTTTCTTTTGGGGGGATGGGGGGGGGGCTTATGAAGGGTTATGCTATTATGCTGACCTATGATTTTTTTTTTTTCAATTTATGGTATTTGTTGACAAAGTTTATTTATTGAATTTGAACGACAGTGAATATGTACTCAGTATTCACAGAATACATATTGAATTCTTGGTGCAGCTCTTGTAAAATATAAAATAATTCTGAAAAAAAAAAAACATATACCACAGTTGTTTCGGACAAAAATAGTAGTACAACATTTCATCAGGCAAAAAAGTAGACATAAGTGGCATTTTCATACACTTTTTCTTTTTTTTTGGGGGGGGGGGGGCTTATGAAGGGTTATGCTATTATGCTGACCTATGATTTTTTTTTTTTTTTCAATTTGTGGTATTTGTTGACAAAGTTTATTTATTGAATTTGAACGACAGTGAATATGTACTCAGTATTCACAGAATACATATTGAATTCTTGGTGCAGCTCTTGTAAAATATAAAATAATTCTGAAAAAAAAAACATATACCACAGTTGTTTTGGACAAAAATAATAGTACAACATTTTATCCGGCAAAAAAGTAGACATAAGTGGCATTTTCACACACTTTATTTTATTTTTTTAAATTTTATTTTATTTTATTTTATTTTTTTGGGGGGGGGGGGGGCTGATGAAGGGTTATGCTATTATGTTGACCTATGATTTTTTTTTTCAATTTATGGTATTTGTTGACAAAGTTTATTTATTGAATTTGAACGACAGATCTTTAGCACATTGAACTGTTAGAATATGTAACCAGACTTGAACAGAAATATAAATTTATCAAATGCCAATGTATGTAGTGCAGTATGCTATAGGGTACAAAAAAAATGCAGTTTGCTCTTAATATTTTTTACATTGATATTTTTAACAGTATGTAAATATTCATACATTGAACTGTTTTTTTAATTTATAATTAAAATTAACATAAATTGAGAATAAGACTTTTTTTTTTTTTTCACTACTGTTTGGACACTATTTATAGTCAAACTATCTAATTACAAGTACAGTTGTATTCAAATAGTAATGGAGAAAACAAAAAGATTGTTTTTACTTTGGTGTGTCTCTGTACTGTTGTAATATAATCATCATAATTGAACTTTGCGAGTCATAACAAAACTATCTTTTAATCAGGGATGTGATTAGCAAAAAGATAAAGATGAAACTATGCAAAGACAAGACATTAAAATTAAGTATTAGAATTTTTATGACAAAATCTATTATACTTGAGCAATAAATATATTTTATAATCTTCAATTAAAAAAAAAAAAAAAAAAAAAAAATTGTTTTATGCTTTAGTATTCAATTAAGTTTTATTTGATTTACCGATTGAACAAATTCACATCCTAAAGACAAAAAAGTTAAATTTTAATCATCATAAAAATATGTTATTTTATTAATAGAAGTAATTTAAAGCAAGGACATAAAGTAAAAATTAATATCAGTAAATAAATAAAAAAAAAATCAATTTAAACTTGAGTTAAAAAGAAAATATAAAATTATTACCTGTATAGCAATTCATACTTAGATGTGACGTCAACTTGTTTCCAAAGCATTACCAGGGAGATGTGTCTCAATCGTGCAGCTTTTTAATATAAACATTGCACAATTTAGACACTCACCAGGCTTTAGTTACAATCAGTTTAATTTACATTGTCCTCTTCAGGAGGGGTGCCTTAGACGGTGGTCTGTCAGAGTTCTTCTGTAGGAGGGCTGTCTCAGCTCTCAGCCTTGTCTTACTGAGTACATTTAAGTTCCAAGAGAGAAATCTTTTCTTTCACTCTTTTGTGTGAAACCAATGAATATTAAAGAATTAAGAGATCTAGTACACATTGAAAAATAAGTAAATATTAAATATAAATAAGAAAGCAGGAGGAAATTAATAATAATAATAAATAGAAAAGTTGTGAGGAAATAAGATTGAGGCAATTGCAGGTCACCACAGGTCAGCTTCGGTAAAACATTGTGAGAAATCATTGAAAATTTATTGTAATACTTTTATTTTTACTGCTAAAAGTGTTACTATTAAATGTGTTTTCATTATGTGGTGCTTTGTTAACTAAGAGTCAGCAACAAATCATTTGCACAAGGCTAATGGGAAAATACAACATTTTCTTTGCTCACTTAAGTTGCCTATGAACTATTATTAAAAAATAATAATAATAATAATCTACAAATTCTTGAATAGGTTTGCCATTACTGGTCTGATTTTATAATAAATGAATTTGAATTGTCTTAAAAATATGAATTTATACATATATATAGTATACACACACTATGTTAAATAATTTTACTTAATTTTTTGTCAGAAATCTTTAAGAATTTCCTCTTACATTAACTATCAACACATAAATGACATATTTTTACTATGCAACTTTTCTTCATCCTTTTCTTTTATTGCAAGAAATATTTTTAACACTAATTACTGCATAAATGACCAAAAGAAATATGGTACTTGCTAGTTCTTGCGCATAATTTATTATTAATAATTTACTTTTTCTGATTAAAGAAAAAATCATTCATTACATGCTACTTTTATCACTGTAATTAACACAATATTTTATATTCTACACTTAGAAAAGTGTGTAAAACATTTAAAATAATGGAACTACTCAAAGGGATAATTGAATTTTCAATTACAACTTATTATTTTATTAAATGTACTAAGTGAATTGAAGGCATAATTCATCTGGCATGTAAAAATAAGTATATTTACATTGTGCAGAACAGAAATATAGCACACAACTAAAAAATCAAAGTTATATTTTTAAAAAAGAGCATTTCCAAAGCCTGTATTCAATTTAATACATATTTTTTAACAAATTAAGAAAAAGTTGTTTGTACTTAAAAGTGCTGGATATTTCAATCAATTTCTGCAAAGTTTGCATTAGTTTTTAAAGTACAAAAGTTTGTAATTATCAGTTCAAAAATCTTCAATATTTAGAATAAGTAATAACTATGAAATACATACATATTACTTTAAAAGCAAGTTGAAAGTTCCTTAAATTATTTAAGCTTTCAAATATAATAAAGCATGACTTAATGAATTATGTCATTTTAACCCTTAACTACTGTGACTAAAATTCTCTCACAACTACTGTGAGCGGTCTCTCAGACCGCTTGATTAAAACTTATTGAAAACGTCGAATAAATGATAAGCTATTGATTGCATGCTATTATTTATCTACTAAATTGTTTAATTTATCTTTTTTTTAATTATTATTATTATTTTAAAGGCAATTTTGGAGAATTTAAACGGGTATCCCGACATATGAACGTGCAAGAGAATACCGATAGGGCAACATTGCATCGATGAGCATGAATTATATAATTTTAAACTCGCTAGTGTAACTCGCTAGTGTTCTCACTAGTGTAACAAAAAATTATAGATATAATAAAAAAGTATTATTAATTGTGGAAAATATTGCACTATAAAAAAATATTATTAGTTCCATTAAAAATACATAGTTGCAAACTACTCCGGATTATAGCTAACACAACTTCTCAGTTGAAACTTTTTCAAAATACACAAATAGCCATTTTTTTTTCATAAAATTACAAAAAATATCATAAATATATCTAGAGAAACAATACTACTCATCGGACAAAAACAGACTCGTAACTGCTGTCAGCGGTCTCACTTACCGCTAGAAAAAAGAAAAGTAGAAAAAAAAAATAACTAAACCCCGTTCTCTGAACGACAAGTGGAATGTGACCTTGGCCGATCGTTTTAGGAAGGTAGAAAAGAGGGCCTGGATCATTACCTATTTTGAGGGGTGTTAATGAGGGCTAGAAAATGGCGAGCTGTCTGTCAGACCGATGACAGCAGTTAAGGGTTAATGGAGAAAAGTGCCCAGATTAACATAATGAATGCAACAAAAAAAGGTAATATGAATACAGTGCATCACATAGAGTAACTTATGTCTCAAAAGTTATGGAATACAAGGTATAAAATGAACGAAATTTTAACGAATGTATAAAGCACTTATGAAATCAAACTTGTAAACAACCATTGACTATAAACAACTTAACAGAAAATATAAAGAAGAAATTTCACTAAATATTACCTTCATTCAGGATACAAAGCTTTTACATAAGACTTCGGTTGCAAAAACTCCGGCAAACTTTCAAAAAGAAAGGTTCAACACAACAATTCAGTCATACACTTCTAATAACAACAAACCGTCCGCCATTTTATCTTTCCACACACAATATTCCGCTTACGAATGCTATTCCGGCTGCTCTGAGCTGTCGGAAAAGATAGATCCATATTCCGTTCATTCGAAAAGCCTGGATTCCGGTTTTTGCTGGGAGAATAACTCTTATTCGGATTCCCTCTCGAAATCTTCCCATTCCGCATGAAATTACGATTCCGAAGGAGGGGAGGAGGTTTATCCGGGTGACGTAATGATCACGTGTTGGTGGTATTTACCTCTAACCTCGTGGATTGTTTACTCTTGAACTAAGCAGTGAGCGCCATTATTTTTATTAAATTTTTTCATTATTTTTTGTTTATATTTCTCCCTTTTTTCGCAGCAGTGAATTTTTAAGATCATGGTTTGATCCTTGATCGGCCGTTATAATTTTTACCATGAAAATATCCAAGAATACATTCTCTTAAATTCACAGAATGAAGGACACGGAAGTTCTGCTGCTTACAAGAAAATATTAATGGGTGTAAGCTTTTTAAAGCAGGGTTTGTAAAAAAAATGACATTTCAAGAAGTCCATAATGGGAGAAATACTGCTACCATTGTATCAGCAGATGTCAAAGCTAAATATAAAAAAACAGGAATAAAACTTAAACGTGACCATCGCAAGTGACAATGAGGTACGAATGTTTTCATATTCCATAGTGTTGAATGTGATTAAATTAGTTGTAAATATATTTGTAATACTATAGTTCATTATTGTATCTCTTCCATTCCTTGTATGAATGATTTTTTTTTTTTTTTTCATTATGCTTTGTTTGTAGTGTAGCTAGAATGAGAAACTTTTTAGACTATTCGAGCGAAGCATATATGGTGAAATGTATTAAAATTAAGTAGTTTATTTTTAATTTATGACCCAATTTAATCCCCTTTTCCCGTATTTTTGGAAGTGCCTATTAAAATTAATAAATAAGCTTAGTGTAATTACATATTGTGCAAAAAAACATATTTAAAACGTTGAATTCTACAAGGATACCCAGCTTGATAAATTATAGAGGTAGTTCCGCAATTCTAATGTCATATATATATACGTATATATATATTTTTTAAAGATATTTATTGTTTATAATTTACGTATTTCAATTAATTTTGATTTTATTTTCAGTGGTGAAAGTTCATGCAATAACTTTTATTCTTCAGAAATTGCAACTTTAGGAAGTTATTGTGCCACGAAATATAAAGTTCATTTTTGTTAAACGATTAGTGTTAAAGAAACTGTTATTTTATTCATCTCGGAGAAATCTGTTTGTAAGAAATTTTATAGATATCTGTGTTTTGAGCCAGAATCATGGACATAATTTCAATGAATGGCAATGGTTACACTTTTTCAACACCTTTATATCATATGGCACCCTTGAATCACAATATTCATATAAATTACACCCCTCACCCACACTAAATATTATAGGATATAAAATGTATTTATATTCCCACTCCTTTTTTTACCTGAATATTTTTTGTATATGTTAATTCCACTTTATTGATTTAAATAAGAAATTGACCAAATGCATTAAAAAAAAAAAGTGTAAAACGCATAAGAATTCTTATGTGTGCAACTGTGAATAAGCCACAATAACTAAATTAATCCGAAAATCATATAGCTGTATGTAAATCAAATATTTGTTGTACTAAGTTTCCAGTCAATTGAAGGATTACGTAAATTATCACAATTTGTTTTAGCTTTATAAAAATAATTACTAATTCTGTGTCGACCACTTTTTATGCAAACCATGCCTTTAAACATTCTTATAACATGCTTTAACTATGTTGCATGTATAATTTTAAGCGTGTACAAGGAGGCTTTCTACTTATTGCCTGCTGAAGCCTAAGACCATCATATATTCTGTGAGGAATTTTATTACGAAAGTTACTTTCTACCTAATGTATGTTTTTAAATTTCATGTTCACATTCAGAAAAAGCACAATCATTAAATTTGTTCTTGTTTTTAAAGATTTATTATTGTTACTATTACTTTATTTTCTTAAATTAGAAAAATGGATTTATTCATTTTTCAAATTTTATAGGCTATTTGTACCTAAAAATTTTAGTTTGATAACTATAAAATCACATCCAATTATCAGTTTTGACAGTTAGGTTTAATTTTTTTTTTTTTTTTTTTTTTTTTGCTTCAATGCAAGGCAGTCGAATTTTAAAGTGACTGCATTGTCTTTTTAAATACATTATACGTGAATTTAATCAAAGCTAACAAATTACACAAATAAAGAAATACTTCACACTAGAAGCATATTCAAATTTACAGAAAATATCAAATGAATAAAATTTTATTTTTTCTCTGTGTTAAACCTGAAAGTATAACAAAATAATATGTAAGAGAAAAAAAAATCTGTTATTTTATTTGAAGATGTTAATTCATTATTTGGGTAATTTTATCATTCGACAAGATTGTGAGAAAAGTTTGTCTACTGTTAAATTGTTATTTAATTTAATCAGGCATGAACGTTTTCAGACTTTAGTCTGAAATCCTTCCTTTTGAAGGCCATGTTGGCTGTTTCCGAGATCAGTGTAAATCCAAAGAGAAACCATAACTAAAATTTATGGGGGGGGGGGGGGGGATAGAAAATCATTTTAACTTCCCGAAGTGTGTGACTGTTTTGCTGAAAAATCACAAAATTACTGTTTTAATGTTTTTAAGTATTATTTTGCTACAAATTTTTAAAATAACATGATTATTTTGCTGTTAAATGTGACAAAATTTTGTACTATTTTCAAAGTTAATTCCAGAAATAAAAGATTATTTTAGTGTAATATTATATATTTGCTTTTTTGGTAGCAAATTTCTGAAACGTGCAATATTGTCGCAGTTGATTAGGGAATTATGGGTTTATTTCACTACTGTTAAAAAGAAAAAAGAAATTACATTTATTTACAGCTAAATTAAATGCTGAAGTTAGGGGTAATTTTTGCTGCCAATTTCCAAAATAATGAATATTTTGGCACTACCAGGAATAATTTTTTTTTTTTTTTCAATATGTGTTTGTCTGAAATATGTAATTATTTCATTAAAATTTCTGCTTTTTTGGTTAAATGTATGATTAACAAATATGCAAAATTTGCTGATTTTTTTTTTTTTTTCTTCTGCCAACTTCATTGAATTTACTAATTGATTTGTCAATTGTAAGTTAACAATTGTACACTTTTGTGAATACATATTTTTGCATTTTATTGTGATAAATTTGTATTGTGTGCAAGTTCAGACTTTTCATTTTTTATGAAACAATTTTATTAGTTAGATAGTTATTTTTGTTTGTTATTCTTTTTTTAACAAAGAGAGATGGATAACCAAGGTGAGCTTGAACCTCCGACTACTTCTGAAACACGAGATATAGCAGACCCAGACCATAAAGCGAAAAAAGGAGAGGCAACTTCAACTAGCGATTACAAAGAAACGTGCCATCTTAAAGAAGTTTCATCAGATGAAGATTATTCAATATCTAAATCCAGCAAGTCCACAACCTGAGGCACCCAACCATCCCGCTGGAGAAAGCCATCAACCTGAGGCACCCCACGACAGCCGACACAGAGAGCTTGTAAATATTTATAGATAGGATTTAAATGTAAATAAAGGCAAACGCCTGGTGGGTGTCTAAGTTGTGTGGTGTTTATTAAAATCACTGCACGACTAAGATAACTCTCCCTGGCAATGCAAAGAACATCGCTTCATCAAAGGACATAGAGGTAATAATTTAATTAATTTCATGTAAATAAAAAAACAGAATTTTATGACAATACTTATTTATTTAAACACTTATATTTAAAATAATGATTGTTATTATATGAAAGATCAGGACCCTGTGCATTTTCGAGAACGTGTGTATACGCAAGTGAAGTGTAACATCGCTGACCATCCGTGGATACAAGAAAAATATTTCCTATGTTATTTTCCTATGTTCCTTATGTTGAATGTCTAAAAAAAGTATCTGATGTAAGATACTAATATTTTGCAACGGAATAGATTTCATATGTCATCCTTGACGGGAAAAAAAATATCGCCAAATTATTTGGCGAACATATTTAATTCCTTTCAAAAATCATGGTTATTTTAACAACGTATATTAAGAAAATAATCAGTAATGTGAAACAATATTTCGTACAATACATATTACAAAAATATACATCTGGCATGTATATTTTTGTATTACGTTTTTGATCGCCAAATACAAAAAACGCTAAGAACGACAGTGCCTTGAAATTAAAAATTAAAATTTTGTCAATTTGACAGCAAAATAACTCAATCTAACACATGCACATGATAACTAATACATATCTATACCCAAATATGGGGATTAAAATCAGGAAATAATTTTCTGTGATTTTTAATAATAAAAAAAAAAAAAATCCAATGGGCGATTAACATAGGAAATCTTTTTCTTGCATCCACGGATGGTCAGTGACATCATTCGCTTGCGTATTGTCCTGATCGCCTTCTTCATGTTTGTGTTTTTTGTTGCAATGATGGTCGCAATCCAATTTTCTTTTATTTAAATCGTCATCTCTCAATAAAGAATTATCTGAAATATTAGGAAGCGCCTCATCCTCAAGATTTATTGAATCACCGGTATCGCCATAGTGCGGTGTGTCCGGTTCAACTGGACGACCCATTGTTTTGTCTAGTATCTTTTTAAGTATTTGCTCTGTGTTTGCACTCATTTTCTTTAATCGAAAAAAAAAAAAAAGTCGAAAGCCAAAATTATCGCCTGTATCTTTAGAGTAAAAATTCCTACCTATGTACATTAGTTTCAGACACAATAGACCAATGCCGTCATCATCAGTACATAATCTGAAATTGCTAGATGACCACTTAATTGGTGGTAAAGACACATTTTCACTTTTGCAATAAGTTTATTCTACCCATTGATTTTGAGCATAAGGGTGAAAAGCCTTAGACCAGTGAGGGTCTTTATTTTCAAATAATTTATGATGTTTAGTAATCATAGGAGCGTTTCCAGTTCTAGTAAAATTAGCCACAGTGACTCCATCATGATGAAAGCAATATGAAAATAAAAATAATTATAAGATAAAAAACTTTTTATAAACCATGTTTTTAAATTTTCTGTTGAATCATAGCTATAGAACTAACTACATTAGCACTTTATCAATGCGTATTGTTACGAAATTGTAAATAATTGTATTTATTTTTGTATAAATTCTTTCAAAGAGGCTTAGTAAGTTGATAAAATGTCAATCTGCATTTCCAGCTCTTTCGCGTTAAAATAGCTTAATTTTCCCTTTAAAATGCATTAAAAAAGCTCCAATAGGCAGGTAATGGATTTGGCGAGAAAATCCTTATTATCGATATTCCAAAGATGGATGTTCTAATGTGATTGGTTAAAGAGTTACGGGAAATTTGAATTAAAAAAAAAAAGCTGATTTAAAAAATAAAATACTAATCCTTTTAGAACAACATATACAGTAAACGCCGCTTATTAAAATCACTGGTTAATAAAATCAGCCGCTTAATGTGATGAACTTGCCAGGACCAGAATCAAATCAATGCAAACTAATTTTATAACTGCTGCTAAAAAAACTAAAAAAAATCTCTCCAGCAGCAAAAATGTCATTTATGCACACTAAAAAATTTTTATTTACACTGTGATTTTTTATTTTAAATGAAATACAGCAAACCCTCAGTTATCTATTTTTGTCGAAAATTTTACATTTACAGCAATTAAACACGTCCCATTACAGCAATTAAACACGTCCCACACGTCTTAGTAATAATTTCAAGCAATGTATTCTTCAAAGTATGGTAATAAGTTAAAAATTTAATTTGGCTCTCAAGTGATTTTTTTTTTTTAATGTACATTTATGTTTAATTATAAGACAATTTTTGTTCTTATTCTGAAATAATTAAGAGGCAAAAAGCTTTAAAGGAAAGATTTTAAAATTAAAAGAAAATCGTGAACTTTTGGCAAAGTATTGATTATTTCCCTCAAAGGAGAGCGCATCAGAACTCGAGATGTGTTTAATTCACTTATTTTGAAGGAACAATCAAAGAATTATCTGTTAAAAATTAATTAATATTGTTTATTAGTTCCATTATTTGGTAACTTTTGAAATTTCTTTCCAAATTCATATAGATACCTTTTTCTTCAGTGAAGGAATGTTCGCTGGATATAAAAATCAGCTGCTTAATTAAATAACTTTTGCACAGAGCGAATGTGATTTTAATAAGCAACGGGTACTGTATTTGCATCATAAACTACATTAGCACTTTATCAATGTGTAGAAAATCTTTAAAGTGATAATGATGTCAATTTTTGCCAGATGCATAATTACTATTTTTACAATTAAAATTTTTTTACGCTCACAAATACAATTTTTTAACGCTCATGTTTAATTAAATTTATTTTTATGTCAGAAGAAAATGAACTCGTAAATTTTTTTTGGTAACAATTAAATTATAGCTAATATTTTAATGACTATTTTGATTGCTATTAGGAGCTCATTATTTTCATATTTTAATTAATTAAAAGAAAACTATTAGAAAATCTGACTTCGAAGTATTGTGTTGTCATCGGGTTCTGAGCTACTGTGAAAGTTTCAAATGTCTAGCTAGTAGTTAAGTCAGTTAAAAATAGATTGCAAGATTTGTACTGGACAAACAAACACAGAAGAATAGAAGTTAATAAAAACATGGTAAAAAGTAAAGTGATTTTGCCTGATTAGATGATAGTCGGTGATATATGTCACTCGCAAATAATTCCTCTTTAGTTACACAGCCTTTTTTTTTTTCGTGGTGCTTTTCTCCTGACAATGTTTCTGGATTGGGTAGAATTACTCTTTTTACGAGGACGTTGCTGTCTATTCCTCCGTACCGAACGGAGGAAGGAAAAGTACCGATTAATGTAACTAATAATTAATTTTCTTTAATGTTACTTGAAATTAAATAACACAATTGTTTTGATTTAAATAAAATTACTTCTTAATTACTCTGAAAAATCTTATTTTAATGATAATTAAAAATAACAGAATTTTTTTCAAATGATTAAATATTTTTTTTTTAAATTGAGTTTTTATATGTTCAACTAGCTGAATAATTTGATATTTCGCCAAACTGAATATTCGGTGCATCCCTAGTTTGTAGACTGTAATGGTACCAAATTCTTTGGTGTACCTACAAGCACTATACACAAGACATACCACTCAAACACTACACACACAGAAACACAAAAAAAAAAAAAAAAAAACTTTTAAATAATCCCTAATGATACTGATGAATCCCCTGCTCCTTAAATCGTTTATAAGGGTACTATAACAGCACTATAGTATAGAATCTTATTTGAGTACTACAATATAACAGTGCAATGCTTAAATTGTTTAATAAATCAAGTAAAGAGACATGCAAGCAGAAGCGGGTAAAATTTCATTAATTTCCTTCAAATACAACTGTTTTATTAAAAGAATGACAAATAAAACAGGAAAGAGATAATTTTATATCAACAAAATGCAGCATATTATATTCAGATTATTTCACAGAATGTGACTTTGCTTACCATAATTTTACAAAAGAAAAAAAGGTTTCTGAAAAGTGATGATTAACACATAAAGTAATTTTGCTGTGTCTGATAATTACACTGCTATCAGTTTAGAAAATAATATATGTACAAGAAAAAGTTATTTCAGTATAAATAATATACGACTATGAGAAATGTAAATTGATAAAAAAGGAAACCATAATGCATAGTTACAGAAGATGAAATGATTTCATTGTCTTTGTTCTACAAAAATGTGAACAAACTGGAATGAAGAAAAAAAAAAAAAAATGTTTTAAACAAAGTGTACACATGTGTGTATTTAAATGATTTAAATAAGCATTTAAAAAAAAAAAAAAAAAAAAAAAAACTTAAACTGGTTTTAGCAAAGAATAATGGTTTGAATTGATTAATGATTTTTCCATGCATTCCGTATGGTACTACATATACTGGGTAGTGGGTGATAAAAATTAAATGTAAAATTGTGTCTATATTAAACGTGAACAATTTGGATAATTTAACAGTCAGAAACAACATAAATTATTTCAGTTTATCTCCAAGACTTGGACCTCAATTAAAAGAACCTTTCCTTATCTCATTAAATTCAGTTTTTAAAAAATCACTATAAAAAAATAAGTGCTACCCTGATTTTTTCCTGTTAAACTTTACTGTAAACTTCATTGTTTAGATTGGTTGTGTTACACAGATTTCTAGGAGTCTACAATAAATTTGAATAAAACTGAAAAAATTAAAAAAAAATAAATATGTACAACAACCAGGGCCTGATTACCCAAAAGGCTCGGGAAGCACAAGCTTCCTCTCTAAAATTTAGGAGGGGGCCCCAAAATGACTAAAAACAGGGTCTTGAATTTTCTGTTTTATATTTTCATACTGAGATTGAATTTTTCTGAGAAAATTCGCCTAAAGCAAGATAAAACACTCACTATTTCAGGAAAAATCTATTATTTAACCTCAAAAATCTGAATGTTCTTAATTAATAAGTTATACGATTTTAATGTTGTGTGTAGAAATCACCCAGATATATGAATGAAAAAATAAATGACTATAAATACACACTAATTTTTGGTCTATAGCATTTTTATATTACAACATGTAACAGGAAAACAAGATTTTCTGAAATGAAAGAGGGCCCCGAAATGATACTGAGCTTCCCCTAGCTTCAAAGCTTAATCGGGCCCTGACAACAACAAATCTTTAGGATAAGCAAAATTATAAAAATTTAACCTTACTCTATCTGGTACGCACAAAATGAAAAAAAAAAAAGTATAACATTAATTTTGTAGTAACATTGAAGCATATAGGAGATTTATTGTAAGAAACGAAGTAGAAAATTCCCTATTTCCTTATTTTTTTATTAAAATTTAAATTATAAAATACGGGTTCGAAAATTAACTAAAAATGCTGATATATAAATTAATTGACTAATGGAGGGTAACAATCGTATATGGTATGGTGCAGTCTAAAAGTTTAACTAATTTAATACGCCCAGTAGCTCTTTCGACAGGAATTCTATGTCGTGAAACTTTTTTACTTTCTTTTCTTTCATCAAATGAAAATTGAATTTTGTTTTTTTTTAAGTGTGGTGTAACTAACTTAAAACTAAATATAGACGGTACAGCATCACTTTTCAGAAATCTCTGTAAAATTTTGGTAAGTCAAGTCATTTTCGGTAAAATGCTCTGAACATAATACGCTATGTTTAGATGGTGTAAAATTTTCTCTTTTCTGCTTGATAAGCCATTCTTTTAATAAACCAGACGAATTTAAAGGAAATGCATGAAAACTTACACGTTTCTGCTTGCATGTTTCTTTGCTTGAATTATTTGTGGATCTAAAATATGCACAGTTTTTTGATATGTTGCTTTCTTGTTTCTTTCGACTTCGCATTTGCAGCGTAAACAAATCATGGAATACCACCGACACGTGAGTTCGGCACAAACGTTGCCAACGGTGAATAACCCTCATACGGCTCTTTTTCTCTCGAAATCACCCCATTCTGCGCGAAATTCCGTTTCCGATTCCGAAGGAGGGTAGAATACGGCGCCATGTATGGCGCTCCTAGCCTAGTTAAAAACAACTACTACTCCCTCTCTATTGCTTTTTAACTGTAACTGTTTAATTAAATGAAGATTAGTTTTGGTTCTTGTTCTTGTTCTGCTGTAAGCTGCTCATTCACTTCCTAGCATTATTTTTCGTTTCGATTTTATCTATTAAATGCTATGCTTTCTAAATGAAGTATTTAATTTGAATTTTCATAACATAATGTCACCTTCTTATCACGCAACCTACGCCATCATCAAAACCTGTGTTTCCTATTTCTAACTTCAAAGTTTCCGTTGTCAGTTTGGCGATATGAAACCTGTTTTCACAGTTTGCATCTTGCATGATGGATTCATAAAAGAGGTAGCTATAGAAATTTTTTTACATTTATACAAACATACATCGGAGAAATAAACTGTGAATACTAATTAATCACTTTAAAGTATTATCAGAAGACTAAAAAAAAGAAAAAATAGTTTCCTTATAGTATTCAGTCCATTTAAAAAATTTTCCCCAAACTTAGTTTTTAAATTACTGTCGCCCTCATGCTACATATATATATGTGTCATATTTTCATATATACTTTTTATTTCAGATACAATAACATACATGAGAAAATCTATAGTTATCAGAAGTATGTTCAAAAGGCTTTTCTCAAATTGAAAATAAAAAACACACATACTGAACAAAAGCCAAATGAGTGTGAAATATATTCTGCTGTTTTTTTTAAGAGGCATATTTGTGTATAATTTATAGTATCCATTCTGGAGAAAAACTATGTATGAGTGACAAATGTTTCACAAATTTTTCTAAAATAAACATTTAAGTAGACGTCTTTGCAATTTAATCTGTTTATTATCTCTTTTTCATATCTATCTATGCATTTCGACATATTTTGCCTTGTTTAAGCCATCATTTCTATTTGTAATTACTTCAAGTCTTTTTCCTGTTTGTATGATCATTATACTGATACTGGCGAATTATGTGCTGTATATATATGTATACACAGTGACAAGCTGCGAAGCAAAATGCCGAGGCTTTAACTCCAGACATTTACTTAAAGAAAACTAATTGTGTGTGACATAGGTTCAAAGCTAATTTTACTTAAATAAAGAACATGAATACACATCCTCCCACAAATACAGGTGAAAAGCCATTTCAATGTCATGAGTGCTTTAAAGGATTTTCTAAGAAAAGTAATCTAATTGTACACCTACGCATTCATACACGAGAAAGACCATATATGTGTGAAAAGTGTTCTAAAAAATTTTCTGAGAAGGAACATTTAAATAAGCATCTACGTACTCACAGTGGAGAAAAGCCATATGTCTGTGACAAATGTTCTAAAACATTTTCTCAAAAGGAGAACTTAAAAACACATTTTCGCATTCATACAGGCGAAAAACCATATGCGTGTGAAGACTGTTCTAAAACGTTTTTAAAAAAGGACCAATTAAATAAACATCTACATATTCATAGAGCAGAAAAACCGTATGTGTGTCAGGAGTGTTGTAAAGGATTTTCGGAGAAATGTAATCTGAAAGATCACTTATATATTCATGTTGGAGCAAAGCCATATGTTTGTAAAGAGTGTTCTAAAGGATTTCATAATGAAATTAATCTCAATAAACATATGTTCATTCATACAAGAGAAAAACCATATGTGTGTAACGATTGTTCCAAAGGATTTTATGTAAAAAGCAGTTTAAAACAGCATCTTCGCATTCATTTAAGAGAAAAGCCGTATGTGTGTGGAGAATGTTCTAGACGGTTTTCTCATAAGGGTACTCTACAAATATATGGTTTTTCTCCTGTATGAGTGCGGAAATGATTTTTTAAAGAATGTTCTAAAGAATTTCTTCGACTAAGTAGTCTAAAAGAACATCTTCCAGTTCATACGGGAGAAAAACCATATGTCTGTGAAGAATGTTGTAAAGCGTTTTCTCAAAAGAGTACTCTAAACACTCATCTTCGCATTCATACAGGAGAAAAACCATATAGATGTGATAAATGCAGTAAAGTATTTTCTCAAAAAATTAATTTAAAAAATCATCTTCGCATTCATACGGGAGAGAATCCATATGCGTGTGAATTAGGTTAAAATCATTAGTAATGGCCACACTTCAGCGTAATCCTGGTATCAGTGTGTGAATGCTATACAAGCGTATTTTTTACACACTGACCTCTGCAGATGTCTATACACACCTTCAATCTTTCAATAGATTAAGCGTATACTAAAAGACAAAGACATTTAACATTTGAACCTGTATTTGTATTTCACCCGTGAAGTGTCCTCAAAAGTTTGTTTTTAAAGCTTAGGGAAAACACCGATAGATATTTTCTAGATTTTATTGCTGCATTTAACAACAACAAGAAAAAGTATTTATTTACATATTTGCATTATTTCAGAAATGCCTGTTACAAAAAAAAAAAAAAAAAAAAAAAAAAATCATTGGTCAGCTATTTTAATAGGTAAGGGAGACCGGGGCACAGTGGACCACTTTTACACTCTTAATTTTTTTTCACGAAAGACCGAAAAGCAATGTACTTGGGGAGGATAGCAAACAATCTCTAAACCCTTCTTGACATGTCTTAATTTTTTTATAACAATATTTCCAATAGGTTATGAATGAAAAAATAAATTGTCAGCACTCACAAAGTGGTCCACTCTGCCCCAACACCGGGACAGTGGGCCAGACTCTTTGGTTTATATTAAATTAATATAAATCACTTTCTTGTTCTCTCTATTAGTTTCTTATACTATTCTAGTCTAAAGAACATAATTCTAGCATTTTCATGAAATAAAATAACCAAAATGAAATTAAAATAAAGAAATGAGAAATCAAATCTCAGTAAGAAAATTTATTGTTAAAATAGATATTGCTTTTTATCTTTTATTAATATAATATAAACCAAAATTTTCATTAATGAATATTATACTATTCAAATATTTAATATTTTTAAAATTATTTTGAGATACAATTAATTTATATTACATTTTTAGGATAAATTTAATTAAAATATATTAAGTTACTTCTTTTGCTTTTCACATGTGATCTCTAAAAACAACAATAAATAGTAAATTATTCCTACTATTTATTAAATTAGATATTTTTTATTAATGCTATATAAATCAAATTGTTATACATTTAGATATTAATT
Organism: Salticus scenicus; assembly: GCA_963930645.1. NCBI lineage: Eukaryota > Metazoa > Arthropoda > Arachnida > Araneae > Salticidae > Salticus > Salticus scenicus. The sequence goes on along the minus strand of OZ005660.1, from coordinate 215,670,860 downwards.
ATTATTATATTACTATTCAAATATTTATTACTTTCAAAAATTTATTATTTTTATTTATTTTATTATAACATTAAGATATTTATTTTTTTGAGATTTTAATACTTCGCATTATATTTGTATCTATAAATTTAACTAAAACAAATATAAGTATTAAATCTAATTTGTACTTTTAGGCACATTGGAAGGTGGTCCACTGTGCCCCGGGCCAGAGCGAAATAAATAATAATAATAATAAAATAATATATAACTACAAATATGCTAATAATTTTTAAGAATTTAAAAACAGCCATATCTTGCCTTCCTTTAACAGCTATATAGTATTTACAGTCACATGCTCAATCTTTATTAAAAAAAAAACTTCAATGTGGAAACATAAAAACTACTCAAAATGGTTACCTTACTATTTTCTATGTGGTTTTTTTGGTTGCATACAACTAGCACCATACTGCCATACATGAGTATTCATATGGACTAAAATACTTGAATATTAATAGATTTAAATATGGGTGGTCCACTGTGCCCCGTCCTCCCCTATGCAGTAATTTTCAATTACTTGTTTGAAACGTTAATTTTTCAGCATTCACGTTTCTGAAAGGCTTATGAGCTCTGTTAAGAAGCAGTTTTAAAGAAACACAATTGCTGTCTTCTTTCTTATTACGATCGTGAACAACTGTGTGTTTGAAGATAATCAAAAAGTAAACTAAAATAATTTTTAAGGTTTTTGGAACGATGACAATGCTACGATGTTATGTGTTACATCTTCCAGTCATAATTTGCTTTTAGGTAGGTTGGGGGGGGGGGGGGGGCAGATATTTAAAGTTTTCTGAAATTTCCAATATATTTAACTTCAACAGTGGTTTTATTTATTTTTTTTTTTTTCCCTCTGTGATATTTTTCTAGTTTCTCGTAATTATTAGTAAGTAAAATAATTTTCTGTCAATTGCTTCATTTCATATCTTAACTTCCATCTGTCGTCTGAAAAATTGTTCTGAAAAATAGTTTCGTTAGCTGTAGAATCTTTTTATGAATTAAATTGTTTTTGTATAATATAAAATTATATTTACTGATATGATTTTCATTTTACGAAACACAGAGAATTTTCTTTAAAAGTCCTACGTGTTTTGCTAAACATATTTTTTCCATGTAAAAGTGTTTCTGTGTATATTATTCTCTGTCAGTGTAATTTAGTAAGTACTTCCATTTATTGCATTCTTTATAAAAGAATGTCTTCGACTCAATTTAGGTAGCACCTGGTAATAAATTATATAAATGATCCATAATAAATTCGTTTTAGTGAGAGATTCATTCTACATATTGCGAAACATTTTTAACTACTTCTTCATTTGAAATTTTTCTTCAAACCTTGTATTTTACCATGTTTTTACTTCGATTCTTGTTTGTATGTTTGTTTGTTTGTTTGTCAGATACAAATCTTGCAATCGATTTTTAACTAACTTCTCGACTAGCTATATATTTGAAACTTTCAGGACAGCTCCGGACACGGTGACAATACACTTTTTTAATACTTGTGTCAACTGTTTCATGTCCCGCTGCCCTCGGCAGCGTTTATATGATTCGACAGAAAATTTATTTAACTAACTTCCCGACTAGCTAGACATTTGAAACTTTCAGAATAGTTCAGAATACGGTTAAAATGTATTTTTTTAATACCTTTAGCCAACTGTTTCGGGTTCCCGCTGCCTTCGGCAGCGTTACCAGTAAGAAGCTTGCAATCGGTTTTTCACTAACTTCCCGACTAGCTGGACATCTTAAACTTTCAAGATAGCTCAGAACACTGTGACAATACATTTCTTAGATACTTATAGTCGACTGTTTCAGGTCCCTACTTCATTCGGCAGCGTTTATATGATTCAACAGAAAATTTATGTAACTAACTTCCCGACTAGCTAGACATTTGAAACTTTCAGAATAGTTCAGAACACGATGAAAATGTATTTTTTAAATATTTTTAACCAACTGCTTCCGAATCCTGCTGCCTTCGGCAGCGTTACCAGTACAAAGCTTGCAATCGATTTTTCACTAACTTCCCGACTAGCTAGACATTTGAAACTTTCAGGACAGCGCAGAACACGGTGACAATACATTTTTTTTTAAATACTTTTAGTCAACTCTTTCAGGTCCCTTCTGTATTCGGAAGCGTTTATATGAGTAACAGAAAATTTATTTAACTAACTTCCCGACTAGATAGACATTTGAAACTTTCAGAATGGTTCAAATACGGTGAAAATGCGTTTAAAAATATTTTTAACCAATTGCTTCGGTACCCTGCTGCCTTCGGCAGCGTTACCAGTACAAAGCTTGCAATCAATTTTAACTAACTTCCCGGCCATTTGAAACTTTTATAATAGCTCAAAACACGAGAGCAATGAATTTTTTTAACACTTTTATCCAATTGCTCCGGGTTCCCGCTGTCTTCGGTAGCGTTTATATGATTCAACAGAAAATTTAAAAACATGGTATATAAAAAGATCTTTTTATCTTGTATTTATTTAGACCTTATTAGCCACGTTGTCTAAGTTTTTTTTAACGAAGGTGATATACTTCCATTATATGGGTGAGAAAAAGGTAATTGGTCATCCCAGACCCAAAAAATAATGTGGGACTAGAAAATACCCTAATGTTCCAGCAAAATTAATTTCAAATATTAATTGCAATCTCGATTATTGAAATTATTAGAAATATAATAACTTTTAAATAATTTGTCAAATTAAAAATTTATAAGTTTAAAAATTCCTAATCAGATGTTATTACCCTTCCCGTTCTTTTATAAAACTGCAGTTGCCTATTCGCGTTTGTAGTGACCGATAGATGGCGTTCCTCGAGAAGGGGGGGGGAGAATCTATACACATGATAACTGTTTATTCCTAAGAACTTATATCACGGATTATGGCTTGGATTGCGCTGCCTCAGTCTTATGATAGATCTTAATCATGCGATTCATCTTAAGAATGGGTTGTTTAAGAAAGGTATTGCTGTGCCATAAGCGTTAAGTCCTCCACATGTCCTTGCGAGAAAAAGGAGCCAGCCAACTGGAAACGCGGAGCGAGCTTTGTTGTAAGTGCGCGCGCATCCAGTTACAATTCGACTTAAGATAGCTCTAAGATAGGGTGCCTAAAGAGTAGCATAAAAGTAAGAATGACGAGAATACTTACAGCACATGCTCTGTACATGCTCTGCATCGGATCGGGTCGACTACAGTTTCATCTCTTGCGGTTCGGGTCGGGTTTAGTTTTCAACGAATCGGGTGGACTTCAGAACATCTTTCTAAAAAAAATTATCTTAATAAACCCCAAATTTGTGTGCTTTATACACCCAAAATAAATATACACTTACCCAAATTATCGTAGTAGAATAAACATCCACATCAGACAAAAGCAATGAACAAAAAAAAAAAAAAAAAAGAAAGGAAGGAAGGAAAAAAAAAAAAAACTGTTATAGAATATAAGCTGTTGAAAACTGGTGTATGATTCACCTGCTTTGATTACTTACATCCTTCTAAAATAGATTGTGAATTTAAACTGATAATTACTATTTTTTCTCTTGCAGATGTTTTTAAGAAGTTATAGGACTGTAGATTTAGCTGAGTTTAGTGGACGTTTAGTTGACATCTGCAACATTGTATTATGTTAATATTATTCTGTGTGTGGTAAGCATTGAACAATAAATGTAAAAGCATACTGTTTGAATCCCATTTTTGTACACTTGAAGCTCACAACACACATAAACAGTTAAAAATGATTATTAATCCATTTTTCCGATTTTTTAATTTTTAACTTAGTTATAACTTAGCACAGTGGGTTGCCAAATTAATATTGACACCTGACATTTGTTTTATATTTTTGCGTTTTTATGCCACTTATAATTCCTAAAGATCTTTCTTGTGATACTGGAACGCATTTATAATAAATTTTATTATGTTACGCATTATTTTAAGTGTTTTAATAAAAAAAAAAATACTTTAGGGACACTTTAGTGACAGCCAGTTCAATATATATTCTCTAGAGTGCTCTCAACGTGTAATATTGAACTTGCACTTTAACCCTACAAGGCACTCAGTTCCATATGTGGAACACCGACTTTAATCGTTCCTATAGCTATAAAACTATTAGTAGCAACATCTCTTGACATTTGATAGAAGCTATTGACATTTAGCAATGTTGTAAAACGAATCTTTACCTAAAGATGTCGTTTATGTTTTTGTTATAGTGCACTCAGTGTGAAATTTGAATGAAAGTGATACGTTAGTCGTTTGTCTGAATTCAAAAATAAAAAAGAATAGTTATTGAACAGTTTAGACTCAAAACAAAATACTGTGTGTTATAACGAAGTGTACATTTTGCAGAGGTAAGTTTTTTTTTTTTTTTTTTTTTTTTATATTACAATAGTAAACGTATTAGTAAATCATACTTTTATGTATGCCCCACATACGGTACGTTGAGCTAAAAAGTTGATTTTTCCGTAAAATATGGTTTTATTTTTATTTTAAAAAGTTTTCCCTATCTTCTGATCACTAATTACAACCTATATATTTTTGTCGCGCACTAAAAAAAAATTGAGCCTTGTAGGGTTAAATCCTAGTAACTGAAATTTAGTCTATATTCTGTCATCTGTCGCATATTTAATAACGCAAATAAAGTTTGATTATTGAGTTAAAATTATATTCATCTGGTTTACATTTTTATTATTATTATTATTTTCATTATGATCACAGAAAGTGACATTTCCCCAAGAAAAAAAATTCGAAATTAAAACTCTCCTCCAGAATACACAACATTCCCAGATGAAAGTCGCAGATACTGTTGAGTTTTCTAAATCCTCTGTAAATAAAATAAAAGTGAATTTTGACAAAAACCTGTCCCTTTCGTCGAAAAGAACAGGGGAGTGCGGCAGAAAACGTATATTACGCAGACAGAAATATTAGGGACATCTGCTTACGAAAGAAGATAAATAGTGCTATTACACTGACTTAGATTGTTCAGGAATCAGGTATTGCCATTTTGAAGAGAACTGTGCAGCGAAGATTGGCAGAAGGTCTGACAGGCCATCGTTCAAGTCACAGTTCTAAGTTCACAAAGGTTATGAAAAAGTAACGACTCGCCTCGGCTCGAGACCATCGCCACATTACTGTGGAAGTAGAGATGTAAAAAACCCGGGAATTTCGCTTCTGGGGAATAAACATGAGAATTTTCGGGTTTAAACCGGGAAGTTTGGGAACTTTGATGGGAACTAATATTCAATGTTTAGATTTAATTTCACTTCCTTTAGATGTACCAAACTTGTTTCAATATCATTTTTATTCTACTTGGTTAAATAAAAGTGATATCAACAATTATGTGATTATTTTACAGAAAAAAATAAACGTTTACGTTGTTGACAATAATAAATGATAAAGTTTTGTCTGCCTATTTAAATAATTTTAATTTTTTTTTCTTTTTTTTTAATGAATACCATAATAAAATATGTTATAAAAAAATAATACAATGAAATTAAATTATGGTAAGAATACTTTAAAATTATTAAATTTTATTATAATTCATCGAACAAAATTTCACATTAGTTGATGAAATTTTGTTATAATCACTCAAAGAGCACGGGAAACAAAATCGAACATGAGTTCCTCGGTTATTAAAAATTCAAGCAATAATTTTTTAATTCATTAAATCAATACATAAAATATTCAATAGCATAATTAATAATTTGGCTGTTATTTCTTTCTTCATTTCTTTTTTGCATATTCATATTGTTGAAATTTTAATTAAATAATATTTCCTAGTATAATATTATTGATTGTGTTAGTAAATGCAGAATATTTTGAAGCATTTTTGTTTTATTTTTGAAATAAAATGTTAAAGATATACATCTAAAACATGCGATTGTGATATTAAAAAAAAAAAAAAGTGTTATATTGAACTTAGTGTGGATACAGTCCGAACTAGAATATAAATATACGGCAATAACAGCGAATAAGTGTATTAATTAATGAAATTTGGAACTTGTACTTTTTAAATTTATAGATGTTAAAAGCACTATTTAAAAACTGAAACATCATAAAAAACATCAGAATGTAAGGTAACGTTTTGAAATGCCTTAGAACAGGGCGCGAAATTTTCGCTCGCAAGCTCGCCATTTTCGAGTGGAAATTTCACTGTGGCGAGTAAAATTTCGGTCTAAATGTAGATAGAATTCTTACAGTATACGGTGCTACAAAAAAAAAAAAAAAAAAAAATCGATTTAAATACGTGTGTTCTCATTTTTGCATGAATTATATTCCTCATAAAAATAGGCCCACCATTCACCGAGAGGTTCTGTCCTTGAAGCTGGTATACGTGAGGCGCTGGCTTCGATACCCGGTCGCGCTCGTTGGCTTAGTCGTTAGGATTTTTTTAGTTTTTCTCCGAAAATAGCGTAAATATGGGCTAGAACCTCTTAGAAAGACCTCATGGAGGACTCTTCTACTCAGGCCTAGAGCACATGTGAAAAAAATCCTTTTTATACACATACTTTAAAAAATTATTAACTACTAAGACTAATTTAGGTTATATTTGTGAAAACTTTTACAAAATGTTGATACAGAATGACTGTTCGTTAAAACAAATAGTTTCATCTACCGAATATTCTTTTTTTTTTTTTTTTTTTTTTTTTTTGCTAATTTTACATTTTCTTTTATGATTATGATTTTAATAAAAAAAAAAAAAAAAAATGTCTACTTTTTTTTTTTTTTTATGTAACTGCATGAAAGTACCACAAAAAAAGTTTTTGTCTACAGCAAAAACTGATAATTAATAATAAAAAAATCTGTATTATCCAGTGACACCTAAAAAAATTAGGGATTTTTTCTCTCTTATCCATATATTAATTTAAATTAAGATGTACTGAATCAAATTCATCATTTGAGACAAAAATGTTTCCACCACTTGTATAAAGTAGCTTTTGAATCTGTTTTTATAATTATTTTAATTCAATTTTGTGTCTTCTAAAATGACTTCATTTTCAAAATTGAATGTCTTCTATTTTGTTATAAAATAAAAGACATTGCGTAATTTCTCCTCTTTTTCTAATAAAAAAGTTTGGTCACCTTATACGTAAAAAAATAGAGTAAGTTAATCATATTTTGTGGCGAGTAACTTTTTTTTCAGCGAGTGGAATCGAACTTGAAATTTCGGGCCCTACCTTAGAACATATCTAATATAAGAAAAAAAAAAAAAAGATAAATTCGCAACTTGTGAAAACTTTCAAAATCCCTTGTTTTGGAAACTTTCAAAATTTCCTTCCCAAAAAACCGCATTTATTCCCTGGTTTAAACCCAGTTTTTTTTCCCGCTCTCATTTCTATGTGGAAGATTGGAATAAGGTAATATATGATATTTAGTAATACTTTTAATGATTCCTAAGTCTTTTTTTTTTTTTTTTTTTTTTTTTTTTAATTAAACCATAATTTATTTCAATTTGAGGTTTGTCTCACAGATGAGTCAAATTTTAAAATTTTAGCCGATAAGAAAAATTTAGTGAACAAGTAACCATAAAACAAGACCAATGTAAGGAAATTCTACGAACTCGCCTTCTTACTCAGCTGGAAAAATTGTTTCATGAAGGTGAACATAGTTGTTTAAGCAAGATTATAGCTCTTGCATTAAGTCAAAACTGTTACTGAATTATTACGAACCAAGAATATTGAAGTATTATCTTCGCCTGGCAATTCGCCGATGTGAATCACATAGAAAACTTATAGGATTAGTAATTTTTCTGTTATAAATAAATAAATAAGTTTATACCTGTACACAGTTTATAAAACATAAATCTCGATTTTTATTTTAATAGCCTTTTTCTGAACTAAACGTTAAATAGCCTTTTCATTGCTTTTACGACAGCGCCACCTGTTGAGCAATATGCACCAGAGTTTGTAGATCATTTTATGTTAAGATATCTGTATCTATCTATCTGCATGTATATGTGTGCGTGTGTGTATAAGTTTTTATAAAACTTTGTGCATTAGAGTTGCCGTAACACATACACAAACATGAAAAAACTTTTTCTGGAAATTATCATATTGTATTCTGGACCTCTCAAAACGCGTAATCGAAGATCAGAACTCTGAAAATTTTACAAATCTAGTCATATTTTTATGAATACAAAAGATAAAAAAAAGAAATATAGGAAAATTCTGTCAAAGTTTAGTACGGAGGATTAATAATTTCAATCTGTAAAATTTTAATTTTAATTTATTTTTTATCTCATTTTTTGACCGTAAAACTGGGCTACGTACTTTTTAAAATGACTGAAATAAATTAAAATGAAGTGTTGTCACCTAAATTTCATACTTCGTTACTTTTAAAAAAAATGTAATTGTCGTGTCTAAAAACTGTTTGCACCCCTGGATTCAGAAAAAACCTCCTTTCATTTGGTACCGAATTTGTAACGATTTATTTTCATGTTGCACAAAACTGGTCTACAAAAAATCTAGATTGAAACTAATAGTCCTCCGTCCTAAAAAAAAAAAGGGGGGGGGGAGAGAATAAGAATAGGAAGCTATTTAAATAAGAGAAAAAAGTTCTATTAAGACACTCATTCATCAGATATTATTCTATGACACGAGGTTTTATTGTACATGCGAAGTAAATAAAGAAAATGAACTTATGTAAAAACTTGCAGTAAATAAAATTTTGCGTTGCTAGTATTTATTTAGAAAAGTAGGTAAAAACGGCTGTAATTTATTATTTAGTAGACTATCAGCTAAATATATTTAAACATTTAATTTTTTTCTCTATTATTCTTTGCGAATCCTAAAATAGGATTTTAGACAACAAGGTATTTTTAAACAAAGATATAAAGTAAAATCTAAAATAAGTAAATAATAATCTAGAATCATTCCACCCGACTTCCGAAAAATTTAATAGTTGCCAGGCACATAAACAAAATTGTATTATTACTGATCATTTCATAAAAAAAAAAAAAAAAAAAAAAAAAAGAAAGATCATGCATAAAGTGTGTGAATATTTCTTCCCGGGTACGTTTAACTGTTTTTGCACTGTAATGTAACCAAGTTTTTTTTTTTTTTTTCTCGCATCCCTATAATAGTAAGTACGCAATCAGATAGTTTTTGCCATATTCTTCTTCTTGTTATTATTATTATTTTGAGGATACTTATCAAAATGACTACTTAAATCAATATTTTTTACAAATTTTGAAGTTTTAAAAATCATAAAAATATGATCAGCATATAACATTTATTTGTAATGAGACAATAATCCCATTTATTGTAAAAGGAAAGCCACCTTTCAATTTTCTTTATCTGAATAAAAATGTCTAAATACATCAAATACACATACGCAAGAAAATAATAGTAATATTAATAAAATCTTATAATTTTCTTAAGATATGGAATAAGAAAAATGACAGTATAAAATTTTACTATGTCTAGTGATATTTTGCATGTATTAATGTCTGTTCAAATCATTTGATTGAACAACAACAATAATAATAAAAATATTTTATAATCTAAGAAGCCTCTTGTGAGATTTCATTAGTTATAACGTGACAGATTAAAAAATATATAGCACGTATTTCGCACATATATAGTATTACAAAAAAATTATATAAAAAAGTTATTTTTTAAATATTTTTACTTTTTAACGCTGAACAATTTTAAAATTGTGATTAAAAAAAATCAATTTTATTCATTAATATTGTATGTTAGCATTTTTACGTTGCCATTTTTAGCTTAATTTTATTGTAAGAATTCTGCTGCGATATCACAAAAGGTAAACGGAAAAAATTATAACTTTTTTTATTTTCATATCTACTGTATTTTATGTTACAGTGTACATTATTAATAATGAAGTAAATCTTATCAAAAATTAATTATTAATACTGATTTAAAAAGAAGTGGTTTTTAAAAATATATATAGCTGGTGGGTGTCGCTACATGGAAAATTTCCTATTTTCTATGAATTTCTTTCTTTACAATTTATCTTTAAAAGGGAGGTGTCGGTTTTGTAAATCATAACATTCTAACAGCTCCACTTGCGAATAGTATTTAGTTATTTAATATAATAATTTAAAAAAAAAAGTACAGTTGTTAACGCGCCTTGAAAAAACGCTCCTTTTTTTTACACCACTTCATTTTTAGAATATTTCTCTCCAAATGTTGTTACAATTAAATAAGAATAAAATTACACTAAAAAATGGCTGGTGTGAATAAAAAGACGGGTACTAAAAATTGTACGGTTCATAATGAGATGGTTAGCAAGTTCGTATACAAAATGCACAAACAGTTGCCTGACAAACAGTTGCTTTTTATTTGACCTAAAACAATTCTGCCAAGTTCTTGTATTTTATGCTATTTATTCAAATTTATTTATTTTTTACAATCTTTGCATTATTATTTTGAAGATATACACTATAAATGATTAATGAAAATTACTACTTAAGAAAATGTTGTATACAAAAAAGTAACGTCTGAGAACAATTGTTTGTTACCATATTCTAGGTTATATTTAGAGATTTCGGCGTAACTAAAAATTTTTATTTTACGCAAACTCTCAAAAAAAAAAAAAAAAATAAAAATAAAAATAAAGGAGCAAGCGGTTACATTAATTTACTTCGTAAATACCAAATGTATGCATTGCTAGAAACTGAATTTAGCAGCATCGGGTCAATTTGGACGGTATCTCAGTGTGTGAAGTTTCCAGATAAAATTAGCAGTAAAGCTAAATGATTTGATGTTTAACTCAATATTTAAATATAGGTTTGTAAATAGAATTTTACGATGTCCTTTTACGCTTTTAATTAGCCAGTATATTCCTTTTATTTATTCACTTATTTATTTATTTTTTTAATGAAACGGCATAAAATGTTGAGCATATGTACACCTACATGTCATGGAATTTTACGTAAATAAATAGATCGAAATGACTTTATAATATGCTTTCTATTCTTTTTTTTTTTTTTTTTTTTTTTTGTGAAAAAGTTCGGATTATTTTTCAAATGAAATAACTTGAAAATTTATCAGCTAGAAATAATTTTATTATTTAATATATTTAATGTTCATTTTGCTATGTCATCTCTTTCTGTTATCATTCCTTCTTCGTATAAATTTTCGAAAAACCCTTCGAAACCGCAGGTTTCGGAGACATGCATATCGAGAACCTCAATTTTAAGAATATTAATATATATATATATATAAATAAATAAATAAATAATAATAGCAGAAATTAATTACAACATGTAAATATTAATGTTAAAACGATAGTTAGAAAATTACTCGCCGTTAACAAAACTGCAAACATTTTAACAGTTTCGCGACCGCTGAAGTAGATTCACGTCATTTGAAAATCTGTAACTCCACCAGTGGGCGTTTCATTCGCATTTTATATGTTATTTATCTCTTAAGTATTTACCCAATATTCATATTTTTACATTGAAATATACTCTAGTTACAAATATTTTGATTAGAAAGAATATGATTATAATGCATATCCATTTGTAATATGAACGTGAATACAGAAAATTTTATTCTGAAATACTGTAATTTGGGAGAATACCGCTCACAGGTGGATTTCACCAACACCGGCTCGACAAGTTATTGTCTAGTGGGTGTTGACTTCACTGTTAAAAAGTCAAAACCATGCGGTCGCGAAAGTGTTAATTTATTCCGGAGTGTGTTTAGCCCCGCCTTCATTTCGCACCACTTTTCTTAAGAATTTTTTTTCTCCAATATATAACTCGCATAACATACGAAAGTATTACTCTTTAATAAATACGGTTTGAAATAACGGTTTGGCTAAAAATACTATGGAATAAACTAAAATGTTGGTAATTCTGTAGTTAGACATAAAAATGTCTAAAGGTTTAATCCTTTAAACAAAGAAGGGGGAAAAATGAAAATCTCTAGAAAATTTTATGAGGTTTTTTGAAAAGGAAAAAATATCCAAATTGCATACTTAAATTTGAATGCTTATTCTCCGATAAAAAGGAGAAGTTCATGCTGTATACAGACCGTCTCATATGTTGAGACACTATACATTTTTTCACATTATTATTGCAATTGGGTTGCATTAATTGTGAAAATTCGTCAAAATGAATGAAACCTCTTCTAATTTAGTATTTGAATGCTATTAATAACATGGAAAAATACAGTGCGTTTATTTTAAAATGAAGGAAATCTGCTTTCTCAGAATTATAGACAGAAATCAGTTTTTAGGCAAATTTACAGAAATTTAAAAATGACTTATGACATCACGTGACGTCTAACGTTACGATGGCGTGTAAAGTAGATACTTTAAATTGGAGCTTGCTTTCTTCAGTCACTTTTCTAAATGCCGAGAGCTTCTCAGTTAAAGTTAAATGAGAAACACATCACAAGGCAAATGGAAGCTAAGGGCGTGAGTATAAATGACATTGTAACTTATTTGAAAGGGATTAAGAGTATTTACAGAGCTCTTGCAAGTAAAGATAAGATGCAAAGAAAAAAACGACCAGGAAGGTCTTGTTCAACAAATAAACGAGATGACAGACGTATATTTCAAATGGCGTCTCGTCAGGATCTCTCTTTGCGCAGAATTAAGAGGTGCCAAGTTATTAGGGATTGTCCGTAATCTTAATACCAGAAAATTTGTAATGTATTATTGTGTAATAATTGTCTCCAATTTAATAGGATACGTTTTACGTTTTCCTTTTTGTGGTATGAAATTGATTTTTCGTTAATGGTAACATGGCACCTCTGAGTATTACGTTAATATATATATATATATATATATATATATATATATATATATATATATATCATAAATGCCAAGTCTCCCGTTTTTCAAGGGAGACTTTAAATTGGAAAATTTTTATCGCTGCTTTCGGTAACATTAATCTTCGAAAATATATATAACATATTCCATTTTAAAATATTGGTGTAAATTCTGATTTAAAAGTTTACAAGGTTGGCAGCTCTGATATATATATATATAACTTTAATGCTTTTTAAATTACCACGAACTAATAATTGCTATCAGAAATCTATATGGATAAACAGTATAAATTTGAATGATTAAAATCGTTAAGAATTGTTTTCCAGAACTAAGATTTTCTCTATTAAAAGACCACTTTGTAAAGGTCCAATACTTGAAGGTATAGTTGGTGTCCTTTTTAGAATGGTTTCGATCTATTTTATTGCCTAGTGATATATTTTATTTAAAAAAAAGTTAACTTTACTCCCCTCCAATAGCCGAGAAGTTTTGCTCTCGAAGCTAGAAAACAAGAAGTGCCGGGTTCGATCCCATGTAGCACTTTCCAATCTAGCCGTTTGGAGTTTTCGGTGATTTTCTCCAAAATTCACGGACAAGAACCACCTAGAAAGACCACCACCAGAATTCATATTCTCTTATGCCCAAATCCCTAGTGCAGACATTAGGCCTTAATCTGAATACCACGCCATTCCCGTAATTCTAATCAAAATATTTTCACATTTAAATTGAACATAAACAGACAGACGATTTATTCTCTTAATTTAAGATACATTTTAAAAAATCTTAAAAGGCTTTCAAAATTACCACACACTGATAATAATAATTATCACAATGTTATATAGATAAACAATGAGAATTTGAATATTGAAAATCATTTAGAATTAGTTTCCAGAATTCCGATTTTGTCTATTAAAAGATAACCTTTGTAAAGGTCCAATATTTGAAAGTACGGCTGGTGGCCTTCTTAGAAAGGTTTCGCTGTATTTTATTGCCTACTGAGAATTTTTGTGATAAATTTAATTTTACTCAAGCGGTGCTGCTATCGAAGCTAGAAAACGGGAAGTACCGTTTTCGATTCCATGTAGGACCTGTCAACCTAGCCCTTTGGGAGTTTTCCGTGGTTTTCTTCGAAATTCGCATTAATACGAGCTAGATCCACATGCAAATAACCCAATCAGAAAGCATCTTCCCTTATCTCCAGGTTCATAGTTCAAACAATACGTCTTAACCCGAATACCATACCTGTAATTTTTATCAAAATGTTTTTACATTTGAATAAAACACAAGTAAAGGAATATAAAAATTATATTATTAATAACATATCACAGAAATAATACTGAAATGAAAATAAAACTGAATATGATATAAATAATATTGAAAGTTGAACAAATTGTTCTAGTACGAAAAATGTGTTTTTGAAAAACAAAATTATTCCTGATAAGCTTTCATTATTAAAACAAATTAACATTAATGATTGCCAGAAAGATTTATAGAAAAAATATGCAAATATGAATAGTTAAAATCATTTAAATTTTTTTTTTTATGAATTAAGATTTTTGGAACTTCTATTAAAAGGCCACCTATGTATAGGTGCAATATTTAAAGGTATAGTGAATGGCCTTTTTAGAAAGATTTTACTGTATTCCATTTCTAATCAATAATTTTTGTGATAACTGTAAATTTTGCACCCCACCAGTGGTCGAGAGGTTCTGCTTTCCAAGCTGGAAGACAGGAAGTGCCGGGTTCGATCCCAATTAGTGCTCATATATTTAGCGTTCAGGCTTAGCCGTGATTTTCTCCGAAACTCACATAAATACGTACCATGTACCTTTTAGAACCCCCCCCCACACACACACACACATACAGAGGACATCTTCCTTTAAAAAAAAATTCCCTATTGCAGACAATTGGTCTTAAGCCGAATACCATACCATAACTTTTATTGATATATTTTCTCCTTTAAATAGAGCATAAGTACGTCAAAAAGGAATAAGAATAATAATAATAAAACGCATTATCAATAACTCACGATAAAAATATTACTAAGCTAAAAAATGTGTTCTGTTTGGTATATGAAATATTTTTTTGAAAAACAAAATTATTCTTGAAAATATTTTAAAAATAAAACAAACTAATATTAATAATTATCAGAAAGCTGTATAGATAGATACATTATGCAAATAGGAATAGTTAAAATCATTATTTAAAGCTGCAGTTTGTGGCCTTTTAGAGAGGTTTTACGGTATTGTGTTTCTAATCGATAATTTTTCATAACTGTAATTTTTAATAAAATATCTTCACATTTACATGACACATAAGTACTTAAAAAAAAAAAAAAAAAAAAAAAAATAGGAAAAATAACCAAAAATTTTTTTTTTAAACTTATGTTTTTGTCAAATAATAATAATAATAATAATAATAATAATAATAATAAAACTTTTGACTAATGTAGCATTTTTTTTTTTTTTTTTTTTTTTTTTACTTATGAATTAATTTTTTTTTTAATTAGTAATTTCATACGAAAATACAGAATATCTTTTCTTAACAAGATATTTCAATTTATATTCTGTGTTAAAAACACAAATATTAATATATTATTCTTATTTAAGAAATATAATAAGCAGAACAAAATAGGAGATAAATATTTATACCAAAAATTTTCCTCCTGATAACAACATGAGTTTAAAAAAAAATAAATAAATGAAATGAAGATATAAATAAAAGAATATTCAGTATTACTATTTATTTTTAAATGATAAAACGAAATAACTGCATGCGTAGTGCGTGCGTAAATCAAATTAATAAACACACTTTCCAGTTGTGACAACAGATGGCGCTAGTTATGATACATGCGTCCCAAAAAGTTCGTTTTCGGACCGGATTTTACTCTATGCAGTTATCGTACCTGATAATTGTACTACCATGAATAAAATATTGTATAGGCCAGCGTATCGCCGCCACTTTTTTTTGCCTCGGAATAAGACAGCATTTCTACTTGGCGGCCTTATCGCTTTCCTTGTGATTTTAAGAAATCTTGATCTATAGCTACAGTCGGTAACAAAAGTGTCCGAACACTAGCAAAAATTCCTCTGTAGAAAAAGTACACTTCATACGGTTATGTTAAATAAATCCTTATCGAATCATGTTCTTACACTGACTAAGAACAGGATTCAACAAGGATTTATTTAACGAAACCGTATGAAGTGTACTTTTTTTTACATAGGAATTTTCGCTAGTGTTCGGACACTTTTGTTACCGACTGTACGATCGGTCAACAAAAGCAATAAGCAACAATAATATTCTGATAACACATTCTTTTACACATTACATTAATCAGGATAACCTGTGGATGTATTGGAAATCAGATGTGCATGTGTTATTAGGGCTGCTTCTGAAACTTATACAAAATATCGCCAAAACTCAAATAAAAATAAATTACTTTTAAAATAAGTCTGTTGAACATGAATTTTTATTATACAGTAACAATACATTCATTTAAAAATCGAAGTTACCCTGATACTGCCCAGATAACTTTGAAATACTTCAAAATAGTAATAATTTAAAAAGTTAATAAGTAAAAAAAATGTGATATTTAAGTAAATACTTGTTAAACACAGCTATAAAGTTTTCAATAATTATTGATTTTATATTGATATAATTTTAATAAATATCAATTTTTCAAAATGAGTGTTAAATTTATCTAACTTACAGCACTCAGCATTTTTAAAAATTAATATTTGAATATGCATAATTAATAAATATGCTTTATATCTAATGTTGGGGGGGAAAACTATATGTATTTAAAAATTTTCTCATATTCCTTTAAAAATATGCTTTATAGTCTATTAAATATTCAAATAATTAAAGACTCGTGCATTATGAACGAAAATAATAAATGATGATGGTAACAAAACACACATTCGCCAAAAATCATGCCAAATAAGTAAGCTCCCATACACTGGCCAATAAGAAGCTGTAATATGACAGTATTATCACGTGATAAAGACTGTCATGCTGGCCACAGAGAAATGTTACCATTTCGCTCTCCGCAGTCGGTAACAAAAGTCTCCGAACACTAGCAAAAATTCCTATATAAAAAACGTACACTTAATACAGTTTTGTTAAATAAATCCTCTTCGAATCCTGTTCTTAGTCAGTCTAAGAACAGGATTCAACAAGGATTTATTTAACAAAATAGCATTAAGTGTACTTTTTTATATAGGAATTTTTGCTAGAGTTCGGAGACTCTTGTTACCGACTGTACCTAATGAAAGCTCGGTGGTGCTAGATCTCCTGGCGAGAAACTTAGCCGAATTACGCTAGGCGACGTATATGTTAATTTGGAGCAAACCTTCAAGCTTACAAAACTGGCATTGAAGTACGTCACGATTGAAAAATGGAAGAATTATTGCAAGTCCACAGAGAAATTAGAAAATGAGTATTAAGAAAAAGATGGCGCGTTGTAGAAATGTGCATACTTTAAATTATTGTTTAAGTGACGATGATATCGATTAAGAATTTTCATCTGATGATTCATCAACTAAAAATGAATGATATACATATATATATATATATATTGAGAGAGAGAGAGATGGTCCATAACGAATTATGATGAAATGGTCCATAATAAAATATGAGCATTTTTATTGCTTCATTTCTTCTAAAACCTACTACTACTATTACTATTATTATTATTACTAGCAAACCCGTGTGAAATATAAGCATTTTATTTCTTCTCTTATTTACGTTTAAAATTTGAAACTCATAAATGTTATACCAATTTCACCACCTAATTAAAATTTTAATTTACCAGAAGCTAAATTATTAATAAAACCAAATTAATATTGTACAATAGTGAAACCAAAATCAAAGAAAGGTCTCCAATAAAAATTCATGGTTCACGACCCAATTTCCATACTTCCACAGGCAATACAACTTTAATATAGGGCTCCCACGACGCCTATTAAATTTTTGTTGTCATGTTGGGAATAACTTTTTATTAATTTTGGTATATATTATAATTTTTTTAATAAATAAATAAATAAAATAAAGTAAAATAATTCCTATTTTGATTATATTTTTCGTAATTGTGTTTTTTAGTCAATTTATGACAGAAAAGTTCATATTCTGTACATATCTTTAAAATATTGCAAGGTTTAAAATGACGCTTGCAAAGATTCTGAAGAAACAACTGTTAAAAATACATTTTTTTTCGTAAAATAATCTCATGAGATAAATGTCGTCATTTTTTCTTATTAGTCCATTGAGCTAAGTCCGCGTGCTTAAATATTGTCCATGTATAAATATTGCTTTTTTTTTATCCCCGCGTATCGTATCGTTTCGACAAAAAATAATTGAAACTGGTCCACGTTAGAGATATATTATATAGATTATTATTATTATTATTAAGACTGGTTTTGAGGCATTTCATTATATTTATTAAAATTGCAATTTCCCCATAATAAAAATTCCCAAAATAAAATTCTGCATCCGTCTTGTATTTTTCTTTCTAAAAGCGGTCTCCTAATTCAATATTTTTGTATAGATTTCAAAAGCAGAAATGAAATTAGAATTGGTAATTGATACAGTGAGATTTAAGATGAAAGATTCTCTCGAAGCTGCTAGACGGGAAGCGTCGCGTTATATCCCAGGTCAGTATCCTCAAACTAGCCGTTCAGAGATTTCCGTTGTTTTTTCCGAAATTCGCGTAAATACGGGTTAGGATTACTTAAAAAGGCACCCCCCCCATCCCCAATGGATTACCAACCCAAGTGTAGTCAGTTGGCCTTAATCAAAGCTTATCAGATTTTTACGATCGAAAATGAGTACAAATGAGGCAATGTACTCAGTTTTGGTCAAAAAGTGAGGACATGTCTAAGTTAAAAATGAGGACAAATCTGAGGACAAAAGTTCAAGCGTATTTAGGCATTTTATTTGAACAAATATACAGTTCTGCATGATAAGGAATATTGCATATTTTAAGTTACATCAGTTGAAATCACAAATTTAATAAAAGCTAATATTTGCAGTAATAAAATTATAACTACAGTTAAAACTTATTTTTCTCCAGGATTTAAGCTTATATACGATTCCCATTAATGGTAATGTGGGAAGAAAACAGAAAATAAGATGTTTTCACCACAATAATAATATTTCATACAGAAAGGAAGTACAAATTTAAAACAGATAGTTTCAAAAATAATTCTCAAATTTTTCTGCAGATTTCATTAAAAAAAGAAATTCTAGATGCAGTTGTGATTTAGGGAATAAAATGGCACGATAAAAACTTAATTTAAAAATTTCTAAATCATAAGCATGCAAGATGAATGATAACTAAATCAGTAAATTTGCTGCTCGTAAGCTGACGTTACAAATGCATTCTTGTGTAGATCTGAATTAAAAACCTAAATCCAACCACACAGGCATATCAAAATTTTAATTTATTCCGCAGCATTGTTAGTACCCACCCCTTTTTCACGCCATATTTTTCGAAGAGTATTTTGTTACTTATTTAATCGTAATTGCATATCGCAGAAAATTTCACTAAAAATAAAATGGTGTAAAAAAGGGACGGGTTCTATCAATGCTGTGAAAAAAATTAAAATGTTGGAATGTCTACACCTATTACTCGCAAATTCAATTTATTTTGTGATGATTTTACTAAGGATAAGCCGGATATCTAAAAAATATCCGGCATTCAGCTAATTACACAATTTTAAAGATAACGTTGGATATCCAGATCAAGACTACCACATATGCGACTGGATATCAGGCTCTAAATATTTTTTTTTTTAACATCACAAATTCATGACAGAATATCCGGAATGTCGGATCCGGTAAGATTCATACCCGGTTCATCTGTAGATCTTACTGCTTATATTTCCAGCAGATTCAAAATACAAAATTTTGAATTCAGACTATATATTTTCAGATACATTTCAAAGAAATTTCTAGGCAAAGATCAACTTGGGGGACTCCCTATTACTTTGTAATTTTTATGATTTAAATTATGTATACTATTTCAGTAATTCATGTGTATATATACAAATGAAATTAAATAGTGTTTTATATATCTGCATAATCTTATTTTATACACAAGATTTCATTTTATTCCCAAGTCCAATCCAAAGAACCTTTTCAACAACCTAGCTATAAAATTAAAAGAAAAAATTAAAAAGTACTGATATTTAAGAATTGGTGGAAGGAAAATCTAACTTTTGAAAATACGTAATTTTTTAGCAATTCTCAGAAAATGAGGACAGAATAGTTAAAAATAAGAACAAGCGTGGTCCTCATTAAAAATATTCAAAACTGAGAAAGTTGCCTAAAAATGAGGACAGTTCTCAGAAAATCTGGTCACCTTACATCAACCCCAACACTTTAATTTCTAAGTGTAGATCATGCTGTAGTTCACTAAAAATAGCATTTCATTAAGGGCATGGGAGTAAACAAATGTATTGAAAATCGAAATAAAATTTTATTAAATTACTTACGTGCAATAATTTTTAATGAGCAAATAGAAGGTTTAAGCCTAATTTTACATTAAAATTATCTGAGGTCTAAGGAATAACAAATTTTAAGGAATTGCTAAATTTCAAATACTTAATTTAAATATCTTTATTCGGATAATTGCTTTCGATTTCTTTATTTTATTTTATTATTTACTTTTTTTGGAAAAATGTTTATTTTTTTTAATAAGTTATATCTTATTAAAGAAAAGAAAATAATGTCTGCTTCCATTTTAACATACCGAAATAATTGTCTAACTATAGAAATTTAGAAGAAGTGACTCATAATTCCATACCTGCAACTGCAAACCTCAAATTTTTAACCCTTTAACGTTCATTGGTTTCGCAGCGAAACCAAACATTTGACATAATTTAGCAATTTTTATGCAGCGGTTTTTTTTTTTTTAATTCCCCCCTTCTTTTAATCAGGTTTTAATCCTTTGTTCCTTTTCTGTTCTGTAGATAGTAACACTACTCCAAAATTTAACAAATAATGCTTCAAAGGAAACTAATTGCATAAGTCACTTGAAGTTTTTTAGCGGGAACAACTTTTACGAGTTTTTGTAGTCAATAATGTTTACTAACAAAGTGTTTTATTTATTAAATTAAATATTATTTGAATTTAATAAGGTTAACTTATAGATGCTTCAAACCAAAAATTTCTCTAAAAGAAACAATGCTATTTTTTTTTATTTTTTAAATATTTATGATCAGCTATGTGTCTAATAGCCATTTTTAAAATTAGTTTAGTAATTTTTAAAATAAATTAGGTAGGGAACGTTAAAGAGTTAAGGGATTATATTAGGTAAATA
This sequence comes from Salticus scenicus, assembly GCA_963930645.1. Classification (NCBI taxonomy): domain Eukaryota; kingdom Metazoa; phylum Arthropoda; class Arachnida; order Araneae; family Salticidae; genus Salticus; species Salticus scenicus. The sequence goes on along the minus strand of OZ005660.1, from coordinate 215,649,786 downwards.
TATATATTATAAGTTATATATATATTGAAAAAGAGAGATATAGAGAGAAAGAAAGAAACATATTGCAGTTCATTGCAAAATAAAGCGATAATTTTGCTGCTAATCTGCAAAATTTAAACTTTTCTTAAAGCTGATTATTAAAATATTTGGTTTAGCAATAAATCTAGAAAATGCATGAATTTTATTTTAAACTCTAATTGCCGAAATACGCAATGCATATAAATTGATGTAGATAATTTAATGGAAGTAATTGAAAAATACAGTTATTTTCAGACAAACATTAGACATAGCATTTTTCGTCTAAATTAATAAATATAGCATTCCTTCAAGAAATTATGTTTTGTGCATTTTAAAATAAAATGCTAAAGTATTTTTTAATTATGAAAGAAAATGAATTTCATTAAAATATACAATTATCAGAACTTATCTTATTAGCTAATACACACACAGAGGAGAAGAAAATAATATATATTGAACAGAAGCAAAATAATATTTAGATATTCGGTAAAGAAAAAACTAAACACATTCAGTAATACTTTTTATTCCCACTCCCAAAAGTAGGCGAAATCAGAAAGACTCATCTTTCTTTACCCACTTCCATATTACAGGCATTAGATTTATCTTCTCCCCATTTCCGAATCACAGGACACATCTTTAATCATTGGGTGAACATTGTTTAGGGAACATTGTTACACGGCTTCAGAAAAGACTTTACATACTTCACGGATGAAGAAGTGCGCGTAGATGTCAATACTGAACATCTTTCTAGAACAATCCTTTAGAATACATTTTACGCAAATGGATTTTTCTGTGTGAGTATATGTAAATCATTATTCAGATTTTTTTTTTCTTCTTTTGAGAATATCTTTAGCAACAAATTTCTCCTGTATGAGAACGTGAATGTATAATTAGAACATTTATTTCAGAATTGTTTTCAACAATTTTCAAAAAGCTAAGGCTTTTTTTCTCTTGTATGTGTCAGTAAATGTTTATTCAAACTGTATTTTACAGAGAAACCTCTAGAACATATTTCACACACGTATGGCTTTTCTGATGTGTGAATCCGCAAATGCTTAATTAGGGTACTTCTGTCGGAAAATCCTCGAGAACAAATTTTACAAACGTATGGCTTTTCTCCCGTATGAATGCGCAAATGCGTATTTAGCTGATGTTCATTAGAGAAACCTCTAGAACAGGTTTCACAAACGTGTGGCTTTTCTCCTGTATGAGTGCGTAAATGCTTAGTTAGGCCACTACTGTCAGAAAATCTTCTAGAACAAACTTCACAAACGTATGGCTTTTCTCCTGTATGAGTGCGTAAATGTCTATTTAGATTATCCCTTTTAAAAAAATCTTTAAAACATATTTTACATACAAATGGCTTTTCTCCTGCATGATTGCGTAAATGTGCATTCAGGTTGCCCAATAGAGAAAACTTCCTTGAACACATTTCACACATATACGGCTTTTCTACACTGTGAATGCGCAAGTGTGTATTTAGATGTCCTTTTTGAGAAAACGCTTTCGAACATACTTCACACACATATGGCTTTTCACCTGTATGAGTTCGTAAATGATTCTTCAGAGTGCTTTTATCAGAAAATTCTTTAGAACATATTTTACACATATACGGTTTTTCTCCTGTATGAGTGCGTAAATGTCTACTGAGGTTACTCCATTCAGAAAATCTTCTAGAACATATTTCACACACATGTGGCTTTTCTGAAGTATGAGTTCGTAAGTGATAATTCAAAGCCCGCTTCACTGAAAATCCTCTAGAACAGATTTTACAAACATGCGGCTTTTCGCCTGAGTGAGTGCGTGAATGCGCCTTTAAATTGCTCTTCTGTGAGAACCCTTTTGAACATATTTCACACTGGTAAGACTTTTTTTCTGTGTGAATGCGTAGATGTGAAATTAGTTGATCATTTCGGGGATATGCTTTCGAACACACTTCACACGCGTATAGCTTTTCTCTGAGGCGAGTACATGCATTGATATTTAGATGTTCCATTTTTGATCATCCTCTAGAACACAATTCAGACACTTAGTAGGCCTTTTTACCTGTATGAATGATTCAAAGTGCATTTATATTTTCCTCACAAATTATATCATTTAATATACTATATCTGAACTTTTCGTTAAAATCATTTAATGACGTATTTTAGTATTTTTTTTACGGAAAATCTTATAAAACAGCGGTCGTCAACTCTGTTCTGTGTCCATGTCATGAAGCTATAGAAAGGAGGAACATCCTATCCGCGTTTGTAATGATCGATAGACGGCGCTTTGTGAACACTGCAGTTGTTAGTAAACATTAGCCACGTGTGTTCCATTAGTTATTCTACTTAATATTCGTACTATAATTTCTCCGCCATTACATTATGGAAAATTGATTGCTTTTGGAAAAAATACTTCAGTTTATTCAAAGTTCGATCGGAAGTAGATTTTTAACTGAAGTTGAACAAATATTAATTTCAAATCATCTGATTAATTCTTTACTTCCATTAGCCGAAGCAACTGAAATTTTAAATTTGTCATTTGGAAATAAATGGAAGCTCAATTCTAGATTTCTTGATCCTTTGGAGTTACACTGTGGCACACAAAAGTATGTGTTATCTTTTTTACCGTATTTATTCATTTTTATTCAATAAATATATGTGAAACTAAATATCGGCAAGCAATGGCCGCTGTATGGAATTCGAATTAAACCATGTTTATTGTAATTTCACCTTAGCCCACCAGAGGGCGAGCATTTCATTACAATCGCGGATACGGAATTCCTCCTTCAAAAGTGGACCTCGCGCTGAACTGGCCGCAGAGTGGCGCTGACTCTAGTTGATGTACCACGTTAACACTGAGTACAGTGAGCGCGCATCATTATTTTTCTAATTATTGTTTTATTTTATGATGAATATGTCTAAATATCGATGCTGTTTTGTATTTGAATGTGACTCGGGTTATGCAATAGCTCATAAACAAAATAAAGACCTGTTTTCCAATTCCTGTTTTCTCCGGTATTGTTTTCTGCTGTCAAGGTGCATATGCTTCATGATACGTTGTTCATTTAACATTTAAGTTATTTATATTTAAAATTAAAATTTTCTTAATAATTATGAAGGACAAAACTTCAACAACAGCCTCTTTCTTTCTTTTTTTTTTTTTTTTTTTTTTTTTTTTTTAACGTTCTATTAAATACTATTAAGTTGAATTTGTCAGAATAACAAGGCTTCACTATTTCATTTGTAATATATATATAATATGCATGATAGATATATATAAAGAAAGAAAATTAAAACTTTACATTTAGCAAATCTTAAGACGTACATTTAAAAAAGTGATGCAATTTAAGTCAGGGATAAGCAACATCATTGAAATGTTATTAACAAGTGTAAATCTAGCTTTTTAATCAGCTCTTTGACCTGAAATTTAATTAAATATTATTTTTCTATGAGTTTTGTGATTTTCAGTTAGAGAAATGTTAGCTCAAGAATTATAAAATATCATCGGATAATTTAATTTAATTAAACATTATTTTCTTTAAAATTTCTAAATTTTCACCCGAATTTAACGTACAAGAAGGCGAGAGGTGCCGCTTCAGAAACTAGAAGATGAGAGATGCTGTGTTTATTCCCAGGTCATGTTCGACGTCTTAGACGTTCTGAGTTTCCCGTGGTTTTCCCCGAAACTTATGTAAATACACACACACACAGAGTGTATTCACCAAAGATCTGGGATCCTGACGTGATCAAACGACAGTAATCCCCTCAAACCAATCCCTCAATCTAGATTAGCAATTTTTAGACTGAACACATAATCTCTACTTTTAACCAAATTAAATTTTTTGCCAAAATTCTTTACGAATTCGCGATTACAGTATATCCCAATTTGTTTATTTTATTATTATTATCTTCCAGTGCAATTCGTTTTCCACAATTAGTTATCTTAGCCGGTCTGAGTTTTCCGAGATTTTCTTCGAAACTCGCGTGTATACATGCTTCGATAACCTTGGAAAAGCATTTAAATCTGGCCGAGAACCTTAAGTATATCAAAAAACAGTAACCCCCCCCCCCAAGAAAAAAAAAAATAAATATGTAATTTAGCTATTTTAGACTGAATTCACAATTTCTATTATTATTATTATTATTATTATTATTATTATTATTATTATTTGTCAAAATTGACTATAAATTCGCACTTTACAATATCTCAAAATTTAGTATTATATACATTTTTATTGATTGCAACCAAATGTCACAACTCATCATCTTAGCCGTTCTGAGTTTTCCGTAGTTTTCTCCGAAACTCGCATAAATACGAACTAGATAGTTTAGAAAATCCACCCTCAGGGAGCATTCGATACAGGCCTATGACCTTTATGTAGTTTATCGACCGCAACCCCTACAAACCATTAACCTAATTTAGCGATTTTTAGAGTCAACTCACAATCTTTATTTTTAACAAAATTTTAATTTTTGCCAAAATTCGTTATAAATTCGTGATTTACAATATGTAACAAGTTATTGATACATATATATATATTTTTTTCTATATCACAAAACTCCAATGTCACAGCTCGTCGTCTTAGCCGATTTGAGTTTTCCGTGGTTTCCTCCAAAATCGCGTGCATACATGCTTAGATCTTCTTAAAAAAAAACGCCCATGAAAAGCATTATAACCAGGCCTAGGGTCCTAGCGCAGTCAATGGACCTTAAACCATTAAAACATCAACTTAATAACGATTTTTTTTGACTGAACTCATAATAGCTAAAAATTTAATTTTTGTCAAAATTAGTTATAAATTTCGCGATTTATAATACACTACAAATATATATACATATCTATCTATATATATATCTTATTTCTTTCTTTTTTTCCCTAATGCGATCTAATGTCACAATTCATCGTCTTAGCCTTTATCAGTTTTTCGGGGTTTTCTCCGAAATTCGAGTGAATGCATATTTAGATATCCTTAGAAAAACACCGATGTAAGGGTGTTTTTCTAAAGATTGGGATAATAAGAAGTTAATCGGCCGTAAGTCTTAAAAGCATCAGCCTAATTTAGCGATTTTTAGACTAAACCTATAATCGCTGTTTTTAATGAAATTTTAACTTTTCTCAGAATTGGTTATAACTTCGCGAATTATAGTGTGTTACAATTTATTATTTTTATTTTCTTAATTTCTAGTGCGATCCAATATCACAATTTGTCGTCTTAGCTGTTCTGAATTTTCTGTGGTTTTCTTCGAAGCTCACATGTATACATGCTTCGATCACCTTAGAAAAACATCCCGAGAATCTTAACTATATCCCCCCCCCCCAAAAAAAAATATTGACCAAATTTAGACTCTAAATTCATAATTTATATTCTTTTTCCCCCCCGCAAAATTGGCTATAAATTCGCAATTTAGAATACCTCAAAATTTACCATTATATACATTTTTTTTTTTCAACTCAATGTCACATCTCCTCATCTTAACCGATCTGAGTCTTCCGTAGTTTTCTCAGAAACTCGTGTAAATAAGAATTAGATTTCTTTAGAAAATTCACCCACGGAGGCATTTCACCCTGGCCTAGGATCTATATGTATTTCATCGACTGCAGCCCCCTCAAATCATTGACCTAATTTAGCTATTTTTGGACTCAATTCAAAATCACTATTTGCAACAAAATTTTAATTTTTGCCAAAATTCGTTGTAAATTCGCGATTTACAATATATAACAACTTATATATATATATATATATATATATATTATATCGCAATACTCCAATGTCACAGCTATTCGTCTGAGCCGTTGTGAGTTTTCCGTTGTTTTCTACGAAACTGGCGTAAATACGAATAAGATTTCATTAGAAAATCCACCTACAGGAGGAATTCCACCCAGGCCTAGGATCCTAAAGCAGTAAATCAACTTAATGTAAAGATTTTTTAGGCTCAATTAAATCTCTATCTTTAAATAAATTATATTTTTTATAAAAATTCTTAAATTCCCGATTTACAATATATCACAATTTATTTATATTTTTACTTATGCGATTCAATGTCGCAATCCGTCATTTTAGTCATTTTGAGTTTTCCATTGTTTCCTCCGAAACTCGCATGAATAGATGCTCTGATCTATTTGCATAAATACAAATAAAATGCATTATAACCAGGCGATAGGATTCTAGCGCAGTCAATCGATTTTAAACCCTTAAAATATCAACTTAATAGCAATTTTCTGAGTGAACTCATAATCGCTATTAAAAAAAAAAGAATTATTTTTTGTAAATATAAGTTTCGCGATTTACAATACGTCATAATTTATATATATATATATATATATATAAGTTTCGCGATTTACAATAGTCATAATTTATATATATATATATATATATGTGTGTGTGTGTGTGTGTGTGTGTGTGTGTGTGTGTGTGTGTGTGTATTCCCAAATGCGATCTAATGTCACAATTCTTCGTCTCATCCTTTATGAGTTTTCCGTGGTTTTCTTCGAAATTCGCTTGAATATATGCTTACAAATCTTTACATCTCCGTGAAAAGTATTCTAAGCAGGACTAGGATCCTAACATAGTTAATTGACCAGAATCCTTAGAAACATCTATCAAATTTAGCGTTTATTAGACTAAACCCATCATCGCTTGTTTTTAACAAAATTTTAATTTTCGTCAGAATTGGTTATAAATTCACGATTTCCAGTGAGTCATTTTTTTCCCCTAGCGTGATCCAATATCACAATTCGTTGTCTTAGCTGTTCTGACTTTTCCATGGTTTTCTTCGAAACTCATGCGAACATATGCTTGGATCTCCTTAAAAATAAACCCACGAAAAACATGCCATCTAAGTATAGTACCATATTGTAGTAGTCAATCGGCTTTAACCTGCACAACTATAACTTTTTTTTTTTTTTTTTTTTTTTTTTTTTTTTTTTTAAGGAAAGAGTAATATTTAATTTCCTTTACATATTTAATTTTCATAGTAAAAATAATTTTATAAATTATATTTAACAAAATTTAACAAAAATCAGGAAAAAATCCGCCTTTTTAAGGAAATAAAATTTAGGTTTTGAACCAGAAAGAAATTTGATGAAAAAAATGATACAGTAATTAAAAATAAATAAAGAAGAAGAAGAAAATCTGTAAAAATTGATTTTCCAGGAAAAAAAAAAAAATATTTTATTTTTGCCATTTTGTTAAAAACATAAAAAATATAATTACCATTTCCTTTTTTTTTCTTAATATTTAAATAGATATTGAGACACAAGCATAAATATTTCTAATTAAAAGTAATAACTTTTATTTTCATCTTTAAGTTAAAGTTCACTTATTTTAAATAATTTGTCCAAAAAAAATTTAAAAATCTGAAAATTTAAGTGAATTTCGATATTTATCCTAACAAAGAATAAATAATTTTTGTCCTCTTGGACTTTTTTAAAATTAAATTATGTTTGTTAGTTATTAATACAATTTGTAATTTTTATTACAAATATTTTAAAAATTTTAATTTAATTTAATTTTTTTAATACCTTTTTATAATTAAAAATATAAATAATAAAATAAAATAAAATAAAATGTATATTTATACATTTTTTTTTAATTTGAAAAAAAATAATAATAAAATTAAATAATAAAATATATATTTATATCTTTTTTAATTTGAAAACATAAATAAATAAAAAAGATAGATAAAATTACATTATTTTAAAAAATATAGTGCTAAAATACTTTTAATGAAATTAACAAGCAAGCGTTTTCTAATGTACGCGATAGATGGCGTAAATTCCGGTTGATGTACGACGGAACTAGTTCCGTGTGCCAAAAATTCGGAAGGAACTGTTCATTCTCGTGCTTGAAAAAGAACGGGAATGCCCATCTCTAATCTCAAGTAGACAGATCAGTCACAGACATGGTATTAGAGGGTAAGGTATAGTATCGCCATATTGGAAATATGGTACCTAAAATCGAGTTTTCAGCTACGCTTCCGTCATAAGTAACGTCTGAAGCACCGCCTGTCGCTAGTAATAGAAAACATATTTCTAAACAAACATGGCTGCCTGCGAGCCGCGATCTTAGTAGCGGTAGCAACAGTATGGTTCTAAATAAATATTCCATAAATATTTTATTTAACTTGCAATTTTTTGTTGCAAATCAAATGAATGATGAAAAATATTAATAATCAATTCAGGAAATTGTTGAATATATGTGAAAGATCCTAAATACAATTGAAATAATTATTGTAAAAGTTAATGTAATTTAAAACATGTATTTTTTTTTCTTTCCAAACTGCACATTCGGCAGCAAAATTATTGAAACGCTAACATAATTCTTATGGAAAAGATTGGCACCTAATACTGTTTCGTTAGGTAAATATTTGTCGAGTTCATTAACTTAATCTTATGCTGTTACTAAAAATGCAATATGATAAAAACTAGCGATCATGTTTAAAAAAAATGTATATGAAATTTGTGTATGTGTGCTTCAGTAATTTTGCTGCCCACTCTATAATTTCAAACAAATAAGCATATAAGAAAAACCATGGATATCGCTTCCGTTTTCAAGCTTTTTATTTTTACATATTTTGAAATTCAGTACAAACATTAGAAATTTAATTAAGATCTATGATAATAAATAAGTTATCAATGACTTCCTGTATTATGAGCTAGAAGTAAACCCTGGCTACTAAAATTTTCTACCCCCTGCACATAAATTAAAACATGAATTGATATCTATGTATTGAAATTGATATGAACTGTAACTAACGTGTGTATAATGAAATAATGAATACCTAAAAAAAAATTTATATATCTTCTTTTATTTAAAAAACAAAACAAAAAATTGAGAAATACAACTAACTATAATTTATTCTTCTCAGAAATTTCATTTATTATTTTTAAGAGGGAATGTGTGTGTGTGTGGGAGGTAAGAAATGTATTTTAAGGAATGTACTCATCTTACAATGTCATGAAAAAAAAATTCTAGATATATTCTGTAATTGTGTTTTCTCTAGGATTTTGAGTAGCTGAGTTTCTTATCCTGAACAAGGTTCTAAACAAAAAGTACCAGATCACACTCATCAACATAGCCCTTTGAAATTATCTATAGTTTTTTTTTTTTTTTTCTCTAATCAAACCTCGAACACAAGTTAATACTCTTTAGGAAAAACCCCACAAGGGTAGTATTAAGACTCTCATGTAGTTAATTGGCCAATGACAAATATATCTAGAATCTCACGTTACAATTGATACATTTTCCTGTGCAGAAATGTAAAGTTTGTTATTGAATTTTCATATCTGATATTTAATGTTATTTATACAATACATACATACAAAAAGAAAAAAAAAATCTGGTGTGAAATAACCACACGACTTCCATAATCCACTATTACACGTATTAGAAGTATTTTTTATTTTTTTTAAGATAATGTGATCAGAAGATATAAAATTGACCTAACAAAGTTGATGCCTAAAAATTTTCCTGTAAGAGAAAGCTGATAGACTTTAAATAGAACTTATATAGCGAGTTAAAAATAAATATATATATATATATATATATATAGTGGTGCCTTTTTTTTAAAAACCAATTTCCAAGTTTGTTATAGAATTTCAATATATTGTCTTTATAGTGGTATGAAATTGATCTTTTCTTTTAGCAATAACTTGTCATCTCTGTTTATACCACACACACACACATATATATATGTATAAACATGTTGAGCTTTTATTATAAATACCTTACTTATCGATTTAGCCATCAGGAGTTTTCCACGGTTTTCTTTGAAACTATAGTACAAGTTAGGTGCCCTTAGAAAGACCCTCTCCCTTTCCCCACAGAAGGTCCTAGGACCTTCATGTAATCAAATGGCCTTACTCCAACAAACTTAGATTTATGTTACAATTGATGCAATTTAGTTTGTCAGAAATTATTTATATCTGACATAAAATGTTTATTTAACACATGCACATAACTATTCACATGTTGACCTTTTATTATATGTATCTACCAGTGGCGGATCCAGAACTTGACTTTTGGGGGGGGGGGGGCTATGATTTTTCAAAGTGTTATTCTAGACCAATAAAAAATTTGCAATTGCAATATTCAATTATAAATGTCAGTGTTTTGGGGGGGGGCTTTAGCCCCCTAGCCACCCCTTAAATCCGCCACTGGTATCTACCTCAGCCTTGCGCTTTTCTCGTGTACCAATTAGGACCCCTTCTTTCTTACAGAACAGACTAGAACCTTCACACAGTCAATTTGCCTTAACTCTAATGCGCATGTCATATGATAGATTTTTGCACAATATTTTACTAAACACAACACAGCAGTGTATGGGGAAGATTCAAGGTCAGCATGTAATCAACTTGTTCAACCATCTTTTGGAAAAGTTGAGCATGTTGTGTCTAGTAAAAAGCTAAACGAAATTGTTCATGTGATATGGCCATAACACATCTAGGATCTTATTTTAGAAATCATACTTTTTCCCATGCATAAAGTGTGTTACTGAATTTTGATATCTGACATGTTATTTTTACCACACACATACTACCCCCCCCCAAAAAAAAAGGTTGAGCTTTCATATGTACCTACCTCATTGACCTACTTGTCTAGAATTTTCCATGGTTCTCCTTGAAACTCGTGTACAAATCAGGACCCTTTAGAAAGACTCACTCCCCTTTCCCACAGAAAGTTCTGGTACTTTGATGTAGTCAATTGGCCTTAATTTCAACACACCTAGGATCTTATATTACAATCGTTAAAATTTTTCATGCTCAAATTTAAATTTTGTTATAGAATTCTCATAATTTGACATTGAATATTATTTATAACACATACACACACACACACAGAAAAAAAAAATTCACGTGTTGAGCTTTTATTATAATCATCTGGAGTTTTCGCTCAAAACTCGTGTTCAAGATAGTACTCCTTAGAAAGACCCCTTTTCCTACAGAAGGCACTAGGACTTTTGTGTAATCAATTGGCCTTTATTATAATACATCTATATTACAATTAATATACTTTCCCATGCATAAAGTTTGTTATTGAATTTTCATATCTGACATTAAGAGTTATTTTTACCACACACACATATCCCCCCCTCTCCAGAAGAAAAAAAAAAAAAAAAAAAAACGCTGAGATTTTATTATAAGTACCAGTTAATGGCTAGGTAAAAACTGAATGCAGTATTCATCATTTGAAAAATTCATTTGTTTCATATACTATTTCCTACAAGGCAAGTTTTTCATATAATTACCGTAAAAACCGGCAGATGAACCGCTACAGATAAAAAAAAAAAAAGTTGTATTTTTTCTATCTGCAGCTCTTACGCAATTTTTTTTTCTTTTCCACCCTCCTCCCTTGACACATTCTGAACTTTTCTCCAATGGTGTGCAAGAGAGGGAAAAATCGCAATTTTCAAATTTTCATTCACCTTACATTTTATTTAATATTTGGCCTAGACAGCATATTATAAAGCTACAGTTCAATTTTCATGAAAATATGTGAATGAACAAAAAAGTTACATTTTTATTGGGAATTATATTTATCACGACTCACGTCACCCAAAAAAAAAAAGTTAAGATTAAGTTTTCTTTTTATTTTGTAGTATTTTAAATTGAGATATGCCATTGAAATTTCTTAATATTTGGTTTTAACGCCCGATAATTCAATTGTGAATATTTTTGAAAGTGTAGAATTATTAGGAAGGGCTTAAGGAGGGGGATGAAGGGGCAAAAAAGAAAGAAAGTTACTGCATTTAAAATTGGTATTATTAGATTTTAAGGCAAGATAAATTGATTGCAGATATTTTCAAGTGTAAATTTATTAGGAGGGACGGAAAGGTGGGGGTAAAAATGTAGAAAAGGAACGGGAGTTTTGGAGAAAACATTAGAAAACATAGAACGCCTTTATTCTTTTATATTTTGCAGAGTTTCGAATTTCAATTTCCGCTCACATTTTGTACTAAGGATGTTTACCATTATATATCCCGGAATTACGCAAGTTTCGGAGAAAACCTTGGATAAATCAAACACAAATCTTTTTATAAAAATGTTTTATATTATCTTTGTATCTCAGCTTCTAATTAACATAATTTCATAAGTAATGTATCATTTTAAAAGTTATTTGAATTGAAATTGAAGAGTGTATGTTGTAAATCTGTGTCGCCAGAGGGCACTTTAATGTTTTAATAATTCAATATTTAGAATTCTAATTATGATTAAATTATTTATAACACATCATTTAAAATTTTGAAGACTTTTAAACTTATATAAGTCGTTAAATTCAGTACGGGGGTGTCAGGACCTGAAACGGGAAAAAGGTGCCGCACTCGCCACCGAGCGGGAATTTTATAAAATAGGATTTTTCAAGGATCACGAAACAGCTGGTCACCGAAGGCGGCTAGTATAAATTAAAAATGAATTCGTTTTCATTTAAACAATCTTTATATTTCTTATATATTATTTTTATTATGACAGAGCTGGAGCGGATTTCTGGCATCGCACCTTCATAAGGGCCGAAATAAGATAGTGCAGCTCTCACGAAGGTGTGGCACTTCTGAAAAACTTATCATTTCATTACCTAAGATTCTGTTGATGCGGCTCATATGCGAGTGCGGACGATCTGCCAGTTTTTACGGTATAAGATTAAATTGCTCTTCTGTTTGATATTCATCATTTTTCCGCATGTAACCGCATTTCACAAAACAATTTTCTGGTTTACTAAAGAGGTTATTTCCCGCCATGCTGAAATTGCAAAATGAATAGATGGTCCAGAGACAAAAGCATCCCAATTTTGATCCTCAACGGAAATGGGGGTGAAAAGTTATTTTTGGAAGAAAAAAGTAATTCCAGTTTGTATGCCATATGGAAATGCTTGAGCTTCAGGAGAAAATGTTTACGAGGTCAGGAGAAAATTTTTACAACAATGTATGTGGGAAAATGACTTTTTTAAGCACGATACATGTGGGTTTTGTTAACATTATTTAAATAATATTTGTGCAGGGACCATAAAAATAAAAAAATCAATGTGGGAATGATAGATCGGGGTTTCACTGTAAAGAAAATTTTGAAAAATCAGTTTTTAGAAAATGATAACCAGTTTCAACAGTTGTGAAATTCCTGAATGTGAAAAATGAATTTAAAAACCTGTATTAGTTAGGGTTGTAATAGCGATTAATTCCCCATAGAATAACACTAACTTTAGCTTTCAGTGATAAGTATAGTTTCAAAGGCTAAAAAAATTATTTTCTCTATATGTTTATTAAAAAAAAAAAATTAAAATTTTGAGCACATAAAAGAACAACATTTAAATAATATCATGTAAAATTTTCATTAAAAAATTTTATAAAAATTCAGGCAGCAGGTTCTGGTTTTCGGAGACTTTTAGAAAAGCACTTGACATGATTTCACAAAAACTAATGTATCAGTCTTATTCAAATTTTGTACACTTCTTCGGAATAAAATGTTCTTGAACATTTTTTTTTCTTTTAAAAAGGCATTTAAATTTTTAGAGAAGATCTATGCAAAAACAATACATTTTTGATGCATTTTACCTCACATATATCCTTATAAGATCAATTTTAATAATAATAAAGTTGTTCGTTCAAGCCCTAGTCAATTCTAATTTGAAAAAATGTACAAAATTTGAATAAGATCAGTGCTTCAGTTTTTAGGAAATTTTGTTGACTACTTTCCTGACGGGTGAATGGAAATCAGGACATGTCGGCGCTGAATTTTCCAAATTTTTTTAATACAAAATTTAGAATGTATTTTTTAAATATTGCTCTTTTAACTGCTCAAAATTATAAACAAAAAATCTTATTTATTACATTAAAAAAAAAAAAAAAAGACAAAATATGCTTTAGTCTTTGAACCCATGTATCCCCTTTAAAGCGGTGTTAAAATATTTAAGTCTTATAATAACAGGAGACTTGGCGTTGGAATATTAAAACCTGAATAAACTACTACGTCATTCCCACCTTTCCCATAATCCTATTGGTTGAACTAAATTCAGTCCCTCTCCTATATATACGAGCACTTCTCCAGATCCAGAATTCTTTTTGCACTGAAGACTGTATGCTTCCCTAACAACACACTTCTCCAAAACCCATCCTGAAGATGTCCATAGGATGTCTGTAGATATCCTTTTCATCCAGAGGACATCCTCAGGATTTCATTTGGAGAAGATGTGCTGTTAGGGTTAAGGCTACCGAAACAGCTGTATGCATCTCAAGTATTTTTCTTTGGCGTTTCTGACGTAGTAGTTTATTCGGGTTTTAATATTAAAGTCTTCTTCATTTTTGTTAGTATATCATAGTACTCTGTTGTTTTGCCTAGCAAATCATTAGTCACTTATACACAGAACCACACAAAATACATAAAAAAAAGATATATATATATATATATATCTAGCAATATGTGACATCAATCAGTTTTGAACTATATATGTGTGGGTGGCTGGAAAAAAACCATTAACATAAAGAGTTTATTTATTTGATGATTAACCCTTAAATGCCTGATAAATCAATTTAACCGTTTGAGTTCCAAGCAGCGTGATTGCGCTGTTGAGATTTTACGTCGAGAAAACCCAGTACATTTGTATGCATAAAGTAGTGAATTCTTGTAATCGAAATTGAGAACACAAATTCCTTTGCCAAATCATTATGAAACACACAATTATTAACAATGAGAAACACTTGCGCAAGAAAATGTCCGATCGCTTTGCAAACTGCAATAAATATGACGGAGCGATGAGAAAAAGACGAGAATCGCGTTACCTAACAAATACAAGAAGCGCTATTGCTCCAATTGGGATTCATCAATGTAAAATAAACAAAGTGCTATCGCGTCGTTTGGTATTCCTCGACATAAAATAAAACAAATGCTATCGCGCTGCTTGGGTCTTTTCGTACTTACTGAGAGAAAGCGCGGTTGTGCTGTTTGGGATTCTTCGACAGTGTTTTTTCAATACCCCCTGGGACTCAAACGGTTAAAAATGTACATACTTTACCATGTACCTAATAATTTTTAGCATTAGTGTTGCCGAAGGAACATGATGAAATTCTATTTAATAATACTATCAGTATGTAATTTATTGGCTAACATTAGACGTTAGAGCTATAATATTGCTCTAATAATATTTTAGAAGACAAAATTGAATATGAGGCAAGGGTTAAAATGTCATCATATTTACATTGTATTGTATCTTGAAGTAAATGAATTAACTAATAAACAGTGATGTCGCTAGGCTTTCAAAATCATGGGTCCTCACATAAATTAATTGGCTAAGCTTTAGTATACGGCACCCATTGCTTATTGCCGTTGCCGATGTTTTGATCATGTGATATGATGGTGATTTGAAACCCGAATTAGAGTATCGATACTTTTTTCCGTTGTATCGAAACGTAACAAAAAGATCTTCAATTGTTAAAGATCGTTTATATCTCCTCTTCTACTTTTTTTAAAGCCGCCGCGGTATATGTAAGTGAGATTAATTCTAGATTTTATTGTTTTTAAATGATTTTACAAAGTTTAAAGCAAAATTTTTTCAGTGTATTTTTATATATATATTTTTAATAAATTTACGAAGAAAAAGAGGGTAGGGCATAATAGTCATTGCTTCAGTACAGATTTTTTTCATGCATCGTGATTTAATTAGGTGCATTCAGTGATTATTTATTTATTTATAATGCTTGCGTAGCAATCTACCATCGGAATACTCACCGTTACAGTAAATATTTCATGCATTTTCTGATTCATGCTCCTCGAAATAGGGGCGTCCAGTGATGATTGTTTTTGGTTTTAATGCTTGCGAAGCAAGCATACAGCAGCTAGTGTACTGATCGCAGCTTATACAAATTTTCATACATTTACTGATTCATGCATCGCTAAATAGGGGCCGTCCAGTGATGTTTTTTTTTTTGTTTTTATGCTTGCGAAGCGAGCAAACAGAAAACATAGTGACCGCGGTTCCATGAATTTTCATGCTTTTACTGATTCATGCTCTACGAATTAGGGGCGTCCAGTGATGTTTTTTTTTATTTTAATGCTCGCGAAGCGAGCAAACAGCAGAAAACATAGTGACCGCGGTTCCATGAATTTTCATGCTTTTACTGATTCATGCTCCACGAATTAGGGGCATCCAGTGATTTTTTTTTTTTTTTTGAATGCTCGCGAAGCGAGCAAACAGCAGAAAACATAGTGAAACATTAAGAAAATGTTTCATAATAATGAAAAGTATTGTTTCATGACATTTTGATTCGATTCACGGCATTGTGAAAAATTCGCGGTACCGACTCACGAACTGAATCAAAACACCATCATACCACGTGATCAAAACATCGGCAACGGCAATAAGCAATGGGTGCCGTATAGTAAAGCTGTTCCAATTAATTTATATATTAAAGATATAAATTGAAATTTTATCTTATTGTAAATGAAAAACAGTTTTTTATGGAATTTTAACCAGCTCTTTTTGAGATTGTCTTAAAACTAATATTATGTAGGAAGTGGTTGCTGTTAAGAAACAAATGCAATAATTTTAAGAATGAAAATTATGCGTCCCCTGGAACATGCCACAATAAAATTTCCACGTCCTGTCTTCGATTTTCCACACAATAACAGCATCACTGAATACAACAAATAAATACTCCATCTATCATTTCCAGGCACCCGTGCCGAGACTGCCAAAAAAATCATTCATGAAACGCCACAGCTAACAATACATATAAAAAGGTATTTCAGCAGTTACTTGTGATTAAATATAATTTATTTTGATCAGCGATGAAATATCTATATTTTAGAAACAAGCCGCAAGAATGTTAAATTTTATTTGACAATCAACCACAAAAATGTGCAAGTTTCATTAATTGATTATTAAAAATTGACATTTTAGAGAGTCTATGCAGAAATTTTTTTAAACGAAAAGAGACAAATTTATATTTAAATTATCAAATTAATTCATATTTCGAAATACTCACCTGATTCTTGTGTAGAACTGCTAAATAATTGAGTAATGAAAAACTATACAACTTGAAAAGTAAAATACTTACAAAAATAAATAGGACAATCCAAAGTTTTCGCAATTCCTTTTCTTCTTAAGCACTTCTGTTTATTATATACTAAAGCTGTCTCTTCAAATTATTCCAGCATAATAGCCCTCATTCAGCTTCAAATCCTTGTGAACACTATCCAGCTACATGGCAATTGATTTTTCTTAGTCATTTTCCTTCAATTCTTGAAAAAGTATTTTGGGAGGGAGCAGACACAATATATATAAATCCGAAAAAGAACCTAATTTGTTACGTCAATACATCAAAACTAACATAACAAATCAGTTCTCATTCAGACAAAGGCCACTTTAACTCTTTCACGACGGACGATAAAAAAGCTCTACTACCTTTAACTACTGACTCGGCCGGAACGGGCCGGTAGTTGAAAATAAAGGGGTGGAAGGAAGGGATACGGAGAAGAAAATTTCTTGCTCACCGCAGGGGAGTGCTTTTACTTTGCCCGTCTTTGTCTGGATGGCATTGATGGATTGTCTCCACCACCCCACTCGTAATCCTTGTAAGTAGTTCGTGTTACTTCTCAGACACGCAAGATATTTATTTTAACATTTAAAAACATAAAAAATATAATGTTTAAATAACAATAATAATAATCAATTAAAATAATATGATAAATCTAATACAAAATTTAAGTTGATGAATTCCCCCCCCCCCTCCTCACCTAAATTTTCCTCTTGCTGCAAATGTTCATGTTTTAGAATTTTCCAACTCTGTAGCCCTCAGAAGATATTTAACAGTTAGAATAATCCTTTCCCTCCCTACAAATCAAATTTATAGCCTTAAAAATACCGATAAGTGATAAAAATAAGGATCGTCCCTAAAAAATGGGGGTTGATAGGACAAAATTCGCTTCTTATTCGGTTTCAAGAAGTCATTTTACGTAAGAATTCGCAAAACTGGTTTTGGGGCCGATTTTCATGCCAAGCAGTCTAATTATAGATATTTCACACTAAAATTTGATATTATGGGTTACTAATCTTCCGCATTTACATTTCCTTCTCCGCATACAATAGTTTATTTTCACTCACATTCCGTTCTTCTAAAAGATCTTTTTGAAAAAATTGAAACGATGTCCTATCTATTTGTGAATATATTATTTTTTTTCCAACTGTCTTTGTTTCCTAGGCAATATTATCCGCACACTGCATTTTTATTTTTAGGAATTAAAAAACTGAAAAAAAGAAAAAAAAAAGTCTGTAAATATTCAAATTTGTGTTTTTTCTGTAAAAAAAAAAAAAAAAAAAAAAAAAAAAAACTATAAATATTATAGTTCTCTTCTTTCTTTCTTTCCTTATTGTAATCCTTAACACATGTAACAAATAGAAAATAAATAAAGCAATATTTAATATTTTTTCCCTCTCAGCAGAGAATAGTTTCTGCAATAAAAAACGGTTTTTTAAAATAATAATAATAATAATTAAACAAACTATTATGGTACAAAATTTATTTAAGAAAAAATACATATTTGAATAAAAGAATAGGTAAATTAACAATGTGCTTAAATTGTATAAATAAATTAAAATTTTGTATTCACTGAAATACACATTTTTGTGTTTATGGCAATCCTTCTTGCAGCACTGTTTCTCCATTCTTGTTTTCTCCTTTATATCAACAGTTTATTTTTGTCGTTCTAAAAAATATATTTATTTATCAAGAACTAAAAAACATTATTCGATTTGAAATTTTTAAAGACAATGATTTTTGAAATTTCATGCATTTAGAAATTCTCCAAAAGAGATTCTAAGAAATTCACATTGTTAAAAAGGGGATAATGTTTTTAGAATAATTTTTAAGCGAAATAAAAGTAAATAAATAAATTGACAGTGTAATTCTTCGACAAATCAAAGTAAATTGCATGAAAAAAGTTTTATTAATGTAAGTTAAATAAGTAAAAAAAATCGCAAATATAATGCAGTTTATTGTTAATTTTACATAAATTATTTTGATTAAAAAAGGTAGGCACGAGAGTAGCATGAAAGTGGCAACACACCAGTTTCATTTTTTTTTCTATGTAAAGATCAATATTTAATCACAAAACAGACTGTAATAGCTTCACTTTAGTTCTGTGTATGCAAATGAGATACCAGAAAAATGGGAATTTTTCGGGATATTAATTTATTGAAAAGTGATTATTTCTATTCATAATGACTCGTTGAAATTCTGTTATTTATGTTAACTTTAACAATATTGAAAATTAGCATTAAGGAAGTGTTGTATTGAATTTTTGTAATGTTAACTGTGTAATACGTTAAAAAATTATAAAAATAAAAATAAATTATTAAGTATCGATTGTTTCTAAACTATCTGTCAACGAATCTATTACTTTTTCCAATAAAAGATCTGCTCCATTATTATTATTATTATTTATTATTGTTATTATTGTGTGTGTTCGATTTTGTTATAGGTAAAAATTAAAATTTACATTAAAATAAGAATAAAAATAAAAACTGATATTTTCAAATTTAAATAAAACAGATTTTTTTTTTCCTAATATTTTCTTTTAAATAACTTTTTATACTTCCACTAATTTACAAGCGGACTTCTCATATAAGATTTATAAATTAATAATTAAAAAAAAAAAAAAAAGTCTATAAGGAGAAAAAAAAGGGCAATGCATATATATATTCAAAAATAATGTTGACAGAAAATTGAAACATTTCCATATATATAGTTGCCAAAAAAGTGCGTGTTCTGTGCTCTCGTGGCGATCGTACAAGGATTATCTCGGGGGAATGCATCAGGATGACATTTCGGAAACGCCTATCTCCCCTCTCTTTCACCTGCAGGTAAATAAGATAATTGAGGGAGACAGTCGAGTCCACTTTCTGAGATTTCTCTTTTGAAAGTTCAGTATTTAAGTGACAAGCCAATATCGGCCGGAGTGGGCCGGATCCGTATTTATAGGGTTAAAAATTAGAAATTCTCTTTATTCTTCATCTGGTCAGGCTTTCGTTACAGATAAAATCTTAAAAAAACTAATGAGCTAATCGAAGTACAAAACTTTATATTACTTACAGTTATACAAAAATCAATATTCTATATATTTATTTCTAGCGAAATTTTTAAAAAGTAAATAAAGTGATTAAAAAATAATTACACTACTGTTAATTTTCTGAATGCAAATTCGGGCAGCATTTTAAATAACACTGCTCTGCAAAAAAAAAAAAAAAAAAAAATTGTGTCCCGATACCATTCCCGCTGATTATTATGTAAAATGACATCCTGAATCCAAATATGATCCTTATTTTGCCCAAACTAAAATTCAGTAGATAGAATAATAATAAAAAAAAGGGCCTAATTTCATATTATCTAGAATGATTAAGAAGTTAATGTAGCCGCTTTTTTACTCTGTTACTAAATACATAGTACTCATCTAAAGCCATACCTTGATATAGGGTATATAAATATAAAATTCTCAAACGTTTAAACATATAATTTCACTTTTTAAACTCTCAGATAAAAAATAAATTATAAAAATAACAAATTTGTATTTTAAGTAAAATATTGTATAAAAATGAAAACAATGCATTGAAATGACTTATTGATATAAATTATTAAAACACATTCCACTTATATTTATAAATTTTTTTACTCCCTATATTAGAAATGTTAAATAAAAGATTTCCATGCAAAGTACACATTACATAATCAATTTAAATTACTTTTAGGATTGTTTCTTCAAATAAAGATGAACTTGGCAAAATTTTCAACATAAAAAATAAATAAAATATGATTAATGAAAATAAAATTTTGTAGGTAATTGTTTACAAAAGGTAATTATACAATCACATGTTCATAAAAACTTTCATTGAAAATAGTCTATTTCCTTTGTTTTTAAACTTTAGGTTATAGAACATGAAATATATATACATATTTACATACCCCCCCTCTTTAAATCTACATGATAATGCAATAATAATAATCAGCAACAGATTTACTTAGGAAACTATACAATACACTATGTAGTTAGGTTTTTTTTTTTTTTCCTTTAATTGATAAATAAAATGACATCTTCTACTTTTCAAATTATTAATTTAAGGGAAAATATATCGATTGCAAATTTAAGATCGATTGCTAAGTTTAAAGTACAATTTATTGCTTTGACAGAATAATCTCACAAATTATTTATGCATCAAGCATAAATAATTCATTCAATTCCTTATATTATGTCCAGATTCGTCTATTTTTAATTTAGTTTTGTCCCTAGTTTTGTCTAGTGAAAGGACAATTTATAAAAAGTAGGAAAAACAACGATCCTTCCTGCAAAATTTACTACGGCCAAATTACTTAATAATTTAAGTTATTTGTAAAAGCAATAAAAATATAAGTACAAAATAATATATAAAATGAAAGACGTAAATATCTCTTTAATCGTTCGCACTAAAAACCATATTTACGTATTTTAATCCCTGGCAATATTGTTTAAGAATTCTAATGAAATTTTAATAAGACATTTCAACATTACACTCAAAATACCCAAAACTTTCTTTTCTCATGCAGAAAACATTTTTTAAATGTAGTACATTTTTTTTTATGATTGCATGACAAACGTAAACAAGACCTTTCAGATGTAGATTTAAAAGGCTAGTGGTCGTATTCACCATTAACTTTAACTCCCGGTTCAAAGCAAAAACTTGAAAAGCGTCTAAAGGCAGGGTACAGCTTTCCAGCAAAATTTGGCACACTATTCTGCCATCTAGCGTCGAAGATTTCATATAATCTTTGATTGGTTATTTTCACTTAAAAAATCTGAAAATAACTATACTGCTAGATGGCAGAAACAACACGGCAAATTTTGCTGAAAATTTGCACCCCGCCTTTATACGCTTTTCAAATTTTCATGTTCGACCGGGAGTTGAAGTTATTGGTGAATAACAGCCTTAGCAATCCTGTCAGTTTTGTTATGCAGTTTTTAAGCGAAATTTGATTGAAGGCTCTTCAGTAAGACTATTGGAAAAAATCGAAGCATAATAATTTACATTTACCTTGCTTATTTATCAATATTCATTCAATTTAAATTTAATATTACGTAAATATTTACTCAACAACATTCATCTAGCTCGCTTACCTTAGGAGCAGAAAACATTGATGGATTCTTCAATTCCTGTTCTTTATTTCAATTCAAGGCTTTCCTATATCCTGTGTCGCACCCATACACAAAACATATTCTAGAGCTGGACATATTGCGATCAAATAATTAATTTAATATTTTAAAAAATGTAACTTTCACGAAGATGCTAATACAAAAAAGGCATAAGAACTCACATCAACGCCACTATGCGGCGGTTTGCGCGTTAGCGTTAGGCCCATTTTTTGCGGGAAATCGCCGTAGAGGAAATTCCTCCTTCTCTGTACCTTCATGACTGTAACTAGTATTCGCGACTCCAGAGCTCGAATACGCCCTCTGGTGGACAAAAGCCTAAGTTCTTGTGTCGGATGTTTATTTAAAAACCTTTTGACGCATATGCTTTGAGTTATTAAATTAAAAATAATTTTCTAGTAAATATTTAAAATTTTGATTCTTATTAACCATCAATAATAGTTATTAATAGGTACTTAATTGCAATTTATGGGGATTTTATTGATTTTGTACTAGCTTCGATTAATTTCCAAGAATAAAATATGCCGATCAGTGTAGTGTTGTAAACAATGGATACGTATTTTTAAAATCAATAAAATAAAGATAAATAATCGCATATGGAAAAAAAAGCTTTCAGATTTTATTGTTATTGTTGTTTAACGATGTCAGATACCGGGATGTATTTAATATATATTTATTTGAGTTTTAATAATAATAATAATAAATGTTATATGATGACCCACTCATACCTGTGACAATTCTCGTTGATTTTGAATTATTGTGTTAAAAGCTTAAAATACTACAAGTTCAATAAAGTTACTTTTTGAATAGGCAGTGTAATCTGTTGCGAAAAATCGTAAGATGTATGTCAGTAATTAACACAGTAAAATATTATAATCCTGTGTAATAGCGTTTGTTTACATATTCACAATGTAAATAAAAACTATGGTACTGGATTGAAAAGTTAAGTCGCCAGATATTCTAGAGCAATATAAAAACCATGTAAACACATATATGAGATATAATTTTTCTATTTGTTTTTATGTTACATTTTCACATATATATATAATAAGACAGAAAATAGATTATACTAGGTTTTTCATTGAAACTCCAAAGTACTCTGAAAATGTGTAAATTGTATTGTTTTACATAGCATGTCATATTTCATTTGCAATTTTTATTGTTTAATTAGTATGTAAGGATAGTTATTTTCACTTGCATACTTACACATTTCAATAAAATTATATTTTTATTTACATTTTTAGCTTATTACACATAAGTCTATTCTTTGAAAAAATTTGTGTAATATTGGTTTCATACTTTTACAATATTTAAGTTACTTTCTTCAAAATAAAATACATGACCCTTCACTTTTTTCAGCACCACAAATGTTCTTTGTGGTGTACAATATAAATGAATTTGTAAAATGTGGAAATTCAGTTTTTGTTATGAGTTGAAATTATCTAAATAAAGAGTATGTATGCTAATGAGTTAGCATCCAGTTGCAGTGGCGGATCCAGAACTTGACTTTTTGGGGGGGGGGGGGGGGCTAAGATTTTTCAAACTGTTATTCTAGACCAATAAAAAATTTACAATTGCAATATTCAATAGTGAATGTCAGTGTTTTTTTTTGGGGGGGGGGCTTCAGCCCCCTAGCCCCCCCCTTAAATCCGCCACTGTCCAGTTGGAAAAGCTGTAGTAACTCCATCAAGAGTAAACGCTCAGTAGAACTTTGTTGATGGCTGTTAAAATGATTGATTATAATTTTCTGTTAGGAATAAAACAATTTCTTTAGGTTTGTTATTCAGCGATACACAAAAATGATTTAAACAAATCAAATTCCTTCCCCCCTCCCTTTTTTCTTTTTACAGTATTCAAAAAAGAATATTGGTTACGTGAAAGTGTATTTTGTGAGATTGTAACTTATTTTTAATTTTGATCCTACAATTTATACTATCACTTGACATGCAACTGATTTTCAATAAGAATTTATTAACTCTAAATGTAATGAAAGTAAAAATTCTTTAATAATTTTATATTAGAAGTATTTTCTGTATAATATCTGTTATAATTCATATTAAACTATTAATATTATAGGACGTATGTTACGTATATCATTTATAACAAGTAAAACATGATTCTTTTTAAAGGAGTTCTAGATTTTTAAAATTTGATGCCATGCACAATTTTTAAACATTTTTCACGAAAAACTTTATAATTTTACCTTATTATTGTAAGTAAAACTAAAACTTCTGTTATAATTTTTTGTTTATTTTCATAGTGAAATTTGCAAAAGAACATGTAAAAAATTAAGTACATTTTAAACATTTATTTTCTTTTTTTAAATTTATAAATTGTCATTTTTTTTAATCATTCTATGAAACAATTCATTTAATCATGAAATTAATATCTTAGATGTTTAAATAATTTTTTCACATTTCGAATACTTGAAATTTAACACTAATTTTAATTTTTTAAATTAAAATTTAATTGAAACATTCTCATACATAAATAATGCTTGTATCACTGTATGAATAAATCTATTTTCTTAAACTGCATTCATTTGATTGATTGATTTATATATATTTTTAAGTCATCATATAAGAATCTCTCTTTCTTATTTAATATAATTATTTTTTAACTATTTATTTTTTCAGAGCTAAGAAAGCATGATAAATGCAATGGAAAACTCTAAAAGATAGATGTTCCACAGAAATAATTAAAAGAAAAAAGCAAACAATACCTATAAAAAATTTTTAAAATAAAAGCTCTCAGAAGTTCTTTTCGATCAAAACAATAACACAAAGCTTCCAGGGTTTAAGCTGAGTAAAAATTTTCTTTAACAAAAAGGCTAAAATCAGAAAAAAAGTTTTAGCAAAATGCCAGAAACAGTAGAAAAAGATGAATATTAGTTTACACATTATTTTAAACGCCTCAATATGTTTGATTTTCATTTGTAAATTAAACTTAAAAGTTTTTAATGAGGTCTTTAAAGAGTTATACACAGAAGGTAATTTTTTTTTTTAAAATTTGAAATGGAAAACAAGAAAGTAATTAATTGTACTTATCACTGTAAGCAGATCAATTCGAATATAGTACAAGCATATATTTTAACACATTTATTGGCAGACATGAAAAATATTAAACTTTTTAGATTATTGCTTTATTTTGTAAACTTTTTTAAAGCAATGCGAACATCGTAGATACGACTTACATTCTTTTTCTGGAGATATAATTATCACTATAGCATGTAAAACTACATTAAGCTTATACCTTATACTGTATCTGAAAATAAAAACATAACTTACAAAAAAAAAAAAAGTTCTATAAGTGAAATTTGTTTATTACTATTCAAAGCTTTTTGGTTTACAATTTATAATTTTTCATTCTTTCATATTAGACCACATTACAAATGCCTCATGTTTATTTACAAATTGATTTCCTGTATGTGATTCTTACGCACAGTTCAGCGTTTGATTTTCCTTATATGCATGAACCGATAGATTTTTCTTGATCAATGTTGCGATTTTTTTTTCCATGAAAGATTCAAAACAGTTCTTTCAATTAGAAACAATAGCACAACCCTTCATCAGACGAAAATGATAGGTACAAGTGCAGCATCAAAGCAGCACTTATAGCTACTTTATATATAAGTGCACTGTAAAAAATTTGTCCTATTTGCTGCCAGAAATTCTCTGTAATTTGAGAAAATACGTGTAATTTACAAAAAAATTATGTTGTCAGAACATAATTTCTGGCAGCAAATAGGACATATTTTTTACAGTGTAAAGAGTGATATACTGTTTTTCTAACCAAAACAATTATTGTGAGGAATGTTTTTTATTTTGTCAACTTACAGTATTTTCTTGCAAACATTTTTTTTTTTTTTTTTTTTAATGTAAACATATAAATATCAAGATATAGTCAACTACAATGAAAAAAAAAACAGTTTTGTAAACGTTTTAAAGTCATTGTATGAGGAGCACTTTTTCTTAAATTGTTAATCCAATTGTTTTTAATAATTCTTTTTTTTTTTTTTTTTTTCCAAAGGATATGCAAATTTGATAAGTGTAATTAAAATGTTAATTTTAAAGTATTTGATTGTATTTATTTATTAATAAATATGTGCTGCAGGACTAGTGTTCAACAGTAATAAATAATAATGCTGAAAAAAAAATAAGCAAACACCATAAATTAAAAAAAAAATACAACGTTTGTTGCAGGTAGAAATAAAAGCAGAACGCTTCACCAGACAAAAAAGCTAGGCACTAGCACATCATGAAAGGAGCACTTGTATGGATATTTATAGAATTTTTGAGGTAGTTCTGCACTAGAAACTAACACATTCGCTAACGATCTCCCATGACTGACATCAGACACAACACTCCACATCACGTGCTGATGGTGAAGTGAGATTAGCTGTGAATGTATTAATCATTAAACAAAAGTGGGGGAGGGGGACTATGTTTTTTTGTTCAAAAAAAGAAAAAGTCTATTTCAAAACTTATTTTCAGAAAAATAGTTCTCATTAGCAATCAAAAAGTTATAGTATACATACATTGTTTCGACAGTTGACAGAAAATCAAGTATTAGATGTCTCTTGGGCATTGAAATTGATCCAATATGTTATACGATTGTCACCTATTCATCTCAGTGTAAGAGATGTTGTACAATTTATGTTTTATTGATTTCAATTCAATATAGCCTTAACTCGTAAGCACTCCATATTTTACTATGCCAATGGTTATTTACAAACTCCATAAATTGTAAAAACATGCAACAAATGTTTCTGGTGAAAATAATTCAGCATAACCCTTTATTAGGTGAAGCAAAGTAAATGCAAATGCAGCGTGAAAGTGATAGCATCAAGTGTGTTGTTACTTTCATACTTCATGTGTATTTTTTGTCTAAAGATGAGGGATCAAGATTAACTATTCTGATCCAAAGCAATTGTTACAAGTTTTATAAATTTATGAAGTCTGCTTACTAAGCTTTTATTCCTATTCATTCAACAGCACCAATTTGGTACATTTTTTCCCCGTTAAGAATCAAGATTTTTTTTTTTTTTTTTTTTTCAAAAACTGATTTAAAAAAAAGAAAAAAATAAGATTTAAGTGCAAATCTATGAAATTTCTGCTTTTAATGTATAATTTATGAAAAATGCCATATTTTTGCTGACTGATTCCGAAATGTTGGATATTATGATGTTACTTTACTAAATTTAGTTTTAATTGTAGAAATGCACAATGTTTACATTGACAATGGAATGATACTCGTTTTTATGATGGACATGGGAGGCAGGGGCCGCTTTACAATTTTGGCGGCCCTCTCTAATAGACATTACGCTAGGGCATCTTACAGATTTCATGTAACCTCGGGTAAATCTTCTCACTGTGATCCCCCCCCCCTTACAAAAGAAAAAGCAACTATATTAAGATTCAACTTATTCTAATATTATAAGTTAATATAAATTTAAATAACTTTTTTTTTTTTTTTTTTGTAAAAATTAAATTGGATTTGGCATATTTAGAAATAAGAAAAAATAAACAAGTTGAATCAAACCTTTAGCTTTTCTACCTAAACGTTCGATTGGGAAAATGCTTTAAAATTTCTGTTTATTTTATACTAATTACCATTCTCTACATGGCATCGCACGTATTGATGTACAATAGAACTACTGTACATCAATACTGTTATATCTGTACATGTAGCAGCGGCGGATCGAGAACTTAACTTTTGGGGGGTGCTAAGATTTTTCAAGAAGGTATTCCAGATCAATAAAAAATTTACAATTGTAATATTCAATTGTGAATGTCAGTGCTTTTGGAAGGGGGGGGGGGGCTTCAGCCCCCTAGCTCCCCCCTCCATAGATCTGCCACTGAATGTAGTCATATACCATGTACAGCTTGTACCATAAACTGTTTGGCCGAAAATTTGAGTAAAAACTGTTATAATGGAATGAAAAAAATTTTTTTTGCATGGACAGAAGAAAAGAGAATTTAGAATCCGTCATTACCTCACCATTGCTGCTATCAGATTGCAACATTTCTACCACCGAAAAAGTTCCATAGTGAATAATAATAATAGTAATATTAAAATATTACTGTTATTTATTTTTAAGTTAGTTCTTATTTTTATTATAATTTTAATCCTTCCATATTAAATGATAATTTTCAAATTTACATTAAACCAGATAACAAGAATTCATTGCATTTTTTAAACAAGAACGAAAAATCATTTGGTTCGCATAGACTATTAATATTTTCTAACTGTATGTACTTGTTGCCTCGTTTAACCTTCAGTGTACTTTACCGACGTTACCACACAACGGAAAAAACTACAGACAGAAAAACTAACTGAATTCATAATCACTCCAAAACATTGTTGAAAAGTGTTTAAAAAAAACCTTAATATGAGCGGAAGTGCAGTTCTAGCAATTTCCAATTGTAACTCTTAAGCTCTTATAATGTGTTTGAATATTTTGGTGTGATTCTGTAAATTTTAATGTTAAACATACCATATTCTATAGATTTTTTCTTTTATTTTTTTAATCATATGAATAATCTAAATTTTAATACGACTTTCGCAGTACAAAGTGTTTTAAATGTGATTAGTTATCCTATTTCTAGCATTTTAAATAGAGAACATAAGCTACTGCCGTGCTGACAAACCGAAGTCGTCAACATTTTAAAACTTTATTGAAAAGAGTTAAAAATGCTTCCCTTACCACTTTTACTCGAACTTTTTCCTTGACATATTTCTGAAATAAATTTTTTATTAATTCATTTGTTAGTAGATTGAGTTATCAGATGAAATTTTGTGTTGGCCATTATTAATTGCAAACAAATCCCTTTTAAACACGATTACGAAGCCTTTTCATTCATAAATGCAAGTCATAATTAGGTATTCTTATTTAGATATGGTGATATGAATCGATTGGTAGGACTTAAGACCGACTGACTACGCTAAGGTCCGAGGCCTATAGGTAGAATGCCCTCCGAGTGGGTCTTTCTAAGGGATCCTAACCCGTATTTATGCTAGTTTCGGAGAAAATCAAGGAAAATTCTGAATGGCTAGGTTGATGAGCGTGACCTGGGATCGAACCGGGCACTTCCCATCATCCAGCTTTCAGTGCAGAAACGCTCGGCCACTGGTGGGCCTGTGATGCGAACCAAAGTAGCGTTTAATTTTCCGTATGAAGGTAAAGCTTTTTGCCGAAAAGACTATCTAAAGTCAACGCATGAAACAGATTTTCTAGACACCATAGGCCAGAAAAATGTCACCCTTATGTAATTTAAATTTACTCTTAATTTATGTATTTTGCGTATTTTTAATCTATTCTTAAGACCTTTCTGAAATCTGAATTATTTGCTGACTTGTTTACGAAGTTATTTTTTTCGCAAATGTACAAAACTTTCAGGAATTTTTTATTTAGATGTAAGTTTAATAGTGATTTTTTTATATTTTTTTATTCCAATTTCTATTATTTAATTGATTATAGATAAATTTGATATAAGGAGTTCGAATTTCAAGCTGAATGAGTTTTAAAATGAGGCCGCCATGTGAAACTGTCAAACGCGTTAGTGATGCCAAGTAAAAGGGCTTTGAATTTTTCAGATTTAATAAAACTATCGTGAATAAATTCTGTTTTTCTGATGGGTGGTGGAATGTTCAGGTCTAAAACCAAATTTTTTCTATCTAATTTGAAAAGATCTAGCTTTTCATTATCACAATGCAAATCAAAGTATATATTTATTAAAAATCAACATTTTAGTGCCTTAACACGAGCACCTAATTTTAATTCCCATCTGCAAAAATTCCTCTTGGAAATTTTTACAAAATTTTATTTTAATAATAAAGAAAATTCTTTTATTTCTTCGCAAATTCTGGTGGTAGTTTATTGTCAATGAGCGAAATTTCCTTGTCCCTGAAAGGGTTAAGTTGTTTTTATACAAAGTTAAAATCTTTAAAGAAGGTTACTTTTAATTTACAATTGAATATACACATATTTCTTAAAAGAGAAAAAAAAATCTAATTGGTTTATGACTTTCACTTTTCTTCCATCCATCCTCGCCCCCCCCCCCCTCCCTTAAATTTTGGGCAGTGTTTCAAATTTTTTTTGGTGGCCCTCCTTTTTCGGCGGCTCTAAGCGACCACTTAGGTTCGCCTAATGGTAAAGCGGGCCCTGATGGGAGGGAAGCAAATTATTAAAGTCACCACTTTATCTTGTTTATTCACTATATGGCAAGTGGATATTTTTAGGTAGTGTAGTTAGTTCATTGTACTACAGGGCCCGACTTAGACTACCTGGAGCCCCGGGGCAAGCCTGTTCTGGGGGGCCCCTTACAGTGGCATAACAGCTCTTTAGGTTGCAGAATTTCTGCATACACCTGTAGGGGGGGGGGCAGGGCATTTGCCCCGTATGCCCTGCCGATAGTCAGGGCCTTGTTCATTAACCTCCAAAATACAGTTTGAAAATATGGCAAAAAGAAAAAAATCCACTTATGGACCACTGGCTAGTGTAAAAGGTATTCCCTCTTACAATTTTCCCGCCTCTAGTCATAAAATCCCATCAACTCTATGGCAAAATTTGTTTATAGAATAACTCATTACCTAATGTTATTGAATAAATTGAAGTACTAAAAACGAAACTTTCGAGATGTCACATGCCTCATTAAAAATAATGAAATAACAGAAAGTTCGGCGTCAAAAGTGATGACTGGTTGTAAAATCACGGTCGTCAAAACAAAAGTTATAGTTGCAAAATACGACTAGTGACCACGAATTTCGAGCTCTTCTCAGGGGTCTGTCCAGACTTTTCAGACAGGGTTCTGTTTTTACGAAATTATAAAAAATCTGTACATACTTTTGTGAATCTAAATTTAGCATGAAAATAAAGCTCTTGCGAACTTCTTGGCACGAGTCCTCTTTTTGTGAAAAATGTCATTTTGAAAATTAAAATTAAGGTTTCATTTAAATAATGACAGTTCATTTTTATAGAGCTAAGCCCACAAATATGGATAGAAACCTTTTATAAATTAGAAACTGAATATCAGATTTTTGGGAGAAATACAGCAGAGTGCAATTGATTATTCAGGCAGCCTATTCATAGCAGAGAAGATTAGTTTTCAAAATTAAACAGATTTATCAAAGGTCAGTTTTTATTTTAAGGAGAAAATTTTTGTAATGATACCTAAGTTTTCCTCACAGACCCCTTCATCTTGAAACTTGATAAACTTTTCACCCTTCACAAAAATAAGCTACTTCAAACAAAACCCTTCACAAATGTTGAATGATTTAAAAAAGAAAAAAATCAAAAAACTTGGGTAAGAAAATTACATTTTCGATCAGTTTCAAAAATACATTATACTTCTACAATAAAACATCAAACTAGAAATAGCAATAGAAAACAAATACACATTAATCCAGAATTTTATTTATTTATGTATTTTTCTGTTCTCACATTCTTTTTAAATACCTCACTTTGTTTCTGAGTAATAGTGTGAAATTCTCACTCAGTTTTTATGTCTGATGAGAATCCTACAACTTCAATTTACTATCATTTTCATTCAGTTATTTCACTGTTCTGTATAATTATTTTTTTTATTTTTTTACATTTATATTATAAAGATAAACTTAATTCATTTATTAGTGTTTTAACTGAAGAGGGAAAGGAAAGTTGCTAATAGTTTAAAAAATACGCGAGTATTGAAAACATTAAAAATGTATGTCAATTTAATAGATTATATGATCTAATTAAACAAGCAAATATACATGAAACATATTCTTACAAAAGTAAATCAAACAAATCTAAGTGCATAAGTAATAAAACCAATATTCATAAAAGTATAATATCAAATAAAAAGAAAAAAAAATCATGAAAATACTAAATGTAGTTTAAAAAAACAAATTTTTAACATACCTGAAACAATTTTCTGTGGGTGGCATGAATGTTTTTGAATTGTCTATTTGTTGATTTAAAACCAATTTGTTAGTATAAGAGAACTTTCCGCATAGCACAGCATATTTTATCAAATCGCAAATGCTACAGGAAAGTTCACTTAACTTTTATATAAATTCCTGACTAACTTTCGAAATTTGATCACTTTTCCTGGGAGAAAAACAAAACAATAAACAAGCTGCTTTCTTACCGTAACAAAATATCAAAAACTGCTTACTGATGCTTGAACCTTGCACAGGAGTTTTACAGGAAGTTATAAACAGACAGAAACATGTAAACTGCAATATTATAAAATAGGATTTCGCAATTTATATCATTTATCATCCGTTTCTTTTATAGTATGCAGGGACACTTTCATTGTACTCGATTGTAAGCAAATCGTCAAAATATCAAATTTGTTTTCGGTTAATTTGATTCCACCAAAAGCAATAAGCCTTTCTCATTTTAAAATCACCTCCGCTTTAACTAAATTTCTTGAATTCGGCGTAATATTTCCATATTAATAATGTACTGAATACTCAAAATAGCCATTGCTTACCATTGTTACACGCGTATAACGCTGGCCATTATCCGACACGACTTTTGAAGCAGACGATATTAGAACGCCCTCTATAGTTCAATTGAGTCGCGAATTTTCAATTTCGTGAAAAAAAAAAAATAATAATAATAATAATAATAAAAGGTGCAAGATTTACGTATTACGATTCTATAATGAATAAAATAACTGTTTTTACACAAATTGTACGTACTGTTTCAACTACAGTAAAATATCGTTTCAGTTTAAATATTTTAATCGCTTTATAAAAAGAGACGAAGCTGTCGATCTAACTATATTTAATCTTTCGTAAGTGAAAAGAGAAAATTTCATGGCTTTGGATACAAATTTAGATATCCGAAAGTTCCAAAATGTTTCAGAAAAACTCAGTGGAAGAATGAATGTGAGAGATTACAAGATAATTCAGTTCAGACTTCCTAGTACGTAAAATAATGAATACTGGTCACAGATAGCCACTACCAGATGTCTTGGGGGTTAGCGCTAATCGTTTTCTAGCACCTATGACAGTTCAAGGCTAAACGGGACTTTTTCCCTGGAAGAGCGAACACGAAATTTTTGGTTACTCGTGGTTACTGATGACCAGCCTTAACGACGATCCGCGATTGTAATGAAATGCTCGCCCTCTGGTGGGCTAAGGTTCAATTACAATAAACATGGTTTAATTGGAATTCCATACAGCCGCCATTGCTTGCCGATATTTAGTTTCACATATATTTATTGAATAAAAATGAATAAATACGGTAAAAAAGATAACACATACTGTTGTGTGCTACAATCTAACTCCAAAGGATCAGGAAATCCAGAATTGAGCTTCCATTTATTTCCAAATGACAAATTTAAAATTTCAGTTGCTTCGGCTAATGGAAGTAAAGAATGAATCCGATGATTTGAAACTAATATTTGTTCAACTTCAGTTAAAAATGTACTTCCGATCGAACTTTGAATAAACTGAAGTATTTTTTCCAAAAGCAATCAATTTTCCATAATGTAATGGCGGAGAAATTATAGTACGAATATTAAGTAGAATAACATAAAGAACACTAATGGAACACACGTGGCAATGTTTACTAACAACTGCAGTGTTGAGAAAGCGCCATCTATCGATCATTACAATCGCGGATCGGGATTGCGGTCGGATCGGAGAATAGACCCCCTGCTTTCTATAACTTCATGCGGAGGATAAAAAGCAAATTTTAAATTACCAACACTGGTCTGGTGTGTGATTGCTGTAGATTTTTCTGTAGACAGCTCACAGACAGACGCCATTTCGCTTTTATCGATAAGTTTCAAACAGTGGTAAAATCATTTATCTAAAAATCCATTTGTTGCATGGAATTATCGATGAAGAAAACATTAACTTCTAACATAATTTGAGAAGAATATTCTATGAGTCTAACCTAAAGCCAGTACCATGAAGGCAGGTTTTTAAATTTAAACATAGTTATATAAAAAAACAGAAATAATTTGTGACTTTCACCAGAAGGAATTGACAAGTATCCTAAAAAGAACTTAAAAAAAAAAAAAAAAATATCTAATTGTCTGCAATGCATATTTTGAAAATCAATATAGAAGTTCTTCGAAATTCAATATAGAAATAAATATTACTGATTCCATGGAAAGGAAAAGAAGCTAAATATAAGAAGCAAATTTTTGATTTTTTTAGCATTAATGATGTACTTAGTAAATTGATGTAATTCAGATGTATGATTTAAAAGATTTTCTGTAAAAAAATATCTAAGTACATTTATTGAAAAAACCGTACATTTCTAAAATGTATTCAGTTAAATAATTTTTAAAGAAGATTGAATGCACGTAGAACGCACATTGAAACCCTTATAATAAAAAGTCATATGTATCTGAATAATGTTCTTAAGGATGATCAGAAATGGCACACCTAAATATAAATGCATGCACTGACAGAGAAAAGCCATACATGTATAGCATGTGTTCTAAACCTCTTTTTGAAAAGGGACATCTAAATACACATATACGCATTCACACATGTTTGTGAAATATGTTCTAAAAAGTTTTCTAAAAAAAGATATCTAATTAAACATTTGCGTACTCATACAGGAGAAAAGCCATATGTTTGTGAAATATGTCTAAAAGGATTCACAGATAAAACAGAATTAAATACACATTTACGTACTCATACAGGAGAAAAGCCCCATGTGTGTGAAATTTGTTCTAAAGGTTTTTCTCAAAAAGGTAGCTTCAATGTACACTTGCGAACACACACAGGAGAAAAGCCACATGTGTGTGAAGTATGTTCGAGAAAGTTTTCTGAAAAAAGTTATCTGATTAAACATTCGCGTACTCATACAGGAGAAAAGCCATATGTTTGTAAAATTTGTCTAAAAGGATTCACAGATGAAAGACAATTAAATAGACATTCACGTACTCATACAGGAGAAAAGCCCCATGTGTGTGAAATTTGTTCTAAAAAGTTTTCTGATAAAAGAAACATGTTGAAACATTTACGTACTCATACAGGAGAAAAGCCCCATGTGTAAAATTTTTTCCAAGGTATTTTTTGAAAGAGATAGTTTGAATAAACATTTATTCAATCGTACAAAATGTAAAAAAAGTCTTAGCTCTGGGTAGATTGCTCTGAACAACTGTCTAATAAAAGTGATCAAAATATACATTCACATTCTCAAACAGCAGAAATGCCATATGTTAAGTCTGTTGTGAAGCTTTTTTTCAAAACGTTTGTAGTCTGTTCGCTGAGAAATGATAGCAAAAGTAAATATAAAGCGTTGCTGTTTTTTCACCAATGTTTAACACATTTACGTTTACTCGCTGAATGGGCGATCCTGTTTATATCGACCGAAGGTTAGCTTTCTCTGCCTTTTAAGTGAGTATAGTTAATGACTTGTGGATAAAAACTATTCTCTGGGTTTACTGCATTTAACTTACTTAACACCTGAAGAAAGGAAAACACCCGTGGAAAATAAACGAACTAAAAAAGAAGTTGCTCACTGGTGAGAGAAACGCAGTTTGTCTTCAGTCCAACGCCATTCATTTAAGAGTATCGCCAAGAAACACTCTGCTTTATTTATTTATACTATCAGTTGTCGGCGAACAGAATATAAATATATATGCGTGCATTAACATCTGAGGAAAGCCATACTGTGTGAAGTTTGTTTCAAAGATATATTGCTGCCTCACTCTTAGAAGGAAATATATATATATATCTGTTTATTAAATTTTAATTTCCCGGTTATAATTCATAATATCGTTAGTAGATAGCGACACCAAACGTACACACATCTTGTGATATATAGATTATTATACATGATTTTAATCTAAAATTAGTATTATTGCTTTTATTTTGGATAAAATAAAATTTTAAAAAGTTCAGACATTCTTACATATTTTAATCTTAGAAATATTTACTTCTACAAATTATATATAGTGATTTTTTTTTTAAACTGTGGCTGTAGGATGAAAAGTAATTAATACATATCATCTTAAATATGATCAAATAGCCAGTAAAAGATTTTGATCATTAAACTTTTTATCCAGATGATCTATAAAACTAAAAATGTATATAGGAAAATGTTTTCGTTGTAAATAACGACCAAAAAAATAATAATAATATGATGCCTAATGTTGATTTGCTGCTGCGTCGCATCCTTGCGCCCAATCGGAATGGATTATTTCATCATTATGGGCGAACTATATGTAGATATTGTGAGCTTGTGTTTTGTGTGCCAAATTGCATGCCTGAAAATGCAATAGATTTTTCAGTAGACAGCTGACAGATGGACGCCGTTTCGCTTTTATTAATAAGATTAAAACAGTGGTAAAATCATTTACATAAAAGTCCATTTCTTTTGATGCATGGATAATATTATCGAAGAAGAAAACCTTTGCTTCTAACATAATTTGAGAAGAATTTTCTATGAAACTAACACAAAGCGAGTACCATAGAGACAAGTTTTTGAATTTAAACATAGATATGTAATAAACATAAATTATTTGTTACTTCAACCTCAAGGAATTGACAAGTATCCTAAAAAGAACTTTTCGAAAAAATTGTCTGAAATGCATATTTTAAAAATCATTTTAAAAGTTCTTCCAAAATCAATATAGAAATAAATATTACTGATTCTATGTGAAGAAGAAGAAACTAAATATAAGAATCGTGTCAATATATATATATATATATATTGTAATTCAGATGATTGATTTAAAAGATTTTCTGTAAAAAAATATCCAACAAGGAAACATTCGAAAGGTGTCACCTTCAAAAAATATTCAAAAAAAAATATATGTGATTCTACACTTCATAAAACCTCAGGAAGTGAAAAAATTATGGGTTGAAATGAATTACAGCGGCCACAAAAAATTATCAAAATTTGGCGATTTAGCGCTGTTAGGCGTTCAGTTCGTTAGCACCGAGATTGCCGTGTACGAAACATTGATCTACCTATTATAAGAGTGGATGAGAAAATGACAACCTTTTTCAGTGGCAAAGATAACTGATAAAAAGGTCATGTGAATGTTGATCTACAGGAAGCAAAACTGCCAATATTGAAATTTACTTGCCATGCTCTAAACTCAGTTTTTTATTAAGCAGACGATATTTTCCCTTTTTCTTTGAATTTTCTTTTTAAAATTTTTATTTCACTTTAAAAGTTAGATTGTTTTAAATTAATAAAAAAAAATATAGCAAGAAACAGTAATTAGATGTACTTTAAAAACCCTAGAAATTATGTAAAATAAGGATTTTATTTCACAGGTAAGATCCTTTTTAATATTTTATTATTTCGTTCTTTTTAAGTAATTATTTTTATAAAATGTTTATAATTGCTACACTTATTTCTCTAAATTGAATTAGTTTAACTATATTATATCTTACATTATTTCAAAAATGTCCATAATTAAGAGAGTTAAAACGAGTATAGACAAACCAAAGTTATAAAAACTTTTGAACTTTGTTAGATGTAAATAACAAGGTAAAAATAAATTTCAGCAGCTGTAATATTTTCACTAGTTTTGCTTGTTGTATCTTTTAATAATAATAATATATATTTATATTCAAAACAAAAAATTGGCAATAACGCGATAAATGCCAAAAAAAGTAACCTTTTTCAACATTCACATGGTTTCATCTCTGCACCTTTTCTGATCTTTCCTAAAGCTCTGGTTTTTAAGAACTCAAAAGCAAACGTCAACGTTTCCGACGCCGCGACACTCCAATCAGAGTCTCCTTGACATCAGGGCTGGCGTTGAAACTAAAGGTGCCTTCACACTGGACGTTCCGTTCCGCTGACCGTCGTCCGCAGAGATTCCGTCAGGGATCTCCGTTACATTCCGCAGGAGTTTACTGTGCAACCGCGAAAAGAAGGCATTCGACCTTGGAATAGTTCATTTTGAAGAAGGGGCGGGCGAATGAAATGCAAATGATGCTTGGCGGCAGTTCTTTTCGCCAAACAATTCTTTGACTTACCAGCTTCTTTGGCGCCAATACGAACAGTCAAAGTGTCTATTGTTGCTAATTCAATAGAAAATTGCTAAATTTTTGTTAATTTAAATATTGTTTTAATTATTTCTTATAATTTTTTTTATCAGATATGCAGAAAATCGATAAAACAAAATAGCTTTAAACATTGCTTATAATTTGTGTTCACATGTATGTTTATTTCTAGTATTTAAATTAATTGAATCCCTAAAATTTACTCGTTTAGCTTTTAACTTCTCGAAGTATACGTAAAACAGTTCCTTTTTTTTTTTTTTTTTTTTTTTTTTTTTGTAGATATTCACTATCATGCTTAGTTCAATTATTTAAATCTAAAAATATATTATAATTGAATGTTTTGTAAATATTAACTATCGTGATTAATTAAATTTTTTCCTTTCTACTTTTATTACAACCATTATATGATTATGTCATGTTATTTAATGACAATTACAATAATTAATTTAATGTTTATTTTATCAAAACTGTAACGGTATTAATCATGGTTTCTTTTATTTCATATATTGTAGAAAGAAACTTTTTTAAAGTTTAATTAAGTTACTTCTTTCATCTCTTTCTGCTGATAATGATTGTACTTTAAAATTACTTCTCGGAAGCCATTAAGATTACTTTATTTAAAAAAATCAAAATTTCTTTTTGAATGTTATTTGATCGCCGAAACTTTAAAATTTGTAAACAATAGTACCTCCAAACACTTCTTTCAAATAGTAATTAAAAATACCTCCAAACATTAAGTTTATCAACAACTTCAAATTATAATTTCACTCTAAGAAACGGGCTAACAACGCCAAATCTGGAAGCCACTCTACTCTGTGTTACCATGGAAACACAACCTCTCACCTTATTTCATTAATCGAATCATCTGAAAACACGTGATTCGAGTGCCAAGTTATCACGGTTGTGCAATACTGGCGTCAGAAGAATCCCGAGGACAGGGAGAGTAAAAAGAAATGAACCAATCACGTTGCAGGGCAGTAACAGGCAATAGTCAGCCTTTTAACAGAACATCTGTTTTGATTTTCTTTAGAATTCAGCGAGCAACATTACCACGGAATTACATATATTCATTCAAATTCAAAGCGAATTTGGAAATAGAAAATTAAAGAATTTAAATTAAAATAGACATCTATATATATATACAATATTTCTCGAAATAGTCATACTTTAATTTCTTTCTTACTTTTCCAAATTTTATTTAATGTAAATTTCAGCTATTTCTTTTACATTTTTCAATTTATAAATGCTTCTATATTTGTTTTTGTTTTTTAATTACTCCTTTAGAATGTAAGAGCTTTAAATCCATAAAATGAAATTTTAGAAATGTGTAAAATATATGAAATGCAATTTATTTACTGGGATGAAGAAACAAAATTCCTAACAAAAGTATTATAATAGTAATATATTACTTTCTAAATTCATTTACTCCCCCCTTCCCCCCAAGCTAATTATTTTTAAACAACTAAGCTGAGGATCGCGATATTGGATCGAATCTGGCACTTACTAGTCATTTTGAAGAAAGAAATTTAACTAATGAAATGTATATCTTGTACTCAATGTTAAAATGATTTCTAAATTTTATGTAAAACGAATTTGCATTATTTCTATGTTAGGATTAATTTTCCTGGTCATTTCAGCTTTAATTAAAAAATTTCTACCATTCATTTTTAAAAATGACAACAATTTTAATCAAAAGGTAAAATGTGGCTTTTTTAATCACAATTCAGAAAAAAATAAATAACGTTTCAAATGTAAAAAAATCAAATAAAAATAAATAAATAAATAAATAAATTTGAAAAAAATAAATGTATGAATTGAAAACCTGAAAAATTTTTGTGCATAGGCTGAAGATAAAATTCTCCTTACAGAGTAATCAAGACATTTATTTTGCACTCCTCCCCTTTTCACGCTTATAATGTTTTATTTGCACTTGGGTCCTACACCTAGGTAGATTACTTCCCTATTAATCTTTTTGAAGGAACCTAGCCTGTTTTTAAGCAAATTTTGAAGAAAACCACAGAAAACTCTGAACAGCTAAGTAGCAAGTGCAACCTGGAATTGAACCAGGCAATCCCTGTCTACTAGTTTTGAGAGCAGAACCTCTTGGCCATTGTTGAAACATGTTTTAATTCAAAGAAAAAAATTAATTGTTGAAACGTATGCTATATATGTGATTGGAAAACATTTTCAAATTTTATTTAAAATAAGCTTGCAGTATTTCTATGCATTTTTTTTTTTTTTTTTCTCAGTCATTCCAACTTTAATTAAAAAATTTCCATCATTATTTTTTTTTTAAATGTTGACAATTTTAATCAAAAGACAGAAAGTCAATACTTAAATCTTTCTAATATTCTTTTAATTTGTATATTGAAAAGATTTATATTAGTTTTTAGAATGGAAAATGAATAAATATTAAAATTTTCAAAAATTCTTTGTGTTTTCTAAAATAACTATACTTTTTTTTTTTTTTCTAATTTTCATCTTTTAAAAATGTGTAATTTCAGATGATTTGGATTAATTACACCTATTTCTTGTACAACATTTCCATATTTCTAAATGTTCCTTCTTCTTTTTATTATTATAAATTTCAGATTGTAAGTTATTTAAAACCTCGAATTGAAAGCTGGAGAAATTTGTAAAATATATTAAATACGATACACTAATCGAGATAAAGAAAGTATTCTCTTTACCAAATAATAAAAGCTTTTATTTTTGTCCCCCATGCTAATTATGTTTTATTTTTAAGTGGAATTGTAGAGTTAATTGCCTCCATCG
Organism: Salticus scenicus; assembly: GCA_963930645.1. Lineage (NCBI taxonomy): Eukaryota > Metazoa > Arthropoda > Arachnida > Araneae > Salticidae > Salticus > Salticus scenicus. Next base: position 215,608,866 of record OZ005660.1, on the reverse strand, counting down.
TGATTTTTTAAAGATATTTTAGCCCAAATTTACGTGAATTGTGAAGAAAACCGTGGAAAACTCCAAATGGCTAGACCGGCGTGACGCAAGATCAAACCCGGCACTGCCAATCTACCAGTTTCAAGAGCAGAACTACTTGACCACTATTGAGACATGCTTTATTTGGAAGAAAAAATTAAATGATGAAATGGGTGTATTTATTGTATTTGATATAAGAATGACTTCTTTAATTTTTAAAATTATTTGGATAAAATAAAGCTATTTCTTACACAACATTTAAATGCTATGCAGAGTGAATTCCATGCGGCAGTGGCGGCTCATGCACCGAAAACTGGTGAAGAGACGCACTGTATTCATTTGTAGAATATAAATTTACATTTAAATAAGTGTTTTTAGTTAATTTTAGTTAAGACCAGGCTTAATAAAAATTATGATTAAAAATACTTCAATATTATTTTTGAGCTCTTCACCTATTTTTGGTTCACGAGCCGCCACTGCCATATGGGTCTTTCTAAGTGATCCTAGCTAGCACTTATGCATGATCCAAAGAAAACAATGGAAAATTCCAAACAACTAGTCTGACCAGTGGCAGATTTAGGGTAGCCCCCCCCCCCAAAAAAAAAGCACTAACATTCCCAATTGGATGTTACAATTGTAAATTTTTCATTGGTCTGGAATGACATCTTGAAAACTCTTACCCCCCCCCCCCCCTAAAAAAAAAAGTTAAGTTCTGGATCCACCACTGAGTCTGACAAATGGAACCTTGGTTCGAACCCGGCAGTTCCTATCTACCAGCTTTGGTGGAATGGTGTAGGTGTTAAAGCCGATTGATTACATGAGAGTCCTAGGACTGGGTAAAGTGCCATTAATGGAAATCTTTATAAGCAATCCAAGCTGGTATGTATGACAGCTTTGAAGAAAACTATGGAAAACTCTGAACAGCTAGGTGGACTGATATGTCCTGTCCTGGGTAGTGATGTGGGATGTTTAAATACCCAGTGGGTGAGTAGGTAAATATTTTTGGGTATGTAGCCGAGGCCTGGGATCCCAAAAACTGGATATTTCGAAAAAACAAGTATTTGTGAATGGGTGATAATTTTCTTATCTCGAAATGAAACGCAATACACATATACAGAATTTTTTTGCATACAATAATTCAACTAATGACACTGAAGGATGTTGATTATTGTATTGCATTCATTTTTCTTTATGATTTTTTTTTAAATTCAAAGAGACTTTTTAAACAGTAATATAGAAATATTGGATTGATTTTTGATTCCTGCAATATATTTGAAAAGTGGCGGATTTAAGGGGGGGCTAGGGGGCTGACCCTGCCCCCCCCCCCCCAAAAAAAAAAAGTACTGACACTCCCAACTGAATAGTACAATTGCAAACTTTTCATTGATCTGGAATTACATCTTGAAAAATCTTAGCGTCCCCCCCCCTCAAGTTAAGTTCTGGATCTGCCGCTGCATTTGAACAGGTTTTCATATGTATGACATAATTTACAATATTTTTTTTAATTTTTTAATATTTTGTTTTGATGAAGTTTATTTAAAAAAAAATAATCAGCATTCATGATAAAATATATTCTAAAACTTAAGTGCGATAGCAGTGTAATTTTTCTAGTGTAAATTAATGTCACTAATAATAAAATAATTTTTAACTATGTTTATGCCATAGTATAGATGATGCGAGAGAAGCTTGGACTCTTTATTTTCTTACGGATACCATGTTACAAGTCAGTTTTGATTTCATGAACAGTTAGTCACTCCCTTTGTACATGTGTTAATGCTACTTTAAATTTTATGCTAAAAGGTGAAAAATAAAGATAGGAATGAAAAAGGACTTGTTTTGATTTTTTTTTAAATGTTAACGGGACTCTCTCTACTTATCATCGCCAGAAGCCAAAGCCAGGATTATTCTATGTGGAATAATCCTACCAACTTTTCCCTATCATAACTCATGAACTAACACATATTTTTAAATTCCATTTTTATATTCAGAAAATTCATAAATATTAAACAGCTTATTTTCTTTCTTCTTTATTTTCTTTCTCTTTCTTTCTTCTTTTCTGATTAAATCTTTTGGTTTTATAAAATTAAAAAAAAAATTTAAAGGCTCAAATGCTTTTAACTTTACATGTATTTCCTCTCTCTATCTCTCTTTGTACTTAGCAATATCATATTATACATAAATGCAAATGTTTTATTCAAACAGAGTTCTTTGAAAAATAAATACTCAGGTATTTTACATTACTAGCCCAGTCCACCAGTAGCCAAGTGGTTCTGTGCTCAAAGGGAGTAGACATGAGGTGTCGGATTTAGTCCCAAATCGCACTTGCCATTCTAGCTGCTAGTAGTTTTCCATGATTTTCTCCTAAACTTGCATAAATACAGACTAGATCACCTAAGAAAGACCTCCACAGAGAGCACTCCCCTTCAGAGCCTAAAACCCTAATGCAGTCCGCCGGCTTTACTTCCAAACATACATTAGTATTCCTGGGTTCAAACCTTGTGCGTCATGTCTATCAGCTTCGGTGTAGTGGTGTACATGTTAAGGTTTAATGACCACATGGTTTGGGTGAATTACTCTTCGAGGGGCTCTACTAAATTGTCTTAGCCTATTCTTGTGCAAGTTTTTGGAGAAAATCACAGAAAATTCTAAGTGGCTAAGACGAAAAGCATAACTGGAGACCTGGGATTGAACCTGATACTGTCTGATTGTCAGCTTAGTGAGCAGAACCCCTCGGCCACTGATGGGACGCCAGTGGTTAAAAGATAAAAAAATCTTGTAACATTATCAAGACAATGTGAAGTAAAAATAACCTGAAAAATTAACTTAGAAATTTGAATTATTTCTATGATAAAATTAATTTTTACAGTCTTCCTAAATATATTTCAAAAATTTATGCAATTAAGAATTTCAATGAATTTAATGAAACAATAAAAAGCAGTGATTTAAACCATAAAAGTGTCAAATAATAGTTTACTAGCTTAATTCCCTAAACTTGACTGTGCATAAAAAATATACAAAATTCTGTATTGCAGCAATCACTAATACACATGTATGTAATGTACGTGTATACATCGAGAAAAAATGCATATATATATAATTTGATACCAATCCTACACACTGTGCATTTGAAATTATAACAATTTTAACACAGTGTTAAGAACTTTATGTAAATAAATAATTTAAAAAAAAAAAAAAAAAAAAATGCTTTAGCTGATGAAGGATTAAAATTTAAGAAGAATTACAATTTACCTAAACTTTACCATAAGGATCCTTTAGCACATCTTCAGATGTATGTGTATCTTAGATTTCTTCTTCCTTTACACCTTGATTTCAGCATACCGCTTCATTTGGCATCTGGGCACATACGCTAACAAGATTACATAAATAGACACAGTATAAAAATTGTGCCTATAAATGTAATCCAGCTGGCAATCAAAATTTAAAAGAGAAGACTGTTCAAAAGAAGACTGTTTCAAGTAAACCTGCCACACATATCCTTCATCTTCATCAAACTGGAAAAAACATGCTTACATATTGTTGAAAATTTAAACATGAAATAATAAAATATACATATATTCTCTAAAACTTCTACAGCGACCAAATTCTCAATTTATTAGAATTAACTGGCTTTGTGTAGTGCTGTGTGTTATCTGAAAACTGCATATTGAAGTATTGTACTAAAAAATTTATTATGACAATTTGAAATCAGAAGTAAAATTTATCATAAAAAATCAAAATGATGCGCATGGACAAAAATATATGACGATTTAGTTTTATTTTATCCTGAACATTACACTTAACAGTCTTAAAAAGTAAGAAAGTAGCAAGATAGTACTTCAAAACTTGTCTAAAGGAAATTCATAAGTGACAATCATTCGTGCAAGAGGAAATTAAAATTCAACAATGTTTTACCAACCCTGTGCTTATAATGCTTATCATAAGCTACAAGGTTGGTGCCCCTTTGTTAAGATTGGTTATAGGATAGGAATTAAAGCTAATTGACTGCACTAGAGCCAGAGGGGTCTTTATAAGGGGTCCTAACCCATATTTAGACCCTCTTTAAAGAAAAAAAATAAATAAATAAACAGATTTTCTGCTATATATTACAATCTTGCTTTTATCTTAAGTAACATGCACTGTTATCAACAATCACAGTAAAATTTCTATACTTTACAACAAGTGCATGGAATTAGTTATACTAGAAAAATTACATATAAAAATTCAAAGAGAAAATCATTCACTACAATCTATTCATCATATTTCAACAGAATAAAAAAAAAAAAAATACATAAATTTTGCATAAAAAATAATTAATTCAAAAGCATCAACATTATTTTTAAAAATTACAATACATATTAAAAGCATGTTTCAAACTGCAATTCAATAATAATAAATAAAATCTACAAAATAAAATTTCTGAAACACCCAGAGAAATTGAGCAATAAAAACTTTAAAAAAAAAAAATCAAGTTTCATTATTTTTCGTCGTTTTAATAACATTTTGTTTGTTTTTTGTTGATTAATTTACAGTTTTATTGTTACTAAGTCAGGTTAATTCTCAAAATTTCAAGTGAAATACGAACCATGATAGTGGTATACATCAATAATATCTGAAAAATTAGAATCACTTATTAGTGAAGGGGAAAAAAAAAAAAAAAAAAAAAGGCAGAAATTTGTGAAGGAAAACTGATAATTTTACACAAAAGCATACTTTTCCTATTTCAAACAAAGTAAAACGAGTATATAATAATAGTAATTAAATACTTATAGTAGGCACTTTCCAAAGTGAAACAATTAGTAATTAATAAAGCATAAGCAACTCGCATAAGTTTAAAAAGTCTTTAAATATGAACGAATCATTAGTATTTATCGAAAACAAACTTTAAATGTTAAAATAAATATATAATTAACCTGATACATTATTAAGGCCAGAATTTATATTTACCTTCCATGTACTATTTTTCCTTTCTTTTTTTTCTTCCGCATGTAATCTTTTAGCTGACTCAAATCAAACAAATGTTCGTATCTTGAAATATTTCAATGATAGAAATCATGTATTTTCTTATTCAAAACATCACATCAAATGCTGAAGCAAATATAAACAATCCAAAGTTACACGCGAGGGCGAGGCAGGCAAGCAAAGCATGATGAAGGAAGTGAGTTTCTCATTCAACAATCTGATTCGTTCGCTGCTTGCGGTCGACGGTTGCGGAAACGTTCATTTCTAGCACAGATAGAAGTCAACGTTTTCCGCAAGAGAGCTTTGCGTTCATACGTTGCGTTGACAAGATTCATCATTGCGCATGCGCTAGTTTCGCGGCCAGTGTGAAGCCCGCTTAAGGGGTACATACAAACGGAACGCTTGCAAATGAACCGCTTGCAACTTCGATGACGTAAATTTTGCAAGTGGTTTGCAAATAGTCATACATTTGGAACGCTTGCAGGCGGTGACGTCAACTTGCAAGAATTATCGATTGCGATGAATGATAAACCAATAGGAAACAAGAATACACGAATCGAACAATATTCGGCAGAAAATTCGGAAAATTCAGTGGTTTTTTGTTTTTGTTTATTTGTGACTTTTGAGGATCGCTATAATTTTTTAGACATATCTATTTTATATATCAGTGTATAATTTATAACCATTTTAAATGTGGATAATAGTGTATAAATAACCATAATGATTTATTTAAATTTCAGAAATACTCTGATATACTACTAACAGACCATGATACAACTTTGTATTAATCATTTTCATATTTTTCCTCTGATTATTCAAAAGGATTGGATATAAATATTTTTTCTAAAAACTATTTTTTAATACTGGTGGGATAATCTTGTGCACTGTCCTTTTTTGTCATAAAGCCATGTATTAGCTTATCCTTCTATGTAAATATTACCAAGGAAAATAGTCTAATTCTGTGATTAAATATTACTTAGTCCTGATTTTTCTAAATTTCATTGTTAAGTAAACACATGGGCTATGGTTGTTCAGAGAATTACTTACTCTAGTAGGAGTTCATCTTACAGTCCATCAGGTAAGTTTGAATCTCGTCTTACAGTCCATCAGGTAAGTTTGATTAAAATTATTATTTATTTGTTTATAACGTTCAATATATATTTTTCAATACTCCCACACAGCACATACGTTCAAATTTTGTTCATTTCTCGTCTCGTACGTCCAAAACACGTCGCTCCAGAGAACTGACATCCCATTTTTGTCACATGCTCACATAAATTCAACCATCATGTTGAAAGTATGTGTCGTGAGTAACCAAATTTGGACATTCATTATTAGAAAAATATCTTGGACGTATGTGTTCCACAATTGAGCGAATTCATCCCAATGAAGTGTCCTTTTATGTTGAATTCAACAAGCATGCAGCGTACTTTTTACTAAAACGGGACGAGCAACTGGGCATGCGCATTCAACCAACCATTCCACGGTCTCGCCAGCCGCCATTTGTATTTACATTTCGTTTTATGCATATGTTGTTTGTCTTAACAAGTTAAATACAAGAGAAGTCTTTCATCTTTCTGCTAATTTTGGATTTCAACAATAATCGTAAGTAATATTTAATTATTATGCTTCCGAAAAAATTGTGTAAACGTCAAGAATGGCGTAATTTAAATAATGATATAGATTCTCAAGCTAATGCAATTGTAGATTTTGATGCAAGTTCTTCGAATATTTCTCCTTTTCCTGATGTGCATTTTATTAATGATTCAAATATTGCAGAAAATTGTACTATTTCCGAAAATGATTTCACTTCTGATTATGTGCAAAATCGTAACTTGTCAGATAATTTCTCCAGCGAATCTGAAATTAGCGAGGATGAAACATTTTTACAGCCATCAACCATTTCCTTTACTGACAAAATTGCGAGATGGGCAGTCGGATGCAGAATTCCTCATGCACACTTAAATAAGTTATTGATTATTTTGAAAGAACATTATTGCTTTAGTGATTTGCCTAAAGATTCAAGGACTCTTTTAAAAACACCACGTCAAACAGTCACAAAACCTGTATTTCCTGGCATTTATTGTCATTTTGGCTTAGCCGCGGTTCTAGAAAAAATACTAAATTTGAAAATTTCATTTCCCACTGAACTAGAATTGTTTATTAATATTGATAGCTTGCCTTTAGCAAAAAGCTCTGGCAGCCAATTTTGGCCCATACTTTGTTCAATTTCTAATGCCAGGTGGAAATTTGTTTTTCCTGTAGGTTCGTACTATGGGAAAACTAAACCCAACGATGCAAACGAATTTTTATCAAGTTTTATTGATGAATTAAAAGAGTTACTAAATATTGGTGTAACAGTTTCTGGTAAAAATTACATTGTGAAACTCAAAGCATTAATCTGTGATGCACCTGCTCGAGCTTTTGTTTCGTATATCAAAGGGCATTCTGGGTATTTTGGGTGTGGCAAATGCATTCAGGAAGGAGATTTTGTAAAAAATAGAAGTCTGCTTTCCTGAATTAAATTCTCCTGTTCGCACAGACATGTCTTTTAAATGTCGTTTGCAAGAAGAACATCACACTGGCACATCAATTTTAGAAGACATTAATTTTGGAATGGTCAGTCAGATACCCTTTGAATATATGCACCTTGTATGCCTAGGAGTGGTTCGAAAACTTTTTAATTTGTGATTTCTGGATTAAAGGCGATTTGAAGTATCGTATTTCCCAGAGTACCGTAAATAAAATATCAGAATTATATGTTGCCTTAAAACCATACATTACTAAAGAGTTTGCTAGACGACCTCGATCCTTAAAGGAACTTGATAGATTTAAAGCAACAGAATTTCGCCAAATATTACTTTACACCGGACCACTGATTTTATCAGAATTACCTAGCCATTTGTATGAAAATTTAATGAGCCTGCATTTTGCAATTTCTATTTTATGTGCATCCCAAAATGATGCCTCCATTTATGATTACGCCCATGAATTATTGAAGAATTTTATTCATAACTTCATAGTCATATATGGTAAAGAAAATGTTTCATACAATGTGCACGGATTATTGCATTTGGTAAATGATGTGAAGCGTTTTGGACCCTTGGATAATTACAGCGCATTTGACTTTGAAAATTTCATGCAAAAAACCAAGAAACTTGTGCGCAAAAATGAAAAGCCACTTGAACAGTTTAATTTAAGAATGGCAGAATGCATGTTGTATTCATACAATGTACTACACCGTCCATTCATACTATCTGGTGAGCATAATAATGGCCCTCTACTAGGTATATCTGGAATGCAATATCAAAAAGCAATTTTTCAAAATTTTACCCTTTCTGTAAAAGCTCCAGAAAATGTATGTTGTTTAAAGGATGGTAACGTAATCTTAATTTCAAATTTTGTTAAAATCGAAACACAGGAGAGTACAAATTTATTAATTATTAGAAAATATTTTCTACATATTTCTAATTTATATGAAAAACCCTTTAAATCTTCATTAATAGGCATTGTGAAAAGCTCAGAGTTCAGTCCTATGTCATCATGGCCGTTGAACAGCATTGTGAAAAAATGTATGTGCTTTCAATTGAATAGCAGTTATGCAATATTTCCAATATTACATAGTAAAAATAGTTAATATTATCAAAATTTAGTAAAATGACTGAATGTTGATATTTTATCTATCTTCATCCTTTTTATTATTATTATTTTTTAATTTTCACTTTTAACCCTGAAATAATACATATACTTTTTGCATTAAAATTTATTTATACACAACCTAAAATGTAAATTATATTTAAAAATATTATACTGTCCTAAACCTAACACACTTTCAGTTTATTGAATTATTTTTTAATGTTACAGTATACTTTTTAAAAAGTTCTTTAGATTACACTGATCAAGGTTTAATCCAAGTTTTTTAAAATGCATTCCATTTGTTAATATTTAAAATAATTTGTTTAAAAATCAAGTAAGCTTGTGAAAATTAATAATGCTTCTAAACAGTTAACTGAAATGTGCAACACAGTTTATTTAATTTTAAAATACATCTAAAAATTGAAATGGAGCAGTTATAAAACGAATATATGTGTGGGGTGTGTAATTTGTAAAGTGTAAGATAAGTAATCTACTTAGATATTTACCAGTGTCTCCAATAAATATTCAAATTAAGGATATAGTGTGCTGCTACGTTTCTGAAAATTGATTTTGTGAAAGTGTCTCTTTGCTTAAAGTTGACTTTGTGAAGGTGCTTCTTTGCCAAAAGTTGACTTTGTGAAAGTGCCTCAATGCAGCTCTAAAGTCATTCTGGATTAACCTCTGCTAATGCAAATTCAATGCATATGCAGTGGTCGATCCAGACAAAATTTGGATCCCTTTTGCAGCCCCTTCACAAAATTCCACGTAGTAAAAAGGGACCCTTCACAAAATTCAAATTTATAAAATGAGTCCTTTCACAATATTTTATTTTATAAAAATGATCCTTTTATTAAATGTTTTCACAGTTTTCAATATTAGTTTTAATTGCCTTAATTTGGCTTAACAAAACTCTATTAACTTGTTATTAAACAAATGGAAGATTTTATTTAATATTTTACTTTTTCACAAAAATACTTTATGTTTCACAAAAATAAATAAAAATTTCACAGAAATATTTTGTTTTTCACGAAAAAGGGACCCAAAAATTGAAACCTGAATCGACCCCTGATATGTCAAATGTGAAACTTTCCCAAGGATATTCCTGAAATCAGAATTTTTAAAAATTTTGATGTATATTAATTTCATATTTATATATATTTTATTACTTTCTAATTTTGAATGTTCATGTTTCCTTATAACTTAGCAAGCAGGAGCACTGTGATCCCTGCTGTATAAGGTAATTAATACTTCTCCAAATATTACATAATTGATAAATACACTTTAAATAATAGCCTTATGATATATATCATTAATCTGCTTCATTATTCATTCAACAAGCACATTGCGGTTTTCAGGATTTTTGCATGTTAAGTTGTTTTACTCTTGATAGATATAAAATCTGCTATATCAGAAATTTACATTTGTATATTACTAGAATAGGACTTTTCTTGCACATTCTGTAAGCATATAATTATCATGTTGAATCATTTACTTCTCTTTTCATTTCTGAGGTTTTTAGTGTAATTACTGTTTATTCCTGAAAAGATCTTTTAATTCATTTTTGTGAATGATAATTTCCTCTAGCAGGAACAATGCTGCACGGCAGCAAACACAGTATACTTTTTAGGGCTCTGTAGATATTTAACAACTTAAAGTGTAATTTATATATGTGTTTAGCTTTCTGTACTTGTTATATATTTTGAATTTACTCCCTTAGCAGTTTCAAATTGAACATATTTTATAAATTGCTAATACTGTTTTTGATAGCATACTTGGTCCTGCATTACTGGATTGCAGACAAATTTTGTTTTGCTACAGATAGACATAGACACTGAAAAATCTATTATTGGGATGGTAAAATTGATTTTGTTTGCTTTATAATTGTGGTGACTCCATCCTCCATGATTACAAATACTTCGACGAAAAACTTTTCTTTGGAAAAAAAAAAGGATTTGCAATTGACTTTATTCTTAAGCAGAAAAAATAATCTGGTGTGGTCACTACCACGAATTTTTCCAACCCTGAAATTTAATACTATAAATACAGGTTGGAAAGTAAGGGGTAACATAACGAGTACTGGTATGTAAACCTGTGTTAAAATAATTCAAATTAGGCTTCGGAAGAGTTTTACATGATAATTAGTTCTCTGTCCCCCCCCCCCCCCGGTTTCATTACTTCACCTATATTTATATAGAATTTAAATCTGTTATTAAAATTAAAAGTTCACTTAAAATTATTCAGACAACTTTAACATTCAACATTCCTTGAAACTTATCAGTCTTGGTCAAACATTTCTAGCAACAAATTTATATTAATTTGAAAATACAACTTTTGGTTCTCATGAAATTATTTGTTTTTAAGTTACTCTAAGAGACACAGACAATAATCAAACATTTCAAAACTTGGCTTTGGTAATCAGGAAACCTCAAAACGTGTAAATACACAAAAAACAAGCATTCAATATTTAGCTTTAAAACATACATTATTTGTCATACGTCTATGAATAATTTATTTCCATTCTTGAGCAGCTTTCCTGGATATGGTAAAATATTATTGTAAAGCACTTCCACTAATAATAAAAGAGAATGTTATCGCTTAAATATTTGCAATCCTATATATCTTTTGAAGAATATGTACAAACCACATAGTGCACCTAAACATAATCCTATAGTAATAGTATATGGCACAACCTGAAATGCACTTCCATAAATTTTCAGCTATTGTCGCACTATAATCTAGTTCTTTTGTGTAGCCCTGTAAAGGAACAGTGAATGATTTCCCTGCCATATTCTACATGAGGCATGTTTTTATGCATATAAAAAATATATATTCATTTCATTTGGTGTAGTCTATAGATGTTAAACTCTACTTACGTGCAATTTCCCCCATAGACGTAATGTAGTTGAATTCTCTTGGGTGTCCCTGTACACGAACCATTTGCTTCATCTCAATGAAAAGCTTAGTGTAGCATCTCTGTATGATACATATTTAGTATACCGTGTTTGGAATTTCTGCTACTATTTGTTCTTAAGATGTGCTGATAACACACAGACCAACTGCTAAAAACACGATTTTTGGATTCAGGGAACCTCAAAACATGTAAATATAACAAAAACTCCTATTCAAAAATTTGACCTTAAAACAATACTTTCGCTGCCTTATGGGTAAGAGAAAGTGAAAAAAAAATATTTGTTTTTCGACACAGCGATGTTGCTTTTGTATACACGTATTCTTTTATTATTGTCATTTAAAAATATGTAAATATTTTTATGCTGTATATAAATTTAATGTTACTAAAAGAAAACTTTGTTATTACTCTACACAAGTACAAATGAAAATGTCTCTGCACAAATATCCAATTGAAAATTTAATCAGATTTTTCATTGTTTTTTCAACCACTAAAGCATGCCTTTACTGGTTTTTCTAAACTAAATATTTTATTTCTTTGCAATTGTAATACCAGACTTAATCTGACATTCTTTAATTGAAGATAAATTTTGTTTCTCCAGATACATGCAGAAAATCCTCCTACTGGACATGTATATTTATAATAATACTTATATTTATAAAAAAAAAAGATATTGCTAGAATTTTTATTTCTAGGAGTGAAAATACTCGACCTTTTTTAAAAGAGTGAATATAACATTATGAGGAGTAAAAAAAAAAAGTAAGTGGAAAACGTCTTAAAATTTTTTAAACGAGAACTAAATATTATTTTATAAAGCCAAACTTCTAAGATTGTTAGTGAATTTCATTCCTCCCCTCCCTCCTTCCAAGACTTTTACTGGATAAAACTTTAAAAACTTGCTTGAAAGGATTGCATTCTAAATATGATTAAAATTACGTTAAATTTAAAGCTTAAATGTATCAGCTACTCAGAGATGATGAAGTGAGATGGTGTTGTGATGTAAAATGTGTAAAATGAAATAAATCAACAAGTAAGACTTTTCGCAGTGTGCAGGTTGTAAAGGCGTTGTGAGGGTAAATACACATGCATCATTACGCACATCGTCTGCTGGCACACTGCCAGCAACTTGTGCGCATTTCGTTAAGTAACAGAGAAAAGGCGAGCGTTCAATGCAGAAGTGAATTTTTTTCATGTTGATTTTTTAAAATGGAACAAAGAACTGTAATTAAATTTAATGCGAAACTTAATAAAAGTGCTTCAGAAATATGCCAACTCATGAAACAGTTTAAAATGACTGTTGTTTAAGTAGATAAACTGTTTTTGTGTGCCACAAAAATTTTTTGGACAGAAGAGATACGTTAGAAGATTAACAGCATAGTAGAAGACCAATTTCCTCTAGGTCATCTGAAGTTATTTATGTATATGATGGCTGTATACACCTGTTCTCTGTGGAATACTTTGAAAGTATCTACAAAGTCGCATTTAGAAAGAAAAGTACTCTTGTCAAATATAAGTTTACAAAATTACTCACTAAAATATATGGACTATGCAATTTTACCTATTCAGTGTTCTCACTGCAGCAAATTTTGAACTTTAGTCCTACTCTGGTTAAAATTCAATATAGTAATGTTCTAGTAGATTTATATTGCCAAAATCTCCTATGCCCTTAAATGCAAAGTCATTGAAATACTAAACTGCCCTTAGCCATTAACAATCGTGAGCATAGTGCAATTCCTCAAAACTGACAACCCATCATAAATGAGCTAAAATGAAGTAATGAAATCAAGGAAGCTATAAACTGGTATAGATGGAAAAGAAAAGAGAGACAACAGTACTGAAGATGAACGTGACAACGTTTGAAAGTGCTTTACAAAAAAAAAAAAAAAAAATGTAATATTTTGTAAATTTATAATTTGTGAATTTACAGTAATGTTCTTTGTGGTTTTATCCTCTCTTCTTAGACATGGCTTTTGCAGTGATTACGTTCAAAGATACAAATGAAGTTGCTGTTGTACCGATAAATTGGATTCGTGGTGATCAGTGTTATTGGCCTCCAAAGAAACTTGAAGCGAAGATTCTACCTCATATTGACAGGGGCATAACTGCATCTCAAGCATGGGATTTTTACCCAATAAAAACACTGGGTATATTTGGTCAGTATTTTTTATTTTTATGTAAATTATAAGTTTGAATTAAGAACTCAGTTTTATTTATACCCAATAAAAACACTATTTCACCACTGTATTTTCCATTTTTTTTTTTTTGTAAATTATAATTTTTAATTAAAAAATTATTTTTCAAACTACTATCAGAAGCAACAAATTTTTAAACTTAATAAATTTAAGATGCTTTCTTTAGTTGTAGGATTCCCCTTGTAGGTCTAAAATATTTACAATTATTTACTCGATTAACACAATATTTGAAAATCATGGAAATGTCAGAGAATTTTATAATTAAAAAATAAAAATAAAGGAAATCTATTAATACTAGCCTTTCCTGTGCAGACTAATCTGCATGATAGTAATTACATACCTAATGCTGATTTTAGAAAAATCTCATAAGTAAAATCACTGGAAATTTTATTTATTTATTAGAGATTTAATCTTTGATATTTGCATGATAATTTTAGAAAATAAGTTTTTCCATTTAAAAATTTTTAGAACTGAATTAAATTTTCATATTAAAAATAAATTATTTCATAAAATTTGGTGGAATTAGAGTTGTAAAATTCTTGAGAAAAACCTTTCTGAGAATATTCTCCCCAAAGAGAATAATCAAGAATATTCTTATAGAAGCTATAATAACAGGTAGTTTCGAAATGTGTGCTCTGTATAAGTATGAATTTATGTGCAAATATAGAATTTTTTGAAATTTTGCTTTTAATAAAATAATCAGATTAATTAAAGAAATAATTAAATTTATTTAGTTGTAGCTATTAAAATAAAATGAATTCTTCAGGACTAAAAGATAAAATCTTTTAAATTATTGAACATGAAGTCTAGTGATAATCCAAGTAATTAAGCAACAAAGCATTAAATGTTTTTTTTTTTTTTTCCTTCATGAAAGATGTTATTTCTAAAAGATGACATTAAAATATATATATATATATATATATTTCTAATTATTTATACTTTTGCTTTAAAATGTTTTACACCTATCCTTATGAGATAAAAATTAATTTATCCAACAGCTATTTAAAGAGTAAGCATATGGCATTGTTTACAAAAAAAAAAAAAAAAAAAAAAGTGTGTTGATAGAAAAAAGTGGCAAATCACTGTACTTAGACAATATTAAACTAAAAGCCAAATAAAAAACAAAAACAGTTGAGTTTATACAAAGTAGGTAATATGGATGATAAAGAATTAGATAAACTGTCTATTATTGAAGAAGCTAGTAGCTTAATTGATCTTTTATCAGAAAATGAGACTAACTGTTCACTTTGATTCTAAATTGTATGTAATGAGTAACCAATCACAAAATTAAATTTCATTTTTAAGCTATTTGTTATTTTGGATTTTAATTTTAATTTAACATATTTATCATAAATTGCTAAATTATATAATTTAAATTTGCTAATTTTCTGGTGTAATTTTACATTTTATTTTTTAAACTATAAAACTTTTGATTCAGAGGTTTTTTTTTTTTTTTTTTTTTCAAACAAATTAATTTTTATGCACACAACATGAAATTATTGATTAATTGAAAGTCCTAAATATAATAGATAATAAACATTAGTATTGCACTGAATAGCAGAAAATGAATAGAAATATGAATTACGTGAATTTGATATCTTAAATAAATGCACTGGCTTTTTTGTTTATTTATTATTTATTTATTCATTTTTTTGAAAATTTTTGTATATGAAAAATATGTATATTCTCTCTAAAATGATTTTAATCATGATGTAGTTACAAATAGGAAACTTTAGGCATAAAAAAATTGAAATTTGTATTTTAATAAGAATAATTATTGATCATTTGCTGTTGAATGCCTTTTGTCTTGAATATGTACTGAATGTTTAGAAAAATTGGTTTGTGGAACTTATCAGAGAATATTCTCCGATTCAGAATTATTAATTGTAAGGTGAATATCGTGAAATAAGGTCTTTATGTTCTAGTTATGCATATCAAATGAATTGATTATGAATAAGTATTATAATTTAAGCCATAAACATAATTTTTTTTTATGTAATTTAACAAAAAAAGAATATTCTCGATTATTCTCCAAATTTGGAACTTCGGAGAATATTCTCGCCTTACATTTCTGGGTGGAATAAAATTATACACTAACGTTAAAACATTATTGGTATATAAAATCATAATTTATTAACTTGCTAAATGTTTGCAGTTTATGAACTGTTTATAAAATAGTCTTTTCATCAGTTGCACACACGAAAAGGGGGGTGGGGGGGCATTTTTAATGGCTCTTTTATATGCGAGGAAATATGTGACTGATTTTTTCTGCTTCAAAGCCGACATACAACTATTACTTGAGTAAAAACAGTATATATTTTTTAATGATCAGTGTTATTCTTATGATGTTTATATAATAATTTAGTATTCAAGTAAAATTGTGTTATTATTCACTAGTATGTGTTTAGTTTGAGTAATATTCTGCTTTTAATATTCAAAGTGAAGTCATGTTGCAGTTTCTAGACAATTCAGAAAGGTCCTATTTGTGAATTTTATAAAATTCAACAAGCATTGTACCTTTAAGCCAAGGTTAGTAAGAAAAAACTGGCTGGAAGATATAGGTTTCTTCCAAGTGGAAGAAATGGAAGAAACTGTTTTTTTTTTTTTTAAATAATAATTTATCATATAAATTGTAACTTTGAAAGATACAATCACAATGGACACATTTTTTTTTAATAATTAAATAAATTTTATTATACCTATTATAATTTAATTAATAATTATGTATGCTTAATGAATAATTACATGAGATTTTTAGCAGCGTTCAGATCATGCACTGAAATACTCGAAAGCCATTAAAGAAATCAATTTTAATTTAACCAGTATGAAGTTTAACAATTTTATTTCTTTAACAGTCTGGTAAATAGTACTGATAATTTGGTTACTTTCTGATATGTAGAAGAGTTTTTAACTGAAATCCTAATTTTCATAGTTGCAGTGCAATGCAGTATAACAAATGAAAGGTTTTATAGCAATTGAATTCTGCAATCGGTTTTTCAATTTTGAATGGATAAATTCAAAATATGGAGTAAAAAAAAATAATCCTAGAGAACTTGCAGGGGAGGGTAAAAGCATTTTGACGTATTCGTACAGTTTATTGGATACCAGATTAGAATTCATAAAAATAGTTAATAGCTAAAAATTACATCTAAGTATTACCACTTATACTACTTGAACATAAAGTAATGTAATATGAGGTAGTATCTATCGAAAAAGTTTTAAAAACATTAGTCTTTTAAATATTAGTATTGAAATATGAGTGTTAATACATATAAATGAATAGTAGCTAATGTGTTATTCTTGTTATTATTATTATACTTCACATTAATTTTTGAGTATAAAATTATGCATTTATATATATATATATATATATATATATATATATAATTATAAGATTTATTTATTTTTACAGAAATGGTAAAAATAGTTTTAAAACACCCGACCCTTGAAATAGTAAAAATCCACCACCTGTAGATATTTGAAGTTTATTATTAAATAACTTATTTTTCTAAAGGTAATATTTTTAATAATAATTAGATTATAGTTTAAATTTGATATTATATTATGCTTTGAGTTTATAATGTTAATGTATTTTAATTTTGAGCATCTATTTTGTTTTCTGTTGGTTTCTTCCATTTCTTCTGGTTTTTTCCACTTTCTTCCACTGTCCTAGAAGAAACTAGTTTCTTCCTCTGATATTGTTTTGATCTTAGTAGGAACTGTGAAGGTTTAAAAAAAATGCTAAAAAAAAAAAAAAAAAAAAGTTTTATGCCCTGACATGCATTGTATAGAGTTCATTACTTATTTTACTACTAATATATAACAGATCCAGAGTTTCCCCAAAGTTTAAAAAAGGGCATTTTCTAGGTTCATGAGGACAGTTTTGGATTCTTTAGGGCGCATTTAACATTTAAAATCCAGACATTTATTTTAAAATTTTGATTTTAGGAATAAATGGAATATAAAAAGTCTTAAATTTTAATTTTCTTTACTCCTTAATTTTGTTTTTTACTGGTGCATGACCAAATGTTCATTATTATGCAAAATACATTTATTTATATTTATAACTGTTATAAAAGGCAGATTATTTTCAATAAAAGGCATTAAGAATTCAACTTTTTTAGATTAAAGGCAAGAAGGTTGCAATATTTTTGAATGAGGAGCGAGAAGGGTACTATTTTTTGAATCATAGGGCAGGCCTCCTGAAACTGGGGGAAACTGTCAGATCTTTGGTGTAACAAAATTAAAGGAATTTTTGGAATAAATTATGGATTTTGATTTCTTTATTTATGTAGCCAACGTTGATTTATCATTATCAGATACCTTAAAAGGAATAGCTGTGATTTATTTTGTTTTTAGTTCTAGTTTTAGAAAACAGTTGTTTTCAAATTAAATGAAGTTTGATTATATCCTTAATTAAATAACATTTACCTTACTTAAAAATTTCCTGTAAACCGTAATACGCTTAACTTCTAATTCCTCTTTCAATTCTCAGTTCTGGTTTAAAAAAAGAAATAAAAAAAGTCTTGTATACCACAGGGTGTCCACTGGTCAGGGAAAGTAAGTGAATTTAGGTGAGTCTGGAAAAGTCATGAAATAGTCAGGGAATTTCATGTAAAGTCAGAGAATTCTGTCAAATTTTATGAAAGTAGGCCTTATTTTAAAACTCATTATTGTAAATTGCTGAAATGTGCACTAAGTTTGTGAATTTTTGCAGAAAATACTGTAAGTCAGGGGAATTGATGAAAAATAGTCATATAAAAAATCAAGGAATTTGGGAAAGTAAGCTAATTCTAATGTTAGCCACGCTGACATAAGGAGTTACATGAATTAAGAATGTTAAAAAATAAAGCATTTTCTCACTTTCTTTTAATATAATTCTTTTATTCCGAATTTTGATCATCAAAAAGTGTAACATTTAAACAATATTTTTAACATTTTCATTAAATATTTTGAAAAATAGATAGCTCCTCGTTTCCAATGGCCCTTCAGAAAAAGTTGTGTGCCTGATTTTTCAAAAGCTAATCAGAGATTGATCCAGAACAAATTTAGTGCTGCAATGAGGCACCT